>JAWWES010000051.1:5234954-5246785 GCA_035583135.1 Lophotriccus pileatus
TTCAGGTGGATTTCTTCCCCTCCATCTTCTCTGCAGCTTAATCCAAGCCTTGTTCCTCAGTCTTTTCTCCTCCCTTGTAGGCACAGCTCCAAGCCCCACCTCAGCTGGATCCTGGCACCAGACAGGAGCACGGCATTGTCCTCTCCAGCCCCAACAGCAGCTGAATGCCAAGGGATTGCTTAATAATTAATCCAATGCTTGTATTTCTCATTAAAAGTGCTAAATTGTTGGTGCACAGCCCAGAAACTCTATTTGGGTTGGCTGCATCCTCTGCTGGTTATTTAATAAATGACTTTACAAAGAGCTCAGTGCAACCTCAGAGCTAACAGGGAAATTGGACAATAATTAACAGATATCCAGTAAGTTACCGTGGCCCATTAAGGCTGGAGAATGGAAAGCTGAAAAGGAAGCAGCACAGGGAGATGGCCCCCGTGCCCTGGATGGGAAGTGGCGGCTCCAGGGGCTGGGACAGTGCAATGGTGAGGTCTCAGGGGCTGCCCAGAGCATCTCGGGGTCATCTGGGGCTCTTGCTGCTCCTCAGCCTTCCTGGTTGCAAAATCAGGGGCTGCCCCAGCCTGCTCTTTGTGGGAATGAGGAGTGTTTGGGTGCAGGAGCCTTCGCCTCTCTGGGACATCCCCAGAGCTTGCTTCCTGCACAGCTTGGTTACCTGCCAGCCCCAGGAGTGCCACAGAAAGGCTCCAGGAACCCCTTACACGAGGTGAGGGGGCCACTGACCCATCGGTGGGAAATGGAGCAACTTCCCGTGGTCCAAAGACACTTGAAGAGAACACCTTTGCCTGCAGGCTGAGGAAAGAGGGGTCAGTGTGTCCCTGGAAGGGAGGAACAGATGGAGGGCTGAAGGTTGGTAGGACCTTTGCCATGCAGGCAAGGAATGGTTCAGGTGACCCCCAAAGATCATTCCTGGGAAGGCACAGGCAGCTTCATGCTGATCTGGATTGTGCTGTAAGGTCCACATGCAAGCAAAGTACAGAGGGGAAACCCACTTAATAGACCCAGAACAGGGAACAGGGCATGGTCACCACGATGGTTTCTCTTGCAGAAGGATCCTTGCCCAGAAGAAAGCAGCTTTACTGCCTCCAGCATGCCTGGAGAACGATGCCTTGGACTATCTTCCCTTGGCCTGACTCAGCCCCAGCAATTGAACAATCCCCTTTGTGTCTTGTGCAAAAGCCTTACAGAAAACATAACGCAATAGGCAGAGGAAAAAGGTGCAAACATCCTGTTCCTCACCCCCATCCTCCCGAAGGGTTTAAATATCTGTGTGCCACAGCTCTCACACCCACACCTCGCAGAGACACGGCAGCATGAGGTCGGTGGCCGCTCTCCTCCTGGTGGGGATGCTCGTCCTCTGGGCAGAACTGCCAACAGGTATGGGACATCCCAGGGTAAGGGACAGGGAGGGAAAGGCTCAGGGGTTGGGAAGGAGTTATGTTTACAAGGATCCTGTGGGAGAGGAGAGGGAGAGGGAGAGGAGATGGGTGTTTGCTGGGCAGCATCTCCCCAGGATCCCTGAGCTGCCCTGGAGCGAACAAGTCCCTCCTCTTGCAGGCAGCGCCTGGTCCTGCCCCCCCGTCCGCACCACCTGCCTGGTGTTCAACCCACCCAACCGGTGCACCTACCACTGGCAGTGCCCCCGCTCCCAGAAGTGCTGCCGCACCAGCTGCGGGAGGAAATGCGTCTCGAAGCCGTCCGTGTTCACCCGCGGTAGGAGCTCAGCAGCCCCCCTGCCTGCCCCCAGGTTACTCTGAACAGCAGACCCAACCTTCTTTCTCTCCCTTTCACCAGTGTGACCTCCTGCTCCCCGGACAGATCGAGGGCCATCTCAGCATCCCCTCGCCGCCTCTGGCCCCAGCCCGTGCTCAGACCACCTCGGCCCCAGGATCGCTCCCTGACAGCTGTTTTGCCACCTGCTTGTCCTCTCCCTCTGCTTCTCCACTGCTGTTTTATCAAATAAAAGGCTTGTCTCAGGGCTGTTTGTGGTGTGTGACTCCTTTCCCCACCTCCTCCTGCCCCTCTCTGGGCCCGCCCTGGCTCACAAACCCGCTGCTGGTTTCCTCCCAGAATTTCTGCCCGTGGAAGAGAATGAAAACATTCTGGCTACACACCCACAGTGCAATTAGGGGCTGGCTTCAGGGAGAAAATCCATCCAGGGGCACACAGACCCGAGTGGTGCTGAACCCTGAGCTGGTGGGGAAAATTCAGCTGAGGAAACTTGCCTGGGAAAGCCTCAAGCCAGGACAATAAACCCACAGCTCCAAGGAGTTCTTGTAATTTTTGTACAGATGAGTGCCAGGGGCAAAAATTCAGGAAATGCCAAGAAATATCACCAAGAGAGAGAGCATGTGCAGCCTGAGGGACCTGCCAGCCTCTGCCCAGTGTAAGAGCAGAGCCAGGCACTTACACCCTGTGCTGCAGGGGCAGAGCATCCCCCAGCCTGTGCTGCTGCCCACACAGTGCCTGCCAGCCCTCCCCAGCCCGTGGCTGATGCCAGGCTTGCATGTCCCAGTCTCAAGAAGCAGACCCAGCCCAGACTGGGAGATGAGCCTGGTGTGTCTGCAAACACTGCAGGAACAGAGAGGAGCTGGTGCCCTGTCAGGGCTCAGCTCATGGTCCCCACTGCCAGGCACGAGCAAGCCAATCTGGAGAGCAACTGGCCATAAATTTAAACCACCTAAATACAACAGGATGAAGCCTCTGGCTGTGGGATTGCCCCCTAGCATGGCCCAAGACAGACACTGGAAGCTCCCTGGCCAAAACTGGGAACAGCATCCACTGGAGTGAGACCTTCTGTGGTCACCCCCATGGAGGAACAGGAGGGAGACAAAGACTCAGAAATTATTCAGTGATTGAGATCAAAAGAGTGCTATGATGAAAAACTACCTCTCTGCTTAGCCTGGCCACAGGAGGGCAGAGGTAACTGGAGAGCTGCGTGGGGAGTGCTGTGCCACACAAGCCGTGGGGTGAGAGGGGCAGAACCCCAGCCAGGATGGGCTGGCAGCCTCGGTGGAGCAGCCTAATTACACCTCCCGCCGTCATTAGTCACAGATCGCAGCCCTCCTCCCCCATCAGGACCAGCTATTATCAGCTATTAAGCAGGCATTTCCATACAGCTGGCTAATTTGATAATGCCGCAATTATCTTGGTTTGTTAACAAGATTAAATTGCTAATTGGTTTGATTAAGCACAGAGCTCCAGGCATGGGGTGCCTCCCAGCTGGCCCCGCTCAGCCCGATGGATGCCGTGCCCAGGGCAGCAGCTCCTCTGCAGAGAAAAGGGCAAGGCAGGAGGGGCTCGTTCTCCCAAAAACTGCTGCCTGGGCTCCCCGGATCTCCATGTGACGGCCAGGAGGGGTCCCTGTTCCTGCTCTGAGACAGAGTCAGCTTTGCCCGTGTCACCCCTGTCAGCCAGGGATCCATCAGCATCACAGAGGCAGCCTTGCTCCACACAGCGTACTTTGTTCCACTCTGAAGTGCAGACAGGGCAGAGGAGGAAGAAGTCAGGTCTTACCCAGAGCACAGCAGAACATCTTCAATATTTTCTTGGAGCCTCTCCCTGCATATGTTATGCTCTGGCACAGGAGACTGGGTGGTTGGGGTCTGAATACAGAACAGTTTGGTGCACAAGAGTGATGTGAGACCTTTTCAGGAGATGACTCAAACCAGCCTAATAAGAATTACTACAGCTTTGACAACCTTTGAAAAGGGAGGGTTATTTAGCTAGCCTAGCCCAGGAGTGGAAAGCTGTAGTCCCAGCAGGATGCAGCAATCACATCAGTTCCAGAGGGGAAAATGCCCTGGGCTGAGTGAATCCACTCAGCAGTGGCTCTGCCCATGGTCAGGTGCTATGCACAGCTCTCATCATTCCTGCTGAGGAGCAGCAGTATTCCAGGTGGGAAAAAGAGTCAATACCATTCTGCTTCCCATAAAATAAATAAACATACACCTCTGCAGAAAAATAAACTCTCCTCACACTGCTGAAGGTCAACAGATGTATGAATTCACTCTGTGCTTTCTTCTGTGGGATGATTCATGTAAACTCAGCTCCTCACCTGGACCAAGACACCCTCCAGTGGCAGCGAGAGGGTGATCAGGCCCAGAGCTGTCTCATGCCAGCTGATACCCTACAGCATTTTCCTTCTGAAGACAAAGGGATGCCTTTTTCCTTGGCTTACTTGCCCAGGATGCACCACTAACCATTCCCAGTGCCCTCCCACCCTCCTCAGCTCAACACAACTGAGGAGGGCAGCGGGGGAGCCAGGTCCTGGAGTTGCACAGTGGAGGGAGGCTGTGTCTGCCACCAGGAAGCCTTTGAGCCAGGCTGGGAGCTGTCCCTTCTGCCTGGCCCTGGCACATCAGCCCAGCCACGCAGTGCACACAGCCCCCTGTGAGCTGGGGGGCTCTGACAGGGGATGGGACCACGGTTGAGGGATGTCAGAGCAGTCCACTGTGATTTCTCTCCTGCCTAAAGTGCTGCCAAATCTCACAAAGCTGCTGGTGACAAAGCCTTTCAGTCTGGCACAGGACTGCTCTACGTGACCCACGACAGCCAAGAGGCAGCAGAGCTGTGCTGAGCCATTTGGCTCCATCCCCCCTTCATCCCACCAGGAATCCTCAGCAGGCTGCTCTCTGCTGCAGCCACACACAATTGCACACCCAGGAAGCCTGTCAGATGCTGGCAGGACTTCCCTGAGCCAGGGAGCCAAAAGGAAGGCAAAAAAGATGAGGCACTGACAGCACCATGTAGCTGAGGGAGATCCCTGCATGCCAGGAGTCCTTGTCCCCATGCAGAAAGAGAGAAAAGGAGACAGAAACCTCTTCTCTCTGTAGCAAGCTGTGCTGCTTGGAGAAACATGTGAGGGCTCAGTGGCACAGGCAGGGCAGCCCAGCTCCAGCACCCCTACCCTCTCTGTAGCCCCATCTCCCCCTGCAGTCCCCCAGAGAGGCTGATGACTGCATTCAGCCAAGCAGCTGGGATGTTCCACAAATATCAGCTCTCTAGCAAAGGCTGGCAAAGCACTTGGAAACTCACAGGAGGCAGTTTGCAGAGAGCAAAGCATCTCCCATAGGCACCAGCCCCTGCTCACAGACAGACCCCAGCTCAGAGCCCACATGTGTGCTCAGGGCCATAAACTCACCATCACCCCACATCCACCAGCACAGGCACGAGGGTACCTACCCACTCCCTCCCAGGTGGAGTCACTCACCTGCAGAGAGACCCTCCCAGCTGAACCCAACTCCTCCCTAAAGCAAAATGTGCCTGAGAAGGGTGGACTATTTCTTCTATAGGGCATCCCAACGAGCTCCAGCTGCAGAGGGGAAGCCATTCCCCAGCTCCTTCAGGTCCCACCAGCAGCGTTGCACGGGGGGAATTCCTGCCTCTTCAGCCCTGCCTGTGCCAAGGCACACACAGATGCTCCTTTCCCCGACACTATGTAGGTTAATAACATGCAATGCGATGGCAAGGCACGGGGAACAGCAACACGATGTCAATATTTAGCTTTTCCACGTTGGGCTAATTAGAGAGCAACCTGTGATTCCCTCGGAAGGAGGCAGGGCTGCTTCACCACCACCTCCCCCCTCCCCTTCCTCCTGTTCCCAGCTCAGAGGGGATAAACGTCAGCTCATTATTTCTGGAGTTCGCCGGTCGCAAACGGTCTGTCCCAAAATGCTATTCCCAGGCACTGGATGTCAGGAATCGTTATACTAAATAAAGCTTCATGAATGATTCATGAGGCCGGGTTTCACATTAATCAGGCAGAGATGGGCGCGGGCAGCGACCGCAGACCCGCCAGTGTCGCGCTCGGCCAGCAGAAAGGTTTGGACCTTCAAGGCACAAATCAGAGGCGTGGTGGCAATCAGAGGAAGACCCTGGCCCCAGCACGATCAGAGCCTGACCCAGCAGGGGCCAAAAGAGGCTGCAGGCCATTGCTCAAATACCTTTCTGCTTCAGGAGCTCCTGTGACTCCATCACATTAATGAGCCCAGGGCAGGCGGCTGCTGCTCCGAGCACCCTGAGATGCACGACTGCTTTCCATGTGAGCCCTGGTGCCCAGCACAGGGCTGGGCCAGTGCTTGGACCTCCTGTACTGACTCCCTGGCTCTGTGCACCATGGCCTCTAAAAATAGAAAAATGTTTTCCCAAAATGTCATCCAGAGGCTCCTTCCAGGGCCCAGGCTAACAGGGCTTCTGCCTGGATCCCATGCTGCATCCCAGGATGCCCACTAAAAGGTGTCTTTTCCTGGGACAAAAATGCTTCTTCCACTGCTCCAAGACTTTGGAAAGAAGGTAGGTGTGTCTCCTCTTGGTATTTAAAAAGGCAAGCCCTGAACTTTGTGGATCAGTGAAAGAACAAGGAGTGCCCTCAACACAGCAGTTGGTGAAAGGAGGTGATGAAATGTGGGATCCTGTGTGCATTTTGCAGGAAAAAGTGCCCATGCCCCTCCCAGCCATCCAGGCTCAGCCAGCAAGCTCTTATCCACCTGCATCCTGCATCTTTGGCTTCTCCTCTGCTGCTTCCTCAAAGATTCCTAGAAAAAAAGCCTAAAAACTACAAAAATACGATGACAAGCAGCCAGGCCAGCTGTACAGCAGGGAAAAATCCACGGCCAGCACTGCAAATCTGGGCTCTGACATGCAGACAGCAGTGATTCTCCATGCAGCAGCAGAGGGAGATCTATCAGGAGGCCGAGGAGCCGTCAGACACCCCTGCCCCCCCCCGCCGTGGCTCTGCAGCCTTCCCAGGGCTGGCACTGAGTCACCAGCCCTGAACCAGAGCAGGGCTGAGCTGCTGCCATGGGCACCTGGGGATGATATCTGCAGGAGGGAGAGGCAGAGATGGGATGCAGGAAGCCAGAGAGTCCCTTGGCTTCCTTCAGTCTCGAGACATGAAGACCCTCTGGCACCTGAGCCCTTTCACCACCCCAGCACTGCCTGAACCTTCTGCAGAGAGCCCAGAATTCAGCATCCTCGCTGGATGAGGTGAAACAGGTGAGCCCCTTCCCTGCACACATGCATCTCCAACTGGAATTGCTCCTGCACCACATCTCCACCAACACAGAAGCAGCTGGAGGCTGGGAGCTCACCCAGAGCCTCAAACCACCAGGGCACTTCCATCTGCAAAACAACTGTAGTGATAATTCACCAGCTTTCCCTTGGAATTTCCAGCTGGACAGGGACTGAAGGGCCCCAAACCCGTCAGCCACTCTTTCTCCCCACCTCTGATAGGGAAGCAAAGCCTCAGGGCAGGTTTGCTGCCCTGCTTTCCACCAGTGCCAGGCCCCCACCTGGGTTTGCTGTAGGATGAAATCATCCACAGGATCAGACCAGTCTCAGGGAAATGGCACCTCCCTTTGTCCTTGCCCCCTCTGTTAATTACTGCTCCATCCTCTCTGGACACACCAGCAGGAATCAGAGGCCACCACCCCCTGCCTCGGTGGCCGTGGCTGTGCACATCTGTCAAAAGCAAAATGCAGGGCAAGTGTCTGCACTGCACAAGCCTGTGGAGAGTCAAAGCTCGCTGCACTCTTGGTTACCCACATGATTCAACCTGCAGTATTGTAAGATTTAATTACAATTAAAGTTGTGCTCCCTCTTCATGTGTCTCTCTCTCTCCTGGCAGAGAAAGCAAGAAGTGGGCCCGTGCTGCCTGTGCAAGTGTGGGTATGATGATTGTTTTTTGTCGCTTTCTCTGTGCTAGTAAATGAAATGTACCTGGGCTGACTCTGGCACCAAAGCTGGGTGTCAGGGAACAGAGCAAGTCCTGCTATTAACTTTTCCTCTGACACCACACTGCCCTTCTGCCAGCAGCCCTGCCCATGACAGCTCCTAGCCCAGCTGGGAATGGTCCGGAAAGGGCTGCCTGGCCCACGGGAAGCCCTGGCTTGGGATGTTCCAGCAGATTAATGATGAGCCTGGGAATGGCCCTTGGTTTTGTTGAATTCGATTTTGGGGTTGCGTCCTGGGTGTTGGAGGACAGTGAAACAACCTGGGGCAGAGACAGAGCAGAGGGAAGGGATGCAGCACGTGGAGATGGCAAGCTGCTGTAAGATGGAGGCAGTGCATATGCTCGAGGCACGTGGGAGCCCTCCAGGTGGTAAATCACTGCTCTGAAGTGGCTGACCTTACACTGCAGCAGCTCCCTGCTCCCTCTCTGGAGGCTCTCCATCTCTATAAAAAATAGCCACCGCTGCGGTAAGACTTTCCCGATTTCCTCGTGTTTCCAGTTACAGCTTCGGAGTCCAACCGCAAGCCAAGGTCTCCAGCAAGTTCAGGAATGTTCATTAATCTTTCCTGGCTCAGGCCCTCAGTGGGCTTAGTAAAACTCCAGTCCAGGAGAGTTCCAGGCTGTCAGAGGCATGGGCTGTTGCAGGCCATCCACCACAATCCTCTCCCATGCCTGCTGCAGATGGGTGGCAACGAGTCACCCCACTGCAGGGGGCTGGATGTGCAGGTGTGTCCAAGGGCTCCAGAGGATGAATGAGGCTGGTTAAATAATTTCCAGCACGAAGCAGGCTGATATCCCCTCGTCAGCAGCACCTACAGGCACCCTGTGGCTCTGGGAGGAAGATGGGGGTTGTAGGGATGGGATCCCCCAGAGTTTGTGTTCCCAATCTCCTCTTTCTTGGAGGATGCTGCCATCGCAGCTCAGCTTTCCCTCCCTGTCACCTCATGGGCTGGCTCCGGAGACAGGCATGGGAATGGGGACAACTGATGGCACAGGAGTGGGAGTAGCCAATGGCATGGGAAGGAGAAGCCCAAACCCCTCCAGCTGGAGCAACCCCCTCCCAGAGCTCGGGGGATAAACACACCAGCGAGCGCAGAAAGACTGGTAGGGAAAGCCCGTGTATTTAGTACGGAGTCTTTGCCGCTGAGAAACACAAGACCAGGCTTTTTGCATCTGCCCTAATTTAGCTCTTTCCCTCTGGAAAGGACTATTTGTGAAACGCTTTGTGCTCATGTCCCCGGCATTAATCAGCCCCCGTCAGCCGCTGGCTCCGCGGATCCCCCTGCGCTCGCAGGTGCTCTGCTCTATCCCACCCTCCCACGTGGCAGGTACCCAGCGGCTCTGGCCTTCTCCAGAGATATCCAAGGGGCTGAAAACTGTTTGAAGATTGGGTTTTTTTCTTTCCTTTAATTAAAGGGGCTCTGCAGACATGCTACGTTCATATATATTTTCCGCTATTTTTTTAATTTATTGCTACATCAGCTATTTAAGAAAAAAAAAAAAAAGAGGCAGAAAGAAGAAAGGAAGGGAGCTGCCACAAGCTGAGCGCCTTTCGGGATGACTCACTGCAGCACTGAAATGGCTGCTGGCTTCAGCCTCACCCTGCCTCTGAGATTCTCTTCCAGGCTGCAGGAGAGACCACGGGAAGAGGTTTCTCCCCCATCCCCGCGTGGAGGATTGGCCGTGTGGTTATCGACATAATCCGCCCCGGGCTTCGGCGGGCGGAGACCTGCCTTCCTCAGGAGAGGAAGATGGGGGGAGACATGAAAGGAAGAGATGGCCAGGCGTTTCCAGCTGACCTGATTTTCTGCTTGTTCCCATCTCCACATCACTGCCAGCTAGCTCAGGAGGGTGGTGGGGGCACGGGGACAGGGAGCTGTGCCCTCCCAGGGCAGTGGCAAACCCAGCTGTGCCGAGGAAGGGCCCTTACACCTCAGTTTGCTGGGAAAGAGCCTTAAAATATGAGTCTTCCTTTCCTGCCACAGCTCACCAGTGTCAGTGCAAAGTCAAGCCAACAAGCTCTGGTCAGCTCATGGCAGAGTCGGGCTTTTTGCCTCTGAGTTTGTGCAGAAAAGGGAAAACTCGCCTCAGGTGCCATTGATGCTGCAGCCAAGTCCCCTCTGAAGGATTCTGTGATGCCAAGCACAAACCTGCACAGGGTCTCTGCAGCCTGGCAGGTGAACTTCCCTCTCCTGCAGCCGCTTCCAGCCAGGGCTTTGACCTGCAGCAGAAGACATGGAGGTGTCTCCCCTCCCTTCTCCCAGAGTGATCCCTCCAGCCTGAGGGTAGTAGGGGCATAGCCCCAGCAACTCCCTACCATGCTTCCCACTCGAACTACAGCTCTTCCACATGGCCCAGGGACACTCAGCACACCTCCTGGTGCTGGGAGAGCTGATTTTGGGGGACAGGGCTCGGGCCTCCTCTGTGGCAGAGCATAAGTGGCGCTCTGGTGCAGACACAAAGTGCCGGATGGAGTGGGCGCCCCTGCAGCGCCAGGCACGGCTCCTTCCCTGAAAAATGGCTGGATGAGAACTATTTTCAGAAGGGAAAAGAAAATTCACCCTGATCACCGTATGTCAGTGACAGGCGGAGAAAACCCCACGTGGGAGCCAGCCCTCCTCCCACCCTGTGGGCTGCACCCCGCTGGGGCTCAGCACCCACTGTCAGCCGGGCTTGCATCTGCCTGGAGCAGACAAAGATGGGCATGTTTACCTTGCAGCTTCCAGGGATGCTCAGCCATCCCTAATTGCCATAAAAATAAATGCTTTTTGCTTCGTATCGCAGAACAGAGGAATTTCCCTTTTTTTTTTTTTTTTTGTTTCTTTTCTGAGGCCTCCCTCAAAGTCATCCCTTCCCCCTCCCTCCGCTGCCTCCTTCCCATGTAAACAAGCACAGGCACACACAGTCTGACACATCACACACATGGAGACACGCTGATGGCCCTGCAGCGGCCAGCGCTGCCTGGCACAGGGACAGGGCTGGCAGCACACGCGGGAGGCGGGCGTGCGGGCAGGGGGGAGGATGCTCGCCACCAAAAAAGAGCTCTCAGTCCGCCTCGTGCAAGCCCGGAGAAGGATGAGAGCCCTCAGGCTCCAGCCCCTCGGACTGCAATCAGCGAGCCGATGATCGGATGCAGAGGGTGGTGTGAAGTCTCGCCTGTCTGACACAGCTGCTCCGCGCTGGCTGCCGGAGCAATGAGCCATCGCTGCGGGGACATGCAGCCCCGGCCGTCACCCCGGGAAGGTCTCTCTCCCATCCTCTGCTTCCCGTCTCTCTGCTCCAGCAGCTGACTTCTGGGGCAGTTGGTGTGTTCGCAGCGCTCCCCAGGCCGCCTGGGGATGGCCCCGGGCGGCGGCGGCAGCTCGCTGACCTGAAACCCAGCGTGTGCCATGCCCGGGACTCGCTGCTTTCACTCACCTCCCAGTGAGCCTTTAAAGAGACACTGGGGAGCTCAACAAGCCAGGGAAGCTCTTCTCCGGGGGGCTGCCCCGGTGCCCCGCACGCCGCCCATTCCAAGGAGCAAGATGGAGCTGGATCGCGTGGAGGGAGACTGCGAGGGCAGGGGGGCATCGTCTGCCCGGCGCAGGGCGGCACCGCTGCTGGGGCCCTGCTCGGCCTGAACGCCCTCGACACGGGACCGCCCGGGACTCCCCAGCTCCGGGGGCTCGGCCCCGAGGGCAGCGCTCGCCACTCGGGCGGCTTCGCAAAGAACCGGGGTGGCCCAGGGCCGAGCGAGGCCGGTACCCCCACCGCGGCTCCCGCAGCCATCCCGTGAGCAATCCCGGCTGCCAAGGACGTCCAGCAGGTAAGACATCGGGATAGGCAGGGGCACCCACGCCCGGTCCAGATTCCCGACCCGGCTCCGCGTGACAGCCGCGGCGCTCGAGCTGTGCCGAAATGCCGGTCGGTTTCGCCAAAATCAGGTCCCCGGTCCTGTGGTCCGGGTGGGCTCCTCCGGGGATGGTGGGCTCCTCCCGCAGATGTCGGGGCCGCCCCGGAGGAACCGGCGGCAGAGGCAGGGCGGGCGTCGTGCAGCGGCGATCCGGGACCGGGGGCTGGGAACCGGGACTCGGGACCCGGGATCGCC
>JAWWES010000051.1:5247026-5260939 GCA_035583135.1 Lophotriccus pileatus
CGGCAGCGCGGGGACCGCGGCACCCGCACCCGGGGCGGGCGGGGGAGAGGGCAGCGGCATCTCCGGGGCGGGGCGGGGGACCCGCGGCACCGGCATCCCGGGGACCCGCGGCGCTGGCATCCCGGGGCGCGGCGAGGACCGTGAGATCGGTAACACGGGGACCGGGGCACCGGCATCCCGGGAACCCGGGGGACCGGCATCCCCGGGCATTGCAAGGATCGGGCCCCTGGGGCGCGGCGGGGACCCGGGGCACCGGCATGCCGGGGTGAGAGGGCAGCTGGAGCAGCGGCACGCAGGGATGAGCGGGGGAACGAGGCACCGACATCCCGGGGTAAGCAGGGAGCCGCCGTGCCAACACCCGCATCCCGGGATGCTGCTGGGACCCAGGGCGCAGGGATACTCCACGTCCCTCTGCGGACAGGTGGAGGGGAGTCCCTCTTCCCGGAGCTGCATCTCTCCCTCCCCACGGAAGGAGCATGGTGCGGGGTTCCCTCTGGAGAGCTGTGCACCCGCTGCGTGAGACCTGGGAGCGGAGGCTGGCACAGGGCAGGGATCATCTGCAGCCGGCGCTGAGCTGCCCGCTGGCAGCAGACAGCCGAGCTGTTGGTAATCACCCCCTCCTGCACCCCGAGGCGAGCAGGGAGTCCCCCTGTCATCTCCATCCCCAGCCCCGGGCATTTTGGTGGCCTCTCATCGTACAGCAGCAGCTTACGCTCTGCTTGCAGGGAGCAGCCAGCAGTGGGAATCCCCCTTCCATCCTCCCCACTGCCCGCCTGGCAAACCCCCACCGCCCAAGACAGGGCTTGGTCTTGAGCGTACGCAGGCTGATGCGCACAGGGACGCTCAGAAACGGGGCCGGGGTTCTGCAGGGGCAATTTTGGATGACCCAGCGCATGGGGACACCACCCTGCAGGAGCTGGGCGGTCACCGAGCCCCAGCACCCCCTCAGGTACCCAGCAGGGGACCCCCAGCCCCACCCCGGCCCCATGGACATCCCGCACAGGATCTCCTCAGTGGTTTACAGCCACCACCCTGGCACTCCTGGGACGTGCAGGGTCACAAGCCCGGGCTGACAGGGCGTTTAAGGCTGGGCTACAGGGCAAAGGATAAAGGATTCCTCCTCCTCTACGAATTTCTAATGGTTCCTCTGAGACAAGCCACACAACTCCCTGCTGGGAAGCCTCACTGAGCTGTAAGTACAGGGTTTTTTTATTTGAACTGTTAATCTAGACCCATTGTACCTGGTTGGAAAAGACCCTGTGTGCAATACTCCCTGCACTTGCTGCCTCCTCGCTCGACTGTCTATTAGCACCTTCCTTCCCACTCCCTTGGGTCCCCTCTGACAGGTAGAATAAATATACATAACTTCCATCTGAAAGCCTTTGAGAAAAAAAAAAATATGTTGTCAAGGGAAACTCTTCTAGCATTTCTTATAGATATGCCTGATCTGTTTTTATATTTTTTTTACCGTCATAAATGCACGTATCAGACATTTTTCTTCTCCACAACACAGATATACAGTTGAACGCCCAACACCCAGCTCACACTGGGCTTGTGTAATTCTGATGGTTGTCTCAAAATAGCTTACAATATATTTCAGCATTTATCAGAGAGAGACACTGGCTTTATCTGTTCCATTTTTCCAATCATTCGTGGAAATTTTGGGTTAACTACAGGAAAATTTTGCAAATTCACTTTATTCCAGACAGACACATTTGTATTCTCTCTCCGTTGTGCTTTAAAATCAAAAATCACCCAACCTTCCTAAAGTGAGCTTCTGTTTCCCAGCTGATAGCCCTGCAAATGTGAGTGGGGAGCACGCTTTGATCATCCAACGGGGGTCATCACATCAGGTCTCAGTTCAAACTCCAGTTTTGTTCTAAAGCTGAGCTTAGCTGGTCGTGAAACAAGTAGGCAACAGCTATAAAACTATTAATTGCTGCTTTAGATTCCTAGATGAAAGCTGCATGTGGGCAGAAATAATTTGTTCTATTCAGAAGCGAACATCAGAAAGGAGCAGCTCTGGTGGTTCGTGACCCTTCTCCTCGCTCTGCTTCTGGCACAGGAGGGATGGAGGGGTTTCCCTGGGGTACAAAGGCTGGCAGGGTCCTGACACCCACCTTTTTCTTTTGAGCTGGGAGAGAGGTGGGAGCCAGCTCCCTCCTGGCCCCAGGGTTTGGCACAGCTCACCCAGAGCCACAGCTGTGCACTGGGGATGGTCCTGCTGAGCTGGAGCATCGCTCCGGGCTTGTCCTGCTGTCCTGGGCTGCCCCGTGTCTCAGCCCAGCCCCCAAAACACCCAGCCTTTGATTTTGGTGGCATTTGGCCTGAGCTCCCAAAGTGGCTGCTCTATAGGGAGAGTGGGGAGAAAGTCTGAGACTGTTTTGGGGACAAGCTGGATCCCACAGAGGCACCCCCAGGGCCCTGTCTGTGTGTGTTTGTAGCCTGAATGCATGAGCATCCTTCTGGAAGGAACCTGGATTAGTCATCCACACCCCACAGATGGGCTGTGTGATGTCTTCTCTGGAAAAGCTAATCTGTCACTGAAATTCCAATTTATCCCTTGAAAAGGAGTGTTTACATCCTTTTTTCTCCCTTGCTTTTTTCTTAAGCATTGAAAGAGTTGATCCTTCTCCTTCTTCCTTCCCCTTTCCAGACAATGAGCCCATTAAGCTCTGAGGTTTATCAGGTCCTGCTCCAGAGGTGTAATGGAAGCTCTGGCGTTGTGGTGCAAAGCTGTGTCTTTAAGGGGCCCTGGCTGGGTGGTGCAGTGGGGTTAGCAGCTGCCTTTCCAGGCTATTTCACACAAATCTGGCATTTGCTGCACCCACAGCCCAGCTCAGCTCGAGAACAAACCTCTGGGGTTTAACCACTACTCCGTTACCTGCCTCTAAAAGTTTGAAACATTCTGTGCATGACACAAGACAGGAAAAATGTAATTCCTCAACCAAGAGAGCAAGGTGGTGTCCCTCAACACCCACCACCCCATGCCAGGAGCAGGTGCATCCCCAGGTGTTCTGAAGAATAAGAGAGGTGAAAAAATCTGATTTCAAGCTGATGCAGAAAGATCACAAACCTTTTATTTGCCTTTTTTTTTCGGCTCCTGGTCAAGACAGGTAAATGCATCTGCAGGCGTGGGAATGCTTCTCTTTCTTAGATGCTTTAACTGCTTCTCATTAGAAAATGGAATTTCTGCTGCACGGCAAAGCCCAGCTCCCCGAAACTTATAAATTCCTAAAACACAACAGAAATCAAAACTTTGGGTTTTTATTTCCCCACTGACATACAGGCTTTTATTCAGTCATCGATGGTTCTGAATCATGCTTTTGTTATGTTTCAACATTATAAAAACAATATTAATACTTTACATGACAGAACACACAAGAGGAAACAAAACAGGCGGTTGAATTGTTTTGACACTTCCTCCTCTGAAATTCTCCCTAAAACTGACACCTTCTGTGACAATACTTTGATTTTGGCAAAACTGCCTGTGCTGCTGGGAGAATTGCACCATCTCAGGACTTTTTGACCAGGTCTAATTAGCAGTGTAGGTAGTGGGGCTACAAAGCACTTCAGCAGAATCACAGCAGCGGTGGTTTGATGAGATCTAATTTTTCCTCAGGGATGCTCTTTGGGGGATAAATCCTCTCTTCAGCGACTAATTACCTGTTTGAACAAGGAGAGCCCCATGGACGAGGTGCTGGAGGTGCAGTAAACTGCCTTCTTTTGGCCTTAACGACCTGCAGAGGGAGAAACTTCGAGAGGTAAACAAAGCAAGGAAAAGTTTCACCTGCAAAAATCATTGGCCTTTTTTTTTTTTTTTTTAGCTTCCATACCACGGAAGAACAACGGTCCTAAAGCTGTTTCTCTCTCCTCCCCTCCCCTCGGTCCTCACTTTTCAGAATTCCAACATCCCTCCTCCCTCCCCAGGGTGCTTCTGGCCCCGCCTCACCCATTCCTGGGGGAGCCCTGCGTCCCCTCCAGCCCCGCTGTCTCCTCCACAGGTGGAACCAGCTCCTGCTCTGCTGATCATGGTCAACAAGACCTTAAATTACTGGGGTCCCAGTTTTGAGGAGGACGTTATCAACATCAACGTGGGGGGTCTGAGGAGGCGGCTCAGCTCCAGCGCCCTCTCCAAGTTCCCCGACACGCGCCTGGGGCGCCTGCTCTCCTGCGACTCGGAGGAGTCCATCCTGCAGCTCTGCGATGACTACGACGTGAGCGCCAGGGAGTTCTACTTCGACAGGAACCCCGGCTTCTTCCTCTACGTCCTCCACTTCTACCAGACGGGGAAGCTGCACGTCATGGAGGAGCTGTGCGTCTTCTCCTTCTGCCAGGAGATCGAGTACTGGGGCATCAACGAGTTCTTCCTGGACTCCTGCTGCAGCTACCGCTACCACGAGCGCAAGCTGGAGAGCCGGCACCACAACTGGGATGAGGAGAGCGAGGTCAGCAGCGTGGACACGTCCCCCGACGAGATCTCTGACATCAACCACGACCTGCTGCGGTACAGCACGCTGCGCTGCGGCAACCTGCGCAAGCGCCTCTGGCTCACCATGGAGAACCCCGGCTACTCCATCCCCAGCAAACTCTTCAGCTTCGTGTCCATCAGCGTGGTGCTGGTTTCCATCGCCACCATGTGCATCCACAGCATGCCCGAGTACCAGGAGGTGGACGAGAACGGCAACGTGCTCGACGAACCCATCCTGCACAAGCTGGAGTATTTCTGCATCTCCTGGTTCACCTTCGAAGTGTCTTCCCGCCTCCTGCTCTCCCCCAACCCCAGGAAGTTCTTCAAGCACCCCCTGAACCTGATTGACATTGTCTCGGTGTTGCCCTTCTACTTCACCCTCCTGGTGGACGTGACCATGGGCAGTGACTCAGAGCTGGGCAACCTGGGCAAGGTCGTGCAGGTGTTCCGTCTCATGAGGATATTCCGAGTGCTGAAGCTGGCCCGGCACTCCACTGGACTGAGGTCACTGGGGGCCACCTTGAAGGTAAACTGGCTCTCTATCCCCTTATCTCCTCCTTTAGTCTGTGGGTAAGAAGGAGACCTCTGGTATGGCCAGGGGATATGGAAGTGCCCTTTCCCACTGGGCTCCCAGCTCGGGGTGGTGCCTGGCAAGCTTCCTTGGGGGGTGGGCTGGGCTGTTGGTGTGTCTGTTAAAGCACACAAGTGTGAGAGCACTGCATGAGTCCTCATTTCACACACACTCAGCACAAACACCCATTTTGCTCCGTGCCAAATGTGCTTCCAGGGATTCAGCCATCCCACCACGGTGTGAAGGCCTCATTGCCCAGCACTGGAATGGACTCAGCCATGTGTGGGTGGATGGGGATGTCCCACCAGAAGTGACAGTTGGGCTGCAAGTGACCCATCTAGGGAGACACAGAGATCCTGGTCCAGGGGAGCTGACACTTGGTGCTCCCAGATACAGTGAGGTTGGGACTGGCACAGGGGTAACCATGTGTGGCACAGAGCAGCAGTAGAAAAGCAAAGGGTGAGATGCAGGGCCTGGGACAACCAACCCCAGCAGGGTCTGTGCTCTCAGAGCCCTCAGCAGAGCCTGGGCCCCTCATTGTGATGGAAAACTTGCATGCAGGGCAGAGGGAAGCTGGACCCAGGAGCACTCTGTCCTCGGGAGGAAGGGCTGGATGAGAAGGTGCTGAGACAGCGAAGGACCAGGACTCAGGCATGCTGGGAGGTGGCAGCCCTGCAGGTCTGGTGAGAGGGTCCACATCCTCCATAACATGCCCCAAGGCTGTGTTTCTCCAGATCGCTTCCCCAACACCCCCAGCCTCTTTAGACAGACCAAAGGCAGCTTGAAATCTGTCACAAAATTGTCACCATCCCGGTGCTGCAGCCAGACCTCCATCGCTGCAGCTCAGCAGGGTGGCACAGACCAGCCTCCACGTGGTTCTGCTCCTAAAAGAGCCTGAAATTCAACCAAAGGGACACCCTCCTCCTACTGCCTGGCATGGGACAGAGCTGCAGCTCCTGGTTCTGCTGCCTCTGAAGGGCTGTCACAGGGATGAGTGGCTGGGGACACCCTGTTTTCACTGCTGCAGCAGTGGCAGAGCCAGCATGGGGTGTCCTGGCGTCGGCAGGACTCGGCTGCCAGGGTTGGAGCCATTCCTGTGGCTGAGTCATGGAGAAAAGCAAACCTCGAGTGTGACTGCTGTTGAGGATGGCCAGCACGAAAGGTCTTCTGCCAGCTTCTGCTGCGAAGCAGGATCAGCTCAGCACTAATCCTGCAGAGCCCACAGAGCATCAAAATATTCCTGGCATCCTCAAAACCTGCTGAAAAGAAGGGTCAGGCAGAGTTGTTTGAAATGAAGGTGCCTGAAGTCCTACCTGCGTGGTACTTCCCTCCGAACACTGATGAGGAACAGAGCCGTGAGATCTGCAGAAATTGCTCCATCTGAGCTCCACCTGAGCGTGAACAACAGGCTGCAGCGCAGCAGGGACTGAAGGGCTCATCTGCGTATCATTAAGCAGCAGACGAGATGCGAGGAGCCGGCAGCGTCCCGGCTTTGGCTTCTGCCGGGCGGCTGATTCAGGCAGGGACGTGCTGGACAGCGCCGCTTCCCGGGGACTCCGGGGCCGGCTGGAAACGGGGATGAGCGGAGACACGGATCTGACGCAGCAGCTTCGGCGTTGTGATTTACTGGGCGCATAAATTACAACGTCTTGTTAATCATAATTTACTTCCCCTTGCAGGAGCAGAAATCAGGAGCGGAGCGGTAAAGGCTGTTAACAGCCAGGGAGTGGGAGCGATGGCTCTGGCAAGCTGAGGGATTGTTCCCCTGCCACAAAAGTGCTAGCAGAGGGAATTCTGCCATTTGTGCATCACGAGCCCTAAACCATCCTCAGATTGCTTGAGGCCTGATCCAGGGTCTGTTTAATTTGAAGAGAGGCTTCCTACGTGTCTCTGTTCTCCCTCCCTGCTGTGCAGGGCACCCATTAAAACTGTTGCAGCTCTGTGGGTGTGGGTTTGGAGTCTGGCTCCCACTGGCAGTCAATAGGTGTTGGGCCCTGGGTAATTGCAGCACCTGCAGGGATCTACAGGAGCTGCTGTCTGTCCTCCCAGGAGCCTAAATACACAAACAGGTTGGAAGAGCCGGAGCTGCACGACCCTGGACAGCAGAGGCATCACCCTGCTGTTGCTCCCACGGGCCATCTCTGCTCAGTCTCCACACTGGTGTCTCTGGCCAGGCTCAGGCTGGGGTCTTCCATTCCAATTGTCTTGTTCTGTACTGGAGGAAAGATGTGCATTCAGCAGGACCCTGGAGAGACTGCTGCTGGGGGGGCTTTTTGCTGGAGCCTTGTACTACTGAGCATCACCTGGCCCAAGCCTGGCTACTTGCTAAGCCTGGATGCCACCTGAACCATGGCTAGACCTGCATCCCACCCAAACTCCAGCTGCAGCTGCCTTCCCCCTCGATGAGCAAACCATAAGCTTTGCAGATAAATGGCTGCAAATAGGTGGCAGCCAGTGCCAGCTGGGAGATTCCTGGAGCCTCCTTTTTGCTGCAAGCCCTGACCCTGCTTGTAAATTGAAGCAGCAGGAGCTATTGAGCTGCCTGACTTCCCCTTTACCTTCCCCCTCCAACACATCCCAGAGCCAGAAGCAGTACTCTTTAAAAATATATGAGGTTATTCAGCACTGCTGCCGCCCAGCTGGGACGTGCAGACCTGCTGCTCAGCTCCAGCCAGGAGCAGGTCTTTCATGCCAAGTGATAGATCCCTGAAACTCAGTGGCTCTGAGCCTTTGTCCTCCTCGAGGGGCTCCCCTGGAGCTGCTCTAGGGCATTTGCCCTGTATTAGGTGAGGGAGGAGGAGGAAGAGGAGGAGGTGGTGGTTATTTCCCCTCGGTATTACTGGCATTAACTGAGCAGCTTTTGCCAGCAGTCTAAACAAAGTCTCCTCAGTCCCTGATGTGAATCCACCTCCCTTAAGTCTTGTCTTGACCACAGAAGCCTTTTCCCACATCTGTGCTGTTTGCTTTGCTCACGTTGTTTCCCTTAGTCATTATGTGGTCTCCAATAAAGCATTCTCTGCCTGTTAGGAGACTGGGAAAAAATCCCCACCATCAAAGCTCTGCTTTCTTTTCCCGAAAAGATGAAGAGCAAGCTGGCAGGCCAGTGGGCAGAAACATCCAAGAAATTCACTTGTGACAGTCAAAAAGTGCTTGGACAAACCATGCTGGGAGGACCGTGCTGGCAGTCTGTCTCCTGGAATTTCCCTTCCCACCATGACTTGCTGCCTTGTCCTGCAACTGCCCACTGCCTTCTCCCCCTGGGCTTTTGGCACAGGTTTATATTTTGCTCAGATATTAAGAATACCCCAAGAAAGATTGTGGCAAAAAGGTTTTAGTTTGAAACCAGAGGAGTGATGGCTTCTTCAAGGAGCATTGCACACCTCTGCTGTCAGTCTGTCCCCCCAGGTCCTGCACACCCACCTGAGAGCTTTGGGTGTCCCATGGCTCTGTTCCCACCAGGGCTTCCAGACCCCTCGGGCTGGGGCTCACCAAGCTGGGGATTGGAACACCCTGTTGGATGGGTGCTCTGACCAGCCCACGCTGATGCTGGATGGATCCCTGCACTGACCAGGTGACCAGGGTTGCTTGGATCCACGTCAGCTCTGAGGTTCACTTGGAGTCTCCCATGGAAGGGCAGCAAAATCAGAAAGCAACGTAATTATCTCAGAAACAACAGTTTCTGCAAGAGAACTGCCCTGCACGTGTGCAGCGAAGGGTTTTGGGGATGCTGAGGCTGCCAGTGGTGGTGGGATACAGCAGGGACAGGGCCCTGGGCTCTGGCTGTGGGGTCCCAGGGGAGCCTGGGGCTGAGACCCCGGGGATTGCTGAGCTGAGCCTCACGTCTGGCACTGCCAGTGACTCGGGAAGGTACAAATTGCTTCTCTTAGTGGCTGCCTATTAGGTGGTTTCTGGGGACCTGCCAAGATAAAAGGAAATGTGATAAATATTGTTAGCTGAGATCAGGTTGGAGTGAGTGCTGGAGGCAGGGGAGCAGCCTGTGCTGGGTATCCCTGGCTGGGAAGCACAGCCATCCCTCCTGGTGCTTGCAGGCTGGTGGAGTGCAGAGAGGTGGCTCTGGGTGCCAGGAGTGATTCCCAACTGCACCACCCGCTCCGGGTGTGGGTCACCCACAACCTCCCAACCTGTTCCAACCTGTCCCAGCCTGTCCCTACAGCGGGACATCCCGTGGCAGGGATGGACAGAGGCACCGAGATCCACGCAGGGCTGTATCTGTGTCCTGGCTGGGGATGGGCGCGGAGGCTCCCACCGACCACTGCTCTGCTTTGCCTTCCAGCACAGCTACCGGGAGGTGGGGATCCTGCTGCTCTACCTGGCCGTGGGGGTCTCTGTCTTCTCTGGAGTGGCCTACACTGCCGAGAAGGAGGAGGACGTTGGCTTCGACACCATCCCCGCGTGCTGGTGGTGGGGCACGGTCAGCATGACCACCGTGGGCTACGGCGACGTGGTGCCCGTGACGGTGGCGGGCAAGCTGGCCGCCTCGGGCTGCATCCTGGGGGGCATCCTGGTCGTGGCACTGCCCATCACCATCATCTTCAACAAGTTCTCCCACTTCTACCGCAAGCAGAAGGCGCTGGAGGCGGCCGTGCGGAACAGCGGCAAGAAGGAGCGTGAGGAGGTGGAGAGCATCTCCAGCCGCGACCGGGAGGACTCGGAGGCCCTGAGCGAGACCTCCCTGGGCAGGGGCAGCCCCGACCGGCGTGGCCTGACCCCCGGAGCCCACCCCAGCCCCTGACCCGGCGCTCCGTGGCACTGGGGCACGCGGGACCTGCTCCGCTCGCAGCGAGCTCGGCGCGGCGGCGGCACCGGGGCACGGCGGAGGAGCCGGGCTCTGCCTGCCCTGCCGAGGACAGGAGGGGTTGGAGGAGATCCCAGGGGGTGTGCTGGCTGCTTCCAGCCCCTGGGATGCAGCTGCTGGGCCTGCCTGGATGTGTTTCAGCCTTCACCCTGCTCCCCGCTGGCTGCAAATGGAGGCTGTGGTGCTGTGGACATTCTCCTGACAAGAGGGGAGGGAGAAAAAAGAAATACAGGTGACCCCTTACCAGGCACTGCCCCAGCTGGGCAGAGAGGGATTTTCCTCTGCCAGGAGGCTGTGTGTTGTTCAGGGTGAGGCTAAATAGCTCGAGGGTGAGGCAGCCCCTGACCAGGGTGGCTGCCCTTGCAGGTCCTCTGCCAGGTCAGCATCAACTCCAGCCTCAGCCTTGTCCTACCCCCAGCTGGAAACAGCCTCAAAAGGCTCAGCTGGCCCCCCAGCCATAAAGGAAAGGGGGCTGGAAATGAGTCTGTATAAGGGGAGAGGTGGTGTGAGCTCAGGGTGAGTCCCACTGTCCTCAGACCCTGCAGTGGGGTCGACTGGACCTCACCTTCCTTCCAGCTGGGGTTTATCTGCTCTCCTGCACTGCCACTGCTGGGATCCCCAGGGATCTGGGGCTGGGGCATGGCACAGCCAGGAGCACTGTCCATGCAGGGGGGCACCAGCCAGGGATGACCAGGCAGAAGGGACATTGTCCTCTGAGGCAGGAGCAGCTGAAGGGGATCAAGCCGGGGTACCTGAGGGGCCATCCCCAGTGGGGCTCTCCCCACAAGCCCTTCCCTCCACAGCTCTCCTGTGCCACGGGAGCCCAGGGGCTGCAGCAGGCCATGGTGGGGTAGAAGGGACAACCAAAGCCAGCCAGGTTTGGTACACAGCCTGTTCCCCCTCACCACAGCCCCCAGCCTGGCCTCATTCTGCCTCTTCCCTCCTTGCCTCAGGGCCAGGAAGGCTGTAAGGAGTGGGGGGTCACACTGCCCTGGGTGTCCTCGCTGTCCCTCCAGGGAGCTGAGCTCCCCAGGGGCTGATGCACTCACCTTCTCTCTGCCCAGAGGGGACAGAGGAGACCTTGCACTGCTCCTTGGTGACCAAGCACCTCACAGCCGGGCAGGGAGGTCTGCCTGGAGCACCAAACTGCCCTCCTGCCTGGACCCCCAGCCCACCTGAGCACAGCTGGGGCTGCTCCCAGCACAGCATCAATTCCCTACAAAGTTCTTCCTTGCCCCCAGGGTTCTCTGTTTGGAAATTGGGCAAATGTGCATCCTGCAATCCCCAGATCAGCTCCAAACCACGTTGGTGGCTGCAGGATGACCCTGGGTACCTGGATCACGGGGTTTGCTGCTGGCTGTCCTGGCTGGGTGTCGGCACAGCCGCAGTTGCCGGTGCTGGATCTGCTGATCACAGGCAAGAAAAGCCAAACCAACACCAGGTCCAGCCTTCCTGAACCCCAGTGGGACTCGAGGGGGGTCCCCAAGGAACAGTGGTGTGGGATAGGAGGGTATTCACGCTTCTGGCATCATCAAGTCTTCCAGTATCGATGGTTTGTGTCCGCTCTGCGCTCAGTCCTGCTGTGAGCTGGGGACCGGCTCCCGCTGCACTGTTACTTGAATAAAGGAAGGAGTTTCCCCTTCTCACCATAAATATTCCAGTAGCAAACCGTATTAAAATGTGAAGAGTAAATTACATCTATTAATGAAAAAGCATTATGCAAATAATTAGGAGCATGTAAATTAATTTTCTATCTATGCATGGGATGCATACTGTATATTTTATTAAAGACCTCAGTGACCTGCTGTGGACTCTGGTTTCTGCTTCATGGCAGCTGGGGAGGGCAGGACTTACCACTGCTCTTCCCGTGTCAGGTGCATTCCTCTGCTGGGTGTGACAGGAGCCAGGGGTAAAACCAGAATTTTATCTCTATTCCTTTGAGAGCTTTTCCATTTAAAAAAATCAAAATCCACAAGCTGCTGATCTTTCCAAGGGAAAAGCTCCCCTGCCTTGGGGGCGATAAGCAAGGCAGGACATCCTTCAGGCCCCTCTGGGGCAGCAGCTCTCGGAGGGGGCCGCTGCACCAGAGCTCCAAGCTCGGGTTTGGGAAAGCCACGAGAGAGATGCTTTCTTTTTTTAGCCTCCTGCACTCCGCGAAGACATTAGGATTTGTATGGCTCTGAGTAACTGCACTGGGAAAATCCTCCCACTGCTGTGCAGGCAGCTCTAGCAGAGCTGGAGCTCTGCAGAGCAGGGAAGAGCCGGGTGCAGGAAGGTGCCCAGCAGCAGTGGGTGATCGCAGCCCACGCTCGCGCTGCAGACACACGGCTGTGCAGCAACGGGCCTGACTTACTATTCCTAAGGCAGGGAGGAAACTCGTGTCCTTTTGCTAATCCCTAATCAGTTTTCCTGAGTGACTGCGTTTTCACTTGGTACAGTGGGTAAATCAATTACACACTTTATCAGGTTATTCCTACAAAGCTGCTTTCCACGTTCACAAAATGATTGATGAAAGCACGACTCTCCTGCCTCCAGGGAATGGTGATTAAGGAGTGACCTTATTAAGCTGTTTAATGCAGCCGAGAATTAGACAACTCTCCTCAAAGAGACAAAGTAAACTTCATTACTTCTGCTGGAAACTTCTTTTCCTTTGCCAGCTTTAAGCACCGTGACTACCCTGAGCACACTCTGTGCACTCAGGAGGTTTTAAAGGGTTTGATCTGGAGGAAGGGAAGACTCCTCACTGACAGCGTTTCTGGGATCTCTCCTGCTCACAGGTTCCTACAGCCCTGCTGACCTCAGTAAAAATCCAAGCTGAGTGCTTGAGCACACTGCTTGAGGTGTTAAATCTGCTGAACTGTGTAAGGAGATCAGTGAAGACAAACAGTGCACTAATTCTATTTTTTGTTTTACAAAATAATGCTAAAGCACTTCCTCCTGGTAGAGGTTTTATCTGAACCACAGCTGTTAACTCAGCTACAGGAAACACACAGTCTCAAGGCTTCCATTCCAAGCATCTGAGACAGCCAAAAGAACAGCCTTGAAGGCATGGAAATTAATTAACCAAACATGCCCAGGCAGGTCACACCATTTCAGGGAAGGAAACCCACAGGTCAGATGTGCAGGGAGGCACAAAACCAGTGACGTTCACACCATGTGCATGTTCACATCCAGACCTCCAGTCTGGTGAGAGCAGAGGGGGAAAGTGCCTTTTTCAGGACCATCCCCTCTGAGGTGAAGCAGTGATGGTCCAGGGCTTGTGAGCCCCTCAGGCTGAGGAAAGCCCACCCTGCAGCTCAGCCATCTGATGTCTGAGCAGAGGTAAGAGGCTGCTGTGATCACTCAGGGTGGGACTCAGGGACTCAGGGCTCCCTTCGCTTCCAGCGCCCTGTTATTTGAACAGTGACAACCTAGAGGGGGGCAGAACACACTGTCCTTCAGAGTTACAGCTGAACTGTTTAAAAGTTTATAAAACACATTGGCTACCTTCCCAGGCCCTTAAATTAAAGGCCAATTAACTTTCAGTCTAGAAAGAGGTGATGGTTGTTTCCTGGTTTGACCCTTCAAAATTTGGCCAGAGCGATTAGCGCAATGAAAAACTGTCAGCGCTCGAGGCAGGGCTGGCAGCCAATGCTCAGAGCATTTTATCCAAGCTCACACTCTTCTGGCCTGTGGACAGGAGGAAATGGGACAAAATGAGGGTGTAGGAAATGAGTAGCTGGGCATACAGGACACTGGCACAGCAGCCCCTCTACTTTAGTGCTGATAATTGTTAATAAGTGCTGATCCTACAGGTTTAGTGGAGAGCTGACTTTTCACCTCATTGGGGAGAAAAACCCGGCTATACATCAGTCCCAGCTCTCAGGCACCTGTTGGTTTTGTTCCTCATATGCAGCTAATATTTGTGCAGCAGGTGCAGAGCTGCCAGCAGGGAGGGAGCACATCAACACTCCCCTGGTATGGCAGCACTGGGAACACGACCCTGCCTTGGTTCTGGGGCTCCACAATATCCTGGTAACATTGCTGAGGATATGGGAGAGCTCCAGGCTTTCCCA
>JAWWES010000051.1:5269823-5288260 GCA_035583135.1 Lophotriccus pileatus
CAGCCAGGCTTACAAATACATTTAGGAAGTTGTTCTCTCCTTCCCCAGCCCTCTAGTCACATCCCTCGACCATAATTGCTCTGAGTTTGAACACTTGTCTTCCACATGCTCACAGTATTTCCCGAGTTATCCTCCCACTGTTACCCCCAGTGGCTTTTTAGAAAGGAAACACCCAGCTGCAGCAATCGCTCTCTCTGCCTTTCACCCAGATATTCCAGGTGGCATTTACTGCTCAGCATAACTTGATGTCAAACTTTTAAGTTTTAAATAGCCTTTAGAAAAACTGGCTTTAGCAATTATCACTTCATAAGGGGCAGTGGGAGTTTGAAGACTAAAATACAGAAGTAATAAAATTGCAGCTTCCCACGCTACACAGGGAAATAAATTCTTAGTAGAAAAGATATGAGCTAGATGGGAGCTGGAGAAAAAATAAATTAATTGTCTATTTAGCAGAGCTTTTATTGTTATAACTTCCCTTTCTGCCTAGTTTTATGCTGCAATCTAACAGTTCTTGACTGCATGCCGTGATCAAAGTTCCCCAAGGAAGCTCATCAATCATATCAGTAGGGAGCACAACTCATCGTTTGCTGTGTATATTTAGAGAGGCAAACTCTAAGCATGGCTTGAGAAGGGGTTTTATCCAAATCGAGATACCCAAGCTATGCTAAACATTAAATGCCAAATAGGAATTTGCTGTTGGAGATCAGGAAAAATATTTCCACTGTAACACAGCAACAACAGGCTACCCTGGAAAAAACAAACCCAGAACAACCAACTGGGACTGCAGTTGTATGAAAGCCTCTCACAGGAGGCTATGGATGATCACACCCCACAGCAGAGGTGGCTCTGTATCAGAGACAAGTGAGAAAGAATTCCTACACACAGTCTATTAAGTGCTCAGAGTCCTTTGGGAGGGGAGGCTCTTCACAGAAGAGACTAATTAAACTCTTGCCTCCCTTGACCTTGGCTATCAGCACCGTTACCAAGACGCTTCCCTTCTGATAAAACCAAGGGCACACTTGTGCTTCCTTCTCCAGGATCCTGCAGATCCCTCTGTGCTTCCACCTCAACTCCTGAACTCTTCTTCTGCCACCTCCTCACGCAGAGGTTTATTTTTGGGAGGTGATCACCCATCGGGTACCACTTGCCAGGACTATTTGTAGCAACCACCTCGGAGCAGAGCTCAGCCCGCAGCACATGGCAGAGCACGGGTGCTGCAGAGGGACCACGAGCCAGGGAGAGGTGTCACCTCCAGGATTCATGAATGTGAGCTCTGACAAGTCTAAGGGCTGAGATCATTCTGGAATTAGCTTTCTGTAACTTTCAGGCTGGTTAAACACGTTATCAATTAAACGCTCGTATCAAACGCACTCTGAGGGAGAGCATTACTCAATAGTACTACACACTTTTTTGTTTTTAAACCAGCAAAAAAAAAGTATTCGGTTTCTCTGGCCAAAATTAAACGTGGAAGGTGATTTCTCACGCTAAGCAGACTTCAGGTCTTGAGGATGGTGATATAAATTGGTGTTGGAATAGTGTGCTGCTTCTTTTCCACAGCATTTTTCCTGAAATGCTGCCTCAACACCGCCTGGCACACTTTCAATCACTGATCTAAAAATTAAGTGCCTTGTTCTCATTTATGTTTCTAGCATAAGGAAGCCTTGATGTAACGTATGAGCAGGCATTAACTATTTATTCCCTTTAAGCTGTCAAATGCAAAGGACACGAGAACCTAAGAACCTACAGGCACTGCCTGCCCACTTTTTTCTCATGACTGTCAGGTCCCTACAACTCCACAGATCTGCCAGGCAACCACAGAGGGGCTGCAGTAAATCAGAATAAGCCCCTGTGCCTACACAAATACTAATTATCTTGATTTTCCCCCCCTTTTAGCATCAGCACGCCAGTGAAGTTTCTCACTGTTATGAAAGCAGAGGATGAAATGCACTCACCGTGGGATTTCATGCAAGATTCAAAATACAGATATTAAACTTTCAAAGGATTTGAAAAATAAGTCTCAGCAGCACAAGCTTCTGCTTTTAATGCATCTTAATTATTTAGGCAATGTACTAGCAAAACACATCATGGGCTGCAGCATCCAGCACAAGTCAAAACAGCACTGTGGCCAGAAATTCCCACAGAAAAAGAACAGGATCTGTGATCAGTGCACATGTGGAGACAGGGGTTTCACCTCATCTGAACAGCACATGGCTTTCCAGAAAGAAACAGCACTCAGCTTCCAACCAGATCATCATTCTAGGTGATCAAGTCAGCTTAAGTCGATGCAAGCCAAGCAGTTGAAACCATTAAATATTTAAGTGCACTCACAGCATTACTTTTTGTGGAAGAAAAGATGGATGCTACCACACACTCAGTGTTTGATCCCTGGTCCAACTGGAAAAATTTCATTTTAATCTTCTCAGCTCCAAGATTAGATTTCCTTTTTTTAGCCTTAGTGTCAATTATGAGTATGAATAACGCCACTCACTTCCAAAATCATCCCAAGTATCATCCAAGTACACACTCAGCCTAAACAAAGGGAATGACAAATTGTGCCACTGGTGTTCTGCAGCACTGAACTTCAAGAAGTCCAAACCTTAAAATCCTTTAGGGACTTAGAAAGTGGATGACTAATCCCGTAGCCACAAAGACAAGTTATCTCACTGGGGTTTTTTTTTTCCCCCAGTAACTGAATTACAAACCAAGATAAAAGGTCACCCTGTCTGAACAAGCAAGCAAGCAAAAAAAAAAAAAAAAGTAAAACAAAAGAGCATCACTTGCTTTTAAAAAGCACTTGCTTGCCAGAGGTTTGATTAAGAAAAAGGACAGCAGAGGTTTTTTCCTTCTCTAAGTGATTATGCTTTAATTTTCTTAAGTAAGAGTACCAAAATACCTCTGAACACGCTAAAATAAATCATGTCATCGGGCTTTGAGGATCTGGCTAGCTGCACAACTCAGCTGTAAAGTACACAGCTGACCAGTGTGGGAGTTTCCCCCCCTTTTTTTTTTTGTTTAAAGGAAAGCAATCTGTCAGAAAATGCTGATTCCTTAAACCAAATAATTTTTTTCCACAGACCTGAAAGGTTTAATGAAGTTCTGCCAGGAAAGGTACGTGTGTCTGTAATGCAGCTTCCTTCCAATCCCCCCTACCCTTTCCCCTCTCTCTCCCCTGCTCCTCAGGGCTCTGCTTGCTGAAGGATTGACAACAAACTTCTTTATTCAGGATCACTTATCCTGAATAAAGCAGAACAACTGAAGAAATGAGAATACCTAAACTAGGAGTGATTCATTCACGTGACACTGCCCAGCATGAAACACAGATGGAACTGAAGTGGTAACCAGTTAGTTAAACTCAAGCACTACATGAATACTGCCTTCATTAATGATGGGGAGTAAGGAGCTTGTAACTGGTGTATCAGCATCATTAACATACCACAAGACTTCACACACTCAAATCTGCAATGCACAGTGAAGGCTTAAAACACACAGTTTCACTTTCAAAGCCTTAGGACTCCATGGCAAGGAGCCATGATAGTTTTAAATAACTTGGGCCCATTTATAGTAACACTTATGAGTATTAAACATTATTCAATAAATGTTTTTAATTTCAGTCTGAGTCTCCCATTTTATTTCTGACTCCAGCAGGATTTGTTTCCAGGAAGACCCCACCAACTGTGTACGCAAAAGTGTTGCAAAACCTTGGTCCAACACTGCTCTGCCTCTGCTCCTTCACTGGGGAAAGGAGAAAACAGCTGCAGATTGAAGGCAAAGAAGACAGGGGAGAGAATTAAAAGCTTTCTGAGGAAAGGCTGAATTACAGAGATTTCCAGGGCATTCTGAAACGAAAACCAACAGCTGCATGCCCATGCAGTCATCTTAAAAACCAGGGGCACGTGTTTAATGTTTTAGAGAAGTATTTTTTGGGACAGTCCCCCAGTGAACCATCTCCATAAAATCCACGCCTCACAAAGCCGCACACTTTGCTATGAAAGGTTTTCCCAGCTGTTCACTGTTACTTGGGCATCCATTTGTAACAATCCTGCATGATGGCAAGGCACAAAGCAAGCAGGAATTAACCACTTAATTCTGGAATAGTAATCCTTTCAGACTGTATCAGTCTACATGTGTTAAGCTGCTCTTTCTCCCTCTTCTTGCAGGTCAAAGCTTTGATTCTGAATAACAGGATGGTCTGGGTTGGAAGGGACCTTACAGACCACCTCGTTTCAAGCCCCTGCCATGGGCAGGGACACCTTCCACTATCCCAGGCTGCTCCAAGCCCTGTCCAACCTGGCCTGGAACACTTCCAGGGATGGGGCAGCCAGAGCTTCTCTGGACAATCTGGGTCTTCCCACCCTCACAAGGAAGAATTTCTTCCTAGTATCTAATCTAAAACTACTCTCTTTCAGTTTAAAGCCATTACCTCTTATCCTGTCACTCCACACCCTTGCAAAAAGTCCCTCTCCAGTTCTCCTCTCCAGCTAAGGCAAACCTCTTGGGATACCCAGCCACAGCCAACTGCAAATTCCACGACCATCTCTGTCAGAACAAAAGCTCAAAGGTGCCCACGATGAAGCTCCCCCTGCAAAGTCTCCTGGTGAGCTCAGCAGGCAGATTCCCAGGGATTACATGCACCAACTGCACTAGCAGTGAGCAACACCTGGATGTTCCTGCAGGTTTTACAGCGACAGAAGAAGAGGGGGCACAAAGGCAAACGCACCGGCTCCAGCAGTCAGAGCTGAGACGACTTTGCTCCTCCCACAGCACATCATTTCAGGCACTTGTCCAGATGAGACCCTGCCCACTGGAAAGTATTCCCAGAGGCCCGATGGAGGCTTCATCCCCAGGCTCTTCCCTTATGGTCCAGAGGCTCCCCAGAGCAGCTGGAACAGGCTCCTCCAGCAAAGAGTCCCCAAAAGGAGCCTTTTTTACCACAGATGAGAAAAACCTGGACAAGCTTGTCTTTTGAAGCTACATTACCCTTTAAAACATTTGTACTGACAGATGAGTTGGAAGAAGATTTTAGAAGCATTTCAGATAGATCTCGTTTGAGCAGGAGTGTTCCTTCTCTAAGGGAGACGCTGTGCCAAGAACACATCCAGCCCTGAAAACTGATCTCAAGGCATAACAAGGCTCCAACAGGTTTTCTAAAGAATACAGTAGGCTCAGAGATAATCTTTCCAGCCTCACACCTTCAATTACTAATTCCTCTTCCCTCTCTCCTAGAGCAGAAGTGCACGTTGCAGCCTGACCTTAAACACACAGTGGAACAAATCCAATGAGCACAGACCCTGGATGAAGTTCTGTTAGTCACTTAGTTCATCCACAAAACTCTCAGTCAGTGTCTCAGCTGACTAAATCCTGCAGTAGGAAAGGGCTCCCAGAGGCAGTCCAGGTTGTTGAGTTTACAAGTCTGAATACTCTGATATAAAGCCGATTTCAGGTTATATTATTTCGGTCTGCATTAAGGGCTGTGACCCAAGCAATCCAACACAAACAACAGCAACTCAGTTTACTTCCCACTCACTGCAAGCTTCATCTAAAAGCCTGGTGTCACAGAAGGCCTGCTGTATACAAAAATATAGCAAAAAATGAAAATCTGACAGCAAGTTGTGGCAGTAAGTGCTTTGCAATCAATGTCAGTTTGCACCAAAGTGAAAGCAGGTGGTGAGCAATGACCCTGTTACCAAAGGGAAGAGAGCAGGAATCTATTCTCTCCCCCAGCAGATACAAGAGTCACGTCACTGAACTACCTTTGTCGATTTTAAATATTGCTAACTAATTTTAAAACCAAATGTGGTGTCTTCTGGGGTTTTTTGTTGTTATAAAGGGATTTTGGAAAGGCTTATAAAACCTACGTACACAGAGTTTGCTGTAAACCACATTGGTGGTTTGATGCAGCCACGAATCCAATGAGGTTTGCAGTAAGGTTCAGAGTGTCTCCCTCATGCAAATGTCACAGAAGATTCAAGACCACTTAACAAACAATAAAAGAGAGAAGCAAGCTGTTCCTGGGCTTATTTTTAAAATGACTGTGTGTTTGACTACAAGGTGACAAAATGAACCATTTGTCCTTAATAAAGATGTCATAAGTTAAAAGTATTTGCTGGGAGGAACATCCTAAATATGCTGAAAAGGCAATGCTTAGAAGAGACACAAACAATTAACAGAGCTTTAAAAATTCTTGGCAGATGGCTGAAGGGAAAGAAAAGGAAATCCATTCAAGGGACATCAGTGCTATGAATCAAGACAGGTGACATTTAAAACCAATGAATAAAACATCACAAAAACCTGCCTCTTTTTATAAATCATACTTCACAGTGGAATTACATCCAGATATTACACTTCAAGATCTTCCTCCATAAGCAGGAGATACCATGGGAGTACAATTCAAGTTTGAAAGTTAATACTTGTCTGCCCTGGACTGCCTTCTTGCTGACAGAAAAATGGTCTTCTTATTTGAGTCTGTTTCTCTCTCTCCCATAAAAAACCCCAGTTACAGCCTTAATGCTCTCCCACAGAAAGAAACCTTTATTTTAGGTTCAGCAGAGCAGAAACAAGTTTACTTGCTTCCCACCTAGGAATGTGCCCTATTGCCATAGGGCCCAGACAGGGATATCTGTGAGCCAGCCCAGATCTGGCTCTATCTCTCAAACCGATGAATGCCCCAGCAAATAAGTTCCCTTTACCTTCAAAGTAAGACTATTGGAAGAAATCAGTGCCTGAGAAGTAATTTTTATCCCAGCCACCACTGGGAAAAAGGAGAGTTCATGATAGATGAAGGGCAGAAACATTTGGACAGAGAACTCCCTGAAGATTCACTCAAAGTGTTTGTTTTAGCCTTGGAAAAACGTTATTGAAAAAAGCTCTACTTGAACCAAGTTTCTTTTCCTTCCATGCAAAACCATACATATTCAAATGAATTTTTGGAACAATCGATCTTTATTCATCACACAAGGGTCAGAGCAACTTGCTCTCTTTGAAAATAAAGAACATATTGCAAGTTTCATAATAATTGAGTAGAATTTGCTTTTCAATGACGCCATTTAAATGACCTACAAATGTGCACACTCTAATAAAGCTTTTTTTGCTCCTGACAGACTTTCCAGAGTCTTAGTAACCAGCTCGGATTATTCACTTGAGTAATTTGGATGGGAGAAAGGAGGAACAGAAAGATTAGTGTGGAGGGGCCTGCATCTGACACCTTTACCACGCTGCTGAAAAGAGAGGAGTTAAAAGAAGGATCAGGATCGTGGCAGAGTCAGGAAACACTATAAAGTGATAAACTATAAAAAGTCACACACCAGCAGCTCACCCATATAATGCAAGTACTTCTAGCATCTGCCTTATCCTCAGCATGCCTTCTTCCTACTGCTAGCAAAGACCCAAAGACCAATTCCAACAAAATGAGAGCCAATTATTCAGTCTGCCATCATTTTCAAAGCCGGCAACTGTACAGAAAATACTCTCAACTTTTTAATCGATTGAACTTTTAAAAGGACAAAAGGTAGTAAAGCTATAAAGCATCAATATTAGATTGCTAATAAATGCTATCCAAATGGATGTTCAAAGAAACCAAAGACACTGAATGTTCCAGGTACTGGCAGACAACAAGCTGTTCACAAGATAAATGACACCTCCACAGACAGAATACAATAAATTAGAGACTCTGGTCATTGTAAAGCAGAACGTGTTTACTGTTATTGATAAGCAATAAATCACCTGCCCTCCAACAGTTCCTCCCTATAAATAACTTCCAGTGCAAGAAACAGATGGTTCCAGTGTGCAGCCATTCCTCAGCACAGCCCTGAGCCCGCAGGAGGAACGTGCTGGGCTGATGATGATGGTTTTTAACTGCAGTGGTTCTGGAGTGGTGTCGGGGGGAGCAGAGGGGCAATGAGAGACACGACACCGAGCACTGAGCTCCAGCTTTCTAAGGACTCACATTCACGGTTTCACCACAAAAAACCAGCCTGTTGTCCAAGTGAACAAGCTGAAGACACCACTGGACTAACACATTTTCCCTCCTTGGAAGGAAACAAAGGCAGAGACCACAACAGCAAGTGGTCTACAGATGCTTTGGAAACAGAGATGCCTCACTGCAAAACTAGTCCGTTGTAAGGAGCCCATTCCAGGGAGAAGTCAGTGAAACCACACTCGTGAAATCAAACTGAGAAGGTTTCAGTGTTATCACAGCTCCCTCCCATAAGCCCGGAGTGGCTGGCACCTGCTAATTTGTTAACAAAACAGGCTTTCAATAAAAGGATTAGCGTTGTAATACAAAGCGGCGCTGACTGGCTTATCCACAGACCTGTGCTACAATAGGTTTGGCAGGACTGAAGGCCTTTCAAGCAGGGCCAGAATAAAAAAACAAGTGATTCCAGTTTAGCCACAAATGATATTAGAACACTGACCTGCTCAGAGCAGTCAAAAGGCTTTTAAAATAAGAATAAGTAAAGGGTTTATTGTGTTTAAGGGCAGGAAACACCGCACAACTAATTTTCCCTTATGTTACAGTACTACTGAAAGACTAAAGTGAAAAAAAGGTAGGACATTGTCTAAACAAATCTTCTAGCATTATTAAGTCTGTGCAACAGCATGTGACTAATGTTCACTGGCAAAATTAAATTCAACTACAAAAATTCTGAGATCTGATTATGGCAATTAGGAATTCTCCATACAAGGCAGCCTGCCCATTAAGAGCCTACCCCTGCAGCAGTCTCCTGTTAAGAGTTTATTGTATTTTAGCTAAAAGCAAGCATTTTTGCCCATAATTAGTATTCCCCCCCCCCAATGTTAAATAAATCACAATGTTGTTGAAAACATTGTCTGCAATCAAGCAGGGCTTAAACCTTTTAGAGATCCTTGTTCAAGCGTGAGTGAGGATAAACATTAACAGCATCAAGCATTTACTAATCAGTTAATAACAACTTCTACCTCAGAAATCCAGGGCTGGAAATACTCTGGGTTAGTGCCATCTCTGACCACAACCAGGACACAGCCAGAGCATCACATTTGGGAGGAATGGAGTTCACCAGCTCTGCAGTGGATGGGGTTGGACTCAATCTAACCCTTATCCAACGTGACATTGCCATTGTGATATAAATAGTGTCTTATTTGCCTGCTTCAGAGGAACAATGTTAGTCAAGAAAAGGTCAAATGGTTTTGCCACAGGGAAAAAGAGAAAAAAATCTTTTGTAATTTAATATTGCCCCTTTTTTTTTTTGGAGGACAGGAGACTCCGGGTGCTACTCACATAGGAGGGAGAGGAATACAGAAGAGAAGGCACATTTATCTCGTCTCCAGTAGCACAAAGCAGCAATATTTCAATCATTTCTTAAGGCCCAGAGGAACTAGTATTTACCCAGCATCTCACTGATCTCATCTCCACTTGGAAACCTGCAAACTCTATAAAAAAAGGCTGCTCAAACCTGCCTGTTTTGACAATGCAGAAGGAAGTTGCAGCTGCAGGCAGGTCTGGGACAGATGTACTGGATACACCCAGTGAATGCATTTTTATTCCACAATGCTCATTGCATTGATGATTTCAATTAATAAATCATTAATAAACATGGCTTTTACCCACAGCTAGCTGTCAAATTAATCAATTTTTGGGCAAATGGGAAAAAATACACGATTTTAAGTCTTTGAATACATTACACACCGTGAGCTTGCTGCTACAAACCCTCAGATAAGGGCTATGCAAACACCCACATTATTTATTAAGGCTGCTTTCAAGCAATTTTCTTATCCTACAGAAAATAAAGTAGCTCTGTTCCAAAATTTACATGCAAGGCAGGTTGGTATATTCACATGCAACTGAACTAGAGAAATACATACAGCTGGGAAGCGAGATTTCGCCAAATTATTACAGGAAGGTGACCCAAAGGCCGATCTATTGCTCACTTCCCATTGCTTCCAGCACATTGCTAATCTGTGCACATGAAAATACTGCAGCACTAATGGAAATCAGTAAGCAGGGTCACGTGTGCCCAATAACTGCTTTGCATGTTCTAAAAATACGTGTAGGTCCCGTTTGCTGGGGTGGCACCGACCTGTCCTCGTGGTATCTGCGCTCCCTGGGTGCACGTGGAGTGCATCACCCTCTGTGGAAATACACTGCTAAACCTCTTATCAACCAAATTACAAAGTAAAATCATCACAGCAAGTTTTCCCCACCCAGGGCCACCTTCTGCAGACAACAAAAGGCTGCTGAAGATCCTCCAAACCAGCCCATCTTTCCCGGGAAATACCACACACCGAAAACCAATTATTTACCATTTGATTAAGGTGCAGCAGGTAAGGTGAATGAGATAAATGAATTATCTGACTCGACTGGAACCGTGTGTTTGACCCAGACACTGCGACACACGGGCAGCTTGAGGGTTATATTTGCAAAATGATGTTTATGCAGTGACTTTAAGCTTTCTGGCTCAACATAGCACAGTGCAAAGGAGAGAGAACGAAAACGAGCAGGGAGCAGGCATTGGGGTGAGCACACTGCTGCTGCTGCTGCTGCCATCTGCAACTCAAACCAGGCATTTCCCACCCTCACCAAAAAATTAAATCACATTTGGGAATAACAGCTCTTTCTTCGGACTTCCAAAAGTTCAGGAAGACTCTGAGCGTGCCAATCTTAGTTAGGGAGACTGAAAATTAGGGATTTGAAAGAGAAATTGAAGACCAGCTTGATGTTGAACTATTAAAACAAAACCCAGTGTGCCACAGCTTGAGAAAAACCGAGGGAATTCAGTGGTTCTAACACTGTTCTTTGTCAGGCATTACACATCGAGGATTTGCATTTCCTAGCTACCATCTGGATTTTTTTTTTTTTTTTAATTTATTTTAAATGCATAATGGGGAAGTAAAGCAAGACAGCTTGTACCCTTCACATCCTCAGGCAGTTTTGTTCATCTTGTTTGCTTTTAACCAAGGCAAGCATAGAGACAATGACTGGTTATGATTACTGAGAAATACCTAAAGAAAACGAGTTTTTCAAAATGCCACATCCAAATGCATTAGCCATTAGAATCTCCTCAAGTTTCCATTAGTCTGTCAAAACAAGAAATGATTTTACAGCAGCTCTGACTAAAAATTCTCAAAAGATTGTCACACTGATTGAATTTCAAAGTATAGACTTACAAACTCGTAGTCTCCATCCTGTGGTACTTTCCAATCAGAAGAATTTTTTGTCTGGCCAGACACATTCTTCCCAAAGCTATTAATTTGATTCTCCTTCTCCTTCTGCTCGAAATATTCAAGGAATGATGGCTTGGCTGGCTGCATGGTTTCATCCCTCCCTGGAAATATTAAACATAACAATAAAAGAGTTGTTCTGAAAAATGCAGTTTTGGTTATACAGCCCCACCTCACGCCCAGAAGTGATTTAATTTTTTTAGCACACGCTAAATCACACAGCACGGCTGAAGTGCTCGCTAAAACACTATTTTTCAGCAGCTTTTCGATCATAAAACTGACTGTACAGTGGGAAAAGTGGAGAAGGGGAGCTGAAAGCCCAGCACACAAGAGATTACAATGCTGGAGGCCTTGGCCTCTAGACCTGCAATCCATCATCACAGCACATTGCCAGGTAACCCGAAGCACTGAATGCTGGACTGAACTGCTGCCCACGAGACAGGCTGGGCTCCTTCATCCCAGCACTGCAAAAACAAGCCAAGTTCAAAAACCAAACAGCGCTGGTTTACAAGCAGAAACTCACCTTTATATTCAGGAACAGAACAGGACAAAAATGAGGCTTTCCAAGACAACAAATACCTTATAAATACCACATAATTTGCCTTGGGTAGAAGTAGTCAAGTTCTACATTGTTAGTGTAGAAAGGCTTAATTAGCTGACAAAACTTTTTTTCTTCTCTTTATAAATAGTCAGTTTTCAAGTTTGCCACTCTAATTTTTTTTTATTAAATTAATTCTTCTGAGTCCACTTTCCTAGCGGATTACTCAAACCAGATATACAGATAAACCTCTCAATTCTAGGCTGTATTTAAGAAACTTGGGGTAATAAGAAGCGAGTACAAAGAGACAGAGGAGTCAAAATAACCCTGTAAACATGAATACTTTGATATTTAAAAGCAGGTCTCCCAAGCCTCTCAAGCAGCATTCCCAAAGAGCTCACCCACCCTGATGGGAGAAGCAAGGATGTGGCCAGGAGCACACAACTTCAGCACAACTGACACGGTTCTCATTTGCCTAAATCATTCTTCAGAACAAGCAGGAGTTAAAAGAAAAGGGAGGATGCTGCTGATTCATGAAGAGCTAATAAAACTACATTCCCACAGGGTGCACAGGTAGGTTGGGTAGCTGGTGGGATTAGGGATTTGAGCACTTTATCCTTCTTCCTTTAGCTGTTATACCATCCAATACCCTGCTCGTGTGACTCAAGAACCACTGCACACAAATAAATCTAACAATCCAGTCAGCAAACAGGTTTCCATCACTGCAGGGTCACAAGTCCCCAGAGCAGAGCAGCTCCCCAGGGCTGTGTGGAGAAAGAGGTGGCTCCACATGGGAGGTTACTCCATTTGTGGGGTGGAGGCAGAACAACAGGGAAGGAAGTGATGAAACAAGAGAGGATGGAAATACTGATTTCTAGCACAGACAGCAAAAAAAACCGCAACACGGGAAGAAAACATGACATTTAACTTCACAGCAAGTCAAGATCAAAAAGCTTTCAGTATTTCCAAAGGCAGATTTCTTCACTAGTGCAATCAGCCCGGCTTGAGGTGCTGCACAGACTCCTCTCACCTAAACTGGCCGGTCCTGTGAGTTACAGCACTGTTAATATCTTGTGAAGAGTCCCAGTCCAAAGGAAGAAGCTGTCTGGCACAGCAAACATGCTTTAACAGGGCTGCAACACAAGGCCATGACAGCTGCAAACACAGCTAAAGGCTGCTCACAGCTTAATGCCACTGCACAGCTCTTGATGATAAAATGCTTCACCAGAACTGGGAGCATCACAGAAGCAAGCACTGAAACCCATGAAATGGCTTTGTTCTGGTAAGGCAAGGTTCTCCAGACACTGCAAGAGGTTACTCAGACTTGAAACATATGTTGTAGGTGACTCAGAAACCATCCTTTTCAGAAAGCAGGATCAGGACTAGAGTTAACAGAAAACAGCATCAGAATAGCCTAATTCTGGCCTGTGGAAATAAGTTCACTGCTGAATGCCATACGTTTGAAATAAATAGAATCTGTCAGGCAGGCAATCAACCAAATCTTAGAGCTTCAGACAAACACACAGGGAATGTTCTGTGCTGGGTTGGTGGGGTCTGTGTAATGCTCTCTCCTACAGGAGACTGTACAGAAGGCAGGCTGTGACAAGGCAGTTCTCTCTAAGGATACCCAGCGGTGCTTTCCTCTTGAAAAAATACTAGCTACTCTGGAAACCCATTAAGATTTAATCACTGAATATTATTCTTGCACAAGAAATTGCCATCCAGTGATCCAGAACTTCCCTGGCAGGTTCTGTCTGATCCTCAGACGAGCAGATGCATTCCTTCGTCAGCTCCGAGATACTTTAGGAAATTATTTGTCCACAGACACGTTAAATACAGAACAAATTTCTGCAAAGTCTGAGAAATCTTGGCAGGGTATTTGGGTTGTGATACTGAGAGAAGTGTGGTTCTACACTGAACCTGAAATGTCATGATGCATTCTGAAAAAGCCCTGCGTGGCGCTGCCTCTCCAGGGTCAGCTAAAAGCTCAAGCATGAACTGAAGTGCTGATACTTTTGCACCATGACAAGTGGAGCAAAGACAAATTATTCCACCCCTGGCAGCAGTTCCCCTTTTCTAAAAAACAAACCCAAAAAAACTCCTGGTAGAGAATTAGATCAAGAAGGACACCTTCAGCCCAGCAGCGTGAAGGTCAGGCAGGGAACACGCCTGTGAGGTGGAGAACAGATCTGCTGTTGGGAATAATTACTGTAATACAATCACAATCCAATTACTGCTGAGTGATAAAACATTTATTTAGAGTGAAGTAAACACACCCCTCGTGCTCTGCTGCAGCTCAGCCTGTTTGAAGCAGGAGGTAAGTTATTACGGACAATCACGGCAATGTTTAACATCAACTAATTTTGTAGAAGTACAGGAATTCATAACTACCCAGGCTAATCTATACACAGCTCACTGACAGCCAGTCTGGGTCTTGGTAATTCAGACTTCCTAGGGGGAAAAATGAAAATCTAAATCATGATTGTACTTCTAAGTTTGGAAGATGTGATCCTTGGATATTAACCGGCTTTCTGGGGCCCCTTTTCCCTCCAGGACTTTATCCCATGGAACACTACCAAGCTGATCCCTAAAGAGGCCAAATTCTGCCCTCCTGAAGTGCAAGGCAACGAGTTTGCTGCGTGACCTCCTCGCTCTCCCCAGGGAAAGGATGAGAGGAACGGTGTGAACTGCAGCAAGGGCAGCTTGGCTGAACACAGGGAAGAAAGTGTCACAACAGGGATGGTTGTGCAACAGAGTGGGGCTGGAGTAACTGTGCAAGGCCTTGAGCAACCAGAGCTGACACTGCACTTGCCCCAGCCATCACACAGGGAGTCAGCCTGATGATCTCCAGAGGTCCCTGCCCAGACCAGCACCTCATGCTCTTCACACCCACTGTCAGACACCTCTAACCCTGCAGTCACCTCAGCCTTGCAAACACAAACAACACTCACCACCCAATTTCAGAGCATTTTGTCCCCAATTTGAGCACATTTCTATGCATCAACATGTAGCACTGCGTCTTCACTCAGTGGTGCTTTGGTTTTTTTTGTTTTAAGCGATATAAAATAGAGATTGCTAACTGACAAAAAAATGGGAAAGGAAATATAAAAGGAGAAGTAGCTGGAACAGAAATATAGATCTAAGATATCTGAAATTTTAGCTGCTGCTCTGATCTCAGTAGGGGTGCCTATGCAGTGAGACCAACAGAACCGTTCCCGGAGACAGAAAGACATTACCCCAAATCAATTATCATCCCAGCACGACTGAAATTCTTTCTGTCAATCTTAGCACTTAACAGCAGTGTCATCTTTCCAAAGATGATCTGCTATTAATTCAACACAAGAGTCACACCACTACATCTTTAAAATTTTGGAAGCAGGCAGCTGAAGGCAAAAATCGATCACTGCTATTTGCAGAAGCAGATGCTGCCGAAAGATGACACCGCACCAAACGAGCCCGTGCCAAAAAGCATTTAACTTCCTAATTTTATAGGGTTAGACTAAAATATGAACATTTGACAGAAAGTGAGATCACAACTGTGGCAGAGAAGAGCCTTTTATGAGAAGGTCACCCTGCGGTGACAAGAAAGGCCTCGCTGTGCATCTATTTTGGAATCTAAAGAGTTGCTTATAAGGGTGAGCCATGAGAGCTCCCTGGAGCCATTAACGGCCTATCATTTAGAAATGCAGTCATCTTTTAGGAGCTATATTAATTACATAAATGGAACACCACAGCTCTGCTGGGGCTGGTCCAGCTGACTGCAGAATCCCAGGTTCGGGGGAGCTGTGCGGAGCCACAAGCACAGGGAGGGCCTCTGAGAGCTCAGCCAGTCCTGTGAAGAACAGAAGCCCTCCAGGGAAAACTCACGAGTGCTGCCTGGTATAAAGTCATGCTTAGAAAGTATAAAAACGTCACTATTGTTGTGGGAACAGCAAAAGGTGTGAAGCTAGTGGGTCCAAAGAATGCCAGAAGTTGCGCACAACAAATATCCACGTAGATTTTGATTTTTGAAGGAATACCGCGCTAAGCTTACAAGATTTCACTAACAGTGTTACTCCTTCAGCACTAGAAAGCAAAGCCCAACTGCTCATGGCACTGTGCAAGCTGAGACAGCCCTGACCCAAAGCACAAATAGCCCAGACAGGACAAAAGACAAGTGACAGGTACAGGCAGGGCTCTGCAAGGAGCCAGCGAGGCGACATCAGCAACAGCCAGTACTGGATCCTCTCCTCTGCCAGGCTACAGCGAGGGCAAGGTGTCAGGAAAAACCTGGACAACAGTCTGCTCCTTTCCAAGAAACGTGACCTTTCTGAATAGTTGAGGAATGGAAGAGGTCAGTGTTAGTGGCTGACTGCAGCATACAGACCTCCTCACATCAGGCAAAAGATGACAAAGAAGGTGTGGAGAGCCTCCAAGCCATTTGCCTTTCCACATGATGCTCCAGAGAAAGCACAATGATAAAGAAGAAACAGCCCAGTCAATCAAACCAGCAAGAGGTTTACTTTTTTATTCCCAGCAGTAAAGAATATCCCTGAAACCAGATCATTCACTATCATCTAGTCCCAGAAATCAAAGGACTCATTTCGTTGATTTTGTCAAATTAGCTCTCGCAATTGAAAATTTTCAGAAGCTTATGAGCTTCAAAGGACGCCTTCAGAAAGAAAGGGGGATTTTCAAAGTCCTTCTATCTATCTGAACAGGCTTGCTGAGTAATGAAACTAAAATTCCTGCTTTCCTCTAAAATTATTCTTCTCTACTCAAACTTGACATCAGAAGAATCCTTGTTTTATTATTCTTTCCTCTCGAAAGGGATTGCTATGATCTACCCAGGGTGAATATTCTGGAGTCACAAAACTTGCCATGAGAGAGTAAAATAACCTCAGGAACACATTTTGTGCGCTCTTAAGTCAGTTTATACAGTTAATACTTAAATACCTATTCTTGAAGCCACAATGATAGATTTCCTCCCTATATCACAAAAACTCCCAGCTGGAGTTATAGCTGGGCACAGGTAGGAAATAATGCTACAAATTAATTTACAAAGATAATGTGAATCAGTAACAATGAAGTGATCAATTACTACATTAGCAATACCAAAATAAACCGGGATTTGTCAAGATCTCAGAGCAATCTTTAGAAAGACAACTGGCCCCAGCTCTGGAGAATATTTGTGTGGATGACAATGGGGCATCAGGAGCAACAAAACAAGAAATGTTTAAGTTGACTGGTGCTCAGGAAGTTGCACCCCTGTGAGCAGGAGCTCAAAGCAGCTCTGCAGAGACAGGGAAGAGCACTCTGAAAGAAGCAGAGCCATCACTGCCTTTATTCAGACAGAAGGGATCCCCTGGGACAAGCAGCACTGTCTTCTGCTATTGTATAGGAGATTATATAGTCCCTTTCACAGAGGGATCAAGATCTATTGTGAAGCAATTGGTCTGCTTTGTCCTCGCTGTTGGCAGCCCTGCTGCTCCCCTGAGTTACAAACCCTCTCATTTCAGTGGGAAGTTCAAGGGTAGCCAGTGAATATTCACCTGCTCTTAAGTAAGGCTCAGCTTTCCAGCATTCAAACCACCACCCTCTACACTGTTCACCTTCCGTCCTTGCCTTAAATTTATTTTGGTTTAAATTCTCATATCCAGTGTCATTTTAGTGGTCTAAATAAGCACAGATCTTCCACTGACTTCTCACCTAACAGCCTTAGTCCCCGGCAGTCTCAGTAAGTTGCTGTCTGCTTTAGATTCAATTACGTAACTAAGACTGAAAATACATATTTAGGAGGCACAAAGCAGTGCCTGATGATTATGTGCAAGCAACACTTCATTAATATTAAATTTCAAATGGAATCGTGCGTTATTTGCTTTGGGCTATTTCTTAGAGATCACAGATGAACTTTAGCAGCTGGGCAGCATAATTTGTACAGCATGAACAGGACTGACTGATTTTGAGCAGCAGAGCAGAGAGATGTCAAATTATTCAACCAGAGCAAAAAGTGCTCCATCATTAATAAGTTCACCCCGTGGCAAGAGAAGCTGAGATTTCCTCACATTAAAAGCAGACCACGTAACACTTCCTTTCTCCTGAAGCTTATGAGGACAAGTCTCCCCATAATTATGGCCTATCTCAAACTAAATAAAATCAGAACATTCCTGACAGGTTCTGCTGTTAAGAAGAAACTCCTAAATGACCATAAAAATCAACATTAGGTATCCTAAATCTCTTAACAAATAAGATATGACAGTCATTAAGGAGAAGAGTACCAGCACTCATCCAAAGCTGTAGCTTATATAGTTGAGAACCCTTTCAGAAAAAGGGGAGGAAATCCTCACAGCAATGAAAGGTGTTTAAGACCAGGTTACCTCCTTTTGGATCTCTTTTACATAAAAACTCAGACACAGTTATAAATATATAGCAGCTTTCCTCCTCCATCATGAATGCTCAGTGGACACTTTATATCTTTCACCTCATTAGCTTGAATTGTTAATTCAGTCCAGCAACCACAGCGTGTGACAGGCAGGGAGATGTGAAGGTGCATCACTAAAGAAGTGCACATTTCATATTCTGCATCATCTGGGCTCAGGTTCTGATGAATCCTGAAGTGAAACAAGCCCACCAACAGTGATTTACTATTCCTCTGTCCCTTGGCTGGGTCTCCTGAAGCACATTGCCTCCTGTATGCTGTTAAGGACTCTGTTAGTCACATTTCCCA
>JAWWES010000051.1:5295506-5305830 GCA_035583135.1 Lophotriccus pileatus
TGAGCCATTACGTGCCCCAAAAGGTGTGAATATGCTAACTTTAAATCTTAAAAAATTGTGCTTGCATTAAAAAAAAAATGCCCTTTGGATAATCCAGAAGAAAACATGTATCTTCACACCCAATACCGAGTTTCACCTATGTCCTAACAGAAGAGGATTGTGATTTTTTCATTTTTCTTCCCATGCAGGTTCTTCTTAACAAAGACCTGTTTTTCATTTAATCAACACTACAAAAAACTGGCAGAAAACAAACAACTTGCACTGAATGAAAAAGCAAATGGCACGCCGATATGTTACTCAGCCAGCTATAACAGCACAGCCTTTCCATACAGCAATACATTTTTAGAGGCCACAGTCCTTACCCTCATGGGATGAATATCTGCATATGGTGGCTTGCCTTCAGCCATTTCTATTGCAGTGATTCCCAGAGACCAGATGTCTGCAACACAATTATACCCAATTTCCTGAATCACTTCTGGAGCCATCCAAAATGGGGTCCCTATAACTGTGTTCCGCTTTGCCATGGTGTCCTGCAAAGAACAGAGGGACAAAGAGCCAGACAGTGGTAAATGTATTAGCCACAAACACTCATTAGTGAATTATCACCCTAATTATCTTGCACATATGCACGTTATTAGGCTCAGCAAGACTGGGATCTGGAGGGCTGCAAAGAGGAATTAAAATGTCCTCACAGAAGTTAAAAATACCCCGAAGAAAACAGCAAATGCTATTGCAAGCCATTACTTAGGTATAACAGCTTCCACTGAGCAAGCTCTGCTCTAATCTGTACTAGTTTACAATCTCATTACACTGATGTAAAGTGCTAAACAACAGCTACAAACAGTTTCTCAGTCTCCACAAACCCCTCACACTCACACACAGATTAAAAAGATAAACTGAAAGGCACACAACCATCTTGGTTTTACTTACTGTAAGTTGTCCTGCCACTCCAAAGTCTGCAAGTTTAGCGTGTCCCTCTGTATTTAGCAATATGTTTCCAGCTTTGATGTCCCTGTGTATTTTCCTCATAAAATGCAGGTACTCGAGTCCTTTCAGTGTCGACTGCACTATTGTAGCAATTTCCTCCTCTGTGAGCTAAAGAAGAGAAGAGTTACTGAAACCTGTCAGTGCTGAGACACAGCACTGTTGTGTTTTGGTCTGGATGTTACTGAGATTCACTAATTGCCAGTTAATTGGCTTCACTAAAGGATGCCACACTAATGGGGAATTAGTTTATGACTTTGTGTAGCAAATTAGATTACAACCAGCATACACATACACACCTACCATATTTCACACGCCATAACCCTTTCCCAACTTTTAATTCCTATCCTGCAACAACCAAAGTTAAGGCAAAGTGGAGTCTTACTTGGAATCAGTCTGGCTTATCAGGAAAGCCAACACACCAAAACCTGTTCCTCTGATTAAATTATCCAGACAACCAAAACTCAGTCAGTGTAATCACCCTTTCTCATTTTCAGAGGAACAAGGGGCCTGCATCTCAAGCTATGGCAAATGGTTGTCAGGCACTGAACACTGTAAGAATCACGCCCAAACTACTCAGGTTGCTTGAGCTGCTGGACACCCACAGTTCCCATCCACACATCCCAAGGAGGGAGGACGTACAGTTTTATTTCGCAGTCGAATGATGTCAGACACAGATCCAGCCCCGCAGTACTCCATGACTATCCACAGATCCGTGTTCTTAAAATAGCTGCCGTAATATTTCACCACGTGAGGACTGCAAAATGTGGAAAAAGAGAAGAAAACAAAGGGTCAAATGCCAGTAATCAGCATCACTGAATAAGCACAACACACTGCAGAACCCCTAAGGATGTTTTAGAAACAGAGCGCCGAAATGCTGCTGAAACCCTGATCAAAAGTGTTCCAAATCACCCTGAACCCACACAGGGCTGCCACAGTCCTGCCAAGCCTGTTCCCACCGCTCATATGACCTGCCAGTAAGTCACTTCAGGGAGCTAAACTGTCAGACAACAAATCCTACGGAAATGAGGAGCGATTAGCCTTCAGTTTAACTCCCTGGACAGGGTTACGGCAGGGTCAGTGCTGGGGCAAGCAGGAAGGCAGGACACGGGAGTGGGAAACATGCCACAGCAGTCCCTGGTAGAGCTGCTGCAGAGCATTTGCATTAATGGAAACATTAAATGAAGTCCACAATTTGTTGGAAAACATCTATCATGTTCATTAAAAGGAATGTTCCCCCACTGTTGTTACATGCACCTGTTTGTTTCTGCAGTTTAGCCAAGGACATATTTTAGGATCTCAGTACAACTGTCTCTCTGAGAGCTATCTGGCTGCACAAAAAAACCAAACAACCTAGTCAAGTATATTGGTATCAAAAACCATCTGTTCTCTGGAAAAGGTAAAGCTGAAGCTAACTGAAAGAATGTCCCTGATTTTATGGAAATGGAACAAAAATGTGTTTAATCTATTCTCTGCTGAACATCTCCTAATGAAAAACTAAAAACTAACAGGTCAGTCACACCGCACAGTGTCCCATTATGCTGGCACAGAAAATGTGATGCTCCAGTGATTCACTCCCTCTGCTGTTCACAACTGCAAGGTCTCATTTTAGTCCTTAAGATATTAACATTTAAGAGACACCTAGTAACGCTTTCCAAGTTACACAGTAAAATTTTTCACAAGGAATTTCAAGCTACATTTTGTTGTCTGCCCCCAGTCACCTTCATTTAAAGACAGGGAGAGTGGAGCACAGTAAAGTGACTGGGATCACAGTTTTATACTGCTCATGCAATCTATTTTAAATGGCTTTCCATGCCTCAAGTCCTTCAAAGTAGTGTTTCTTAAGGCCAGATTCACAACACCAGAAGAAATGAGTGTATTTTAAACCTTCAGCCTTGGGCACACTTTGAGAGGGTCTTCCCTCCCCATAAGCCCTTCATTAGCTAAGTCACTGCAGCATCTTTTTCACACAAAAACATGCAAAGAGAGCCAACCATCAGCCCATCAGCAGAGCTGCCAGCAAGTAATTCTGGGGATGCTCAGATCAGCTGGTCCTGCCCTAGAGCCTGCACAGGCAGAAAACAGCCGGGAAGGACAGTCCTGCCACCCAAGCAGGTCGCGCACATGCAAGAGCAGTCATGCGTTAGTGGCTCTCGTCCACGTGCCCCTTCAAAACAAAACAAAACAAATCCTTCTTCTAACAGTTTTCCACGTCTTGTTTAGAAGCCACCCCTCCCCTGTGGACGCAGGAGCTGCTGTTTAGCACACAATCAAGTTACCGCCGTTCAACAAGCGACGGCGCACGCAGCAACTGCTCACACGCTCGGCTCCTGGCTGGCAGCAAGTGCGGGGTTATTCCAACTCGGTGCTCTCTTGTTGCAAGCTGAATGTGTGTTGCCTTACCTTTGCACTGCCCAAATGGCCAGTTAACATGACTCAGCTGATACGAGGTAACTTGATTGTTCAAGTCCGGCCTTTTAAAAAACATCGAAGGCAACATCACGGCTTTTATTTGATGAAGTGCCAGATCACACACGACACTTTTCCTCGCGTCCCGAGCGTGGGTTTTGCAGCACACACTTACCTGTCACATTGCTGCATTATGGATATTTCCTTTATAATCTCCTGCAGGTCAGATTCCACAGGAACTTGTTTAATGGCAACAACTTGACCCGTTTCTTTATGGATGGCTTTGAACACGCTGCCATAGGAACTAGGGAACAAAATAGAAAACAAACACTGAAATGCACTAAGGTTTTTAAAAATGCAAATATTATGGCTTTGCTTTTTGCAAGTGTAACCATCAAGTAAAACATATCCTGTATTTATCCATATCCATTGTATTTTAATGTAAATAATCACTCTGCTAGTTTCTAAACACTGTAATACAAATAAATCAAAGAACACTGAGATGGTGAGAAAAGAACCAGCCATCACTACACTGACCATAGCTTTGGAATGGCCTTTTGCACAAATCCAACAAATAAAATTCTCTCTTTCCAGCATACAGTACAATCTGAGCACCAGTATGAACTACAGCTCTGGTCAGAGAGGTTTGCTTGTTCTTGTCAGATATTACCATTCTTATTTGCAGCTTCTTTCATACACCAGTCAGGCAGATTTATAAGTCAGTTTATCCAAGTGAACTGCTTATGGCAGCAAACATTCTGCTCACTGACTGTTCCATGCTGCTCTGCTCACCAAGTGGCACAGTGCCACTGAAGTTCTTCCACGAGGCAGATCTTCCACAAGAGGTACCCAGGACCAACTGCAAAACCTCTTGAGTTTCTACAGGATTCAGTCAACTCCAGGCTGGCATTTTTCAACAATGCTTTCACTCCCTATTCCTGAGCCACAAGCTACTGTTTGGATTAAGGTATCACACTCTTAGGAAACAAATTCTTTATTCTGTTACTAACCCAGCCCTGTCACTATGTTAGTACACCCCTTTGCAGAAACAGGCTCACAACAAAAATGAAACAGCAGAGACCACTGAACACACCCCCATCACACAGATCTGTCCTTAGAGACATGTGCATTGGGCCCACTGGAACAGAACACATACCCTTCTCCAAGCTTCTCCAGCACATCAAACACCTCTTCAGGTTGTTTGGTTAAACTGTCTTCATCCAGCTTCTTCAGCTGCCTGTACGGGCAAGAAGAGAGAAATTATGGCATTGCATTTTATGGCACTTTGGGCTTTGCTGAAACAGAAGAATAAATAGCACAACTTAAACGTACAAAAGGCTTGGTATGAAGTAAAAAGGAAACTGTATCTGAGTCTTGCAGTACCTTAATGCCATGCCTTTCAAATGTATTGCTAATATGAGTCAGTTGAAATACCTTCTGGGGAAAAAAAAACATGCCATGTATTGTGATCCTTCACTTGCTCCTCTCTCCCCCCGTGCAGCTTTTAGGGAAATTCCATACACAAAGCAACAAGATCAATTATATTTGTTTCTCTCCACAGAGAGCTGTTCAGCAAAACTCCTGAAACACCCAAGGACTACATAACAAAAAGTTCTGAAAACTAAGCATTTTACTGTCAACGATGCCGTGTTCAACTGCCCACAAAACAAGCTCTTTCGTTTTCACATGAACTAAAAAAAAATTAAAATATCTGAAACAACAACAACAGAACACCCAACAAAAACCCCTCCAATTTCCCCAGACCAGCTCATACAAGTTTTTGAAACACTTACGAGTCTCAGAGCTTTCAGCACCGACTGGTCTCACAGTGATCAGTGTTTAAAACGCTCGCAACTGTAAATTACTCCTGAAAGCTCCAACCGCTACTGTTAAATACCAAGAGCCCAGTCACAGGCACACTAATTTTTAACCTAAATATATCACTTTTTTCCCCCAATTTCTTCAGAACCACTCATTGATCCGCGGCTATTACGTTTATGTACAAAAGCCACACGGGTGGAGCAGCTCACACATGGAGCACATACAATGGCTTCCTGCAGCAGAGGAAACATTATATAGAAGCAGACTCAGGAAGTGGTGAAATACTGAAAGTAGTCACCAGCTTCCCTGCACAGATAAGCATTAAACAGATTATTACTTGCCCTTGTGGAAACAGGCAGGGAAGAAGATGTGGGAAGAGAGGGAGGGGGGAAATAGTACATGCATCAGCAACCACCTAAGCCATCATTTCCAAAGCGCCCAAAAAGTGGCGATGTGAGAGGCAGACCCCTCTTGCTGAAGATGAGGCCTAAATTCTAGTTGCATAAAAGGGGAAAAAAATGGTTTTTAACACACCCAGGCACAATAACCAGACAACCACCGTGCCTGCAGCAAACAACCTAATTTCTGCTACAGAGCAGGAGCCGAATTACTTTGCGCTGTGTGGCTCATGCAGAGCATTTGCTGCTGTCAGACTCACGCTGCCTTCCTCCTGCATGTTTATACAACGCGGAGAGAACAGCAACACAAACCCAACCTCACCTCTGTTGTTATTCCGATCTAATCTGAATCACCTGCCAGCTTAAGCGCCGGCATATACAATTACAGAATAAAACCCAGCTTTCGTGTTTAACAGAAGATACATCGCTGTCCGTTTAACGAACCAAGCCAATCTCACTGAGGAGCAGAGCCCGCAGCTTCCTTTGTTCGCTGCCGATTGCCTGGGCCCCAGCTGCAAGCCGCTGATAGGATTCTGACACGGACGCTCCATTCAAACTGCCGCCGACCTCCGGCTCTCCCTCCGCAGCCCGGCCCGGCCTGGCGCTCCGAGATAGGAGCTGATGGAGCTCAGCCCAAGCCCCGGGATGCTCCGGGCCCGGCGGGGCGGCGGCAGTGCCAGGGCACGGCAGCGAGCCTGGGCACGGCCCCGGCGCCAACAGACCCGCACGGAACTCACCCGGACAGAGACGAGGAGCAAAAACAAGCGACGGCCGGCACAGGTTGGGCACGGCTCGGTACAGCCGCGGTACCCGCTGCGAGCGCCTCCTCCCCGGCTCTGCACTTTTAAAGCCATTTCCCCACCACCTGCGCTCGGTGCCGTCCGGGGCGAAGCGACCGACCCCCGCGGCTCCCTCCGGCCGGGCTCGGGGGGGGGGGGCGGGCCGCTCGGAGCGGCCGCCGCTCCCGAGGCCGGAGCATCCCCCTCGCTTACCGGCGCGGGTTCCGCAGCTGCACCGTCTCCATGTCGGCGCGTCGGCGAGCCCGGCGCTCGGTGTCTCAGCGCTCCATGGCTCCCCGCCCCGCCGCCCCTTCCGCCCGCCGCCGGATGCCGCGGGGAGCGCCCGCCCCGGCCCGCCGAGGGCGCGGCTTCCCGGGCGCGATGGCCGCGTCCCCCGGTGCGCTGCGCCGGGCCGGCAACGAGGAGTTCCGCCGCGGGCAGTACGGGCCGGCCGCCGCGCTCTACACGCGGGCGTTGGAGCTGCTGGAGGCCTCAGGTACGGCCGCGTCCCGGGGCGGGGTGGGGGGCGGGCGGACCCCGCTGGATCCCGCTGGATCCCCCTGGATCCCCGCTGGATGCCGGCTCTCCCGCGCAGGGGATGCCGCCGCCGAGGAGCGCAGCGTGCTGCTGTCCAACCGCGCCGCCTGCCACCTGAAGGACGGCGCCTGCAGCCTGTGCGTGGCCGATTGCTCCAGGTGAGCGGGGCACAGCCGGGCTCAGCCCGGGCCGGAGGGCCGAACGGCCGGCCCGGAGCCCCGCGGGCTCACCGCGCTGTGCCCCCTCTGCCGCAGCGCCCTGGAGCTGGCCCCGTTCGGGATCAAGCCCCTGCTGAGGCGGGCGGCGGCTTACGAGGCCCTGGAGAGGTACGCGCTGGCCTACGTGGACTACAAGACGGCGCTGCAGGTGGACTGCTCGGTGCAGGCGGCGCACGACGGGGTCAACAGGTAACACCGACGGCTCGGGTCCTGCTGCCAGCCTTGCTGCATCCCTGCAGCGCTGTCAGGAGCAAGCTGGGCCCCGGCTTGAGCGAAGCAAGGCCTGGCCACGCTCCCTCTGTCTGTCTGAGCCCATAGGTCCTTTCAAGATGCTGGCTGAAGGTTGGGAATGATTCTTCTGGGACCATCTCTGCTTTGCTCAGTGTCTGGTCTAAGGGAAATAATAAACTACAAGCTCTAGTGCCCTATCCTTTAGTCCCCTCAATGCTGACTGCATTTCCAGGCTGCTGTAGTCCTGTTTGCTGTGTGGTGCTTTCAGTTTCAATTCTTGGCTTGCCAGATGGAGGAGTGAAATGCACATCTCTTGCTCACCCGAGCACTGACAGCCCCAGCCCTTGTCCTGTAATATTTTTAGCCCTGCTGACACAAAGAAGTTCTTTTCATAAATGTGCTGTCCGTGGAAGGAACCTAGTTGAGATGCATGTAAAAAGATCAGGGGAGAGGTGCTGTCCTTGGTACACAAGCTGGGTTAAAAAGTGACCCTGCTGGCTGCTGTGTGGCCCATCCAGCCAACAGCCAGGGTGACTGGGAGCATCTCTTCCAGGATGACTAAAGCCCTGCTGGAGAAGGATGGTGTGAACTGGCGTCAGAAGCTGCCGCCAATCCCCACAGTGCCTGTTTCTGCCCAGACGAGGTGGAGCGTTCCTTCTCCCGGAGCCCCTGGGGCAAATGCTCCTCCTGCGGCCGCACCGCAGGGAAAACCAGGTGGGAGCGTGTCCTTGGGCTGGGCACAGAGCCCTGCAGCTCAGCAGGGGGATGGCCGAGACAGCTGCCACACCTGCTCGGGGTGTCTGGGGCTGGAGAGACCCAGGCCAGGTTCTGCCACAGCCCTTTTGGTTGATTCTGGTCCCTTTGACGTGTCGGTGTCTTGCCTCTGGTATGGGGGTATTTGTTTTCTGGGAGGCTGTGACGTTCTGGTTGGTTTTACGGTGTCCTGTGTCCTTTCACACTGTTTCCAGACCAGACTGCTGCTGGCATGGAAAAAGCTCGAAGTCTGAAGGAAGAAGGAAACGAACTCGTAAAGAAAGGAAACCATAAAAAAGCGGTTGAGAAGTACAGCGAGAGTTTAAAGCTCCACCAGGAATGTGCCACTTACACCAACAGGTACCACTCAGCTCTTGTGCCACGCTGGGACCTGCTCTGTGTGCTGCTCTCAGCCAGAGCTCTCTAACCAGCTTTCTGTTTTGCAGAGCTCTCTGTTACCTGACCCTGAAGCAATACAAGGAGGCAGCACAGGACTGCACAGAAGCTCTGAAGTTGGATCCCAAGAACGTGAAGGCGCTCTACAGGCGTGCTCAAGCGTTTAAAGAACTGAAGGTGAGTCTGGAGTTTTTGAAGGGCGTTTTTGAAGGCGTTTTCTTTCACATTAGTGTTTGGAACTCATGAGTTTTTCCACATCAGGTCCTAGAGATGCTGAAAGCAGCTGTGTGTTGTGTTGAGTTTTATCTTTTAGTGTCTTGTGAGAAAGTCTGGAGGCAGTACTGGACTACACAGTGCATTGGTCTTGGACTCAGAACCCACTTGAGTCATGAAATTACCTTCTCAGCCCTAGTTTAAAGCATGTTTTAGAACAGCTACATCACTGCCAGTGCTTGAGCAGTTACAGAGAGGCAGTCACAGGCTTACTTGTGTTGCCTTTGCTCTGTTGCTGAGTAGTAGTTCTGCAGCCTTAAACTGCCTTTTTAATGCACTAACCCTTAAAAATACTCTCTTTCTAGGATTACAAATCAAGTATTGCTGATATCAAGAGCTTGTTGAAAACTGAACCAAAGAATACAGCTGCACTGAGATTACTTCAAGAACTGAACAAAGCCTAGGGTAACCAAGCAACAAGGAAAGCTTTGTTTTCCACTGCAGGAAAAAGCTTTTTCCCTTCTGATGTTGATACAGGGACCAATCTTGATGCAGGATCGGTATTGAAATCTATCTTCCACTGCTGCTGAGATCTAGGAGGTTCTGTACCAGCATAAGGAATGCTAAGACACAATCTGTATCAAACTCTATTAATCTGGCTCTAAGATCATGTATAGTTTTCAAGCCCCTCCCTGGCTGGGAGGTTTAACTTCCCTGGTTGAAGTCAACTTACCTGTAACTACTGGCCTCAGGAACTCTTTCCATGCTGGCTGTTCTTCGTGGAGACCTACAAACAGAGGGGTTTTTGTCCTTATTCAGGTGACAGTTTTGCTGCATTTTGTGCTGCTATTACTGAAATAAGGTGGCTGCAAGAAATGCTGTAGTTGCCAGAGCAACACCTCCCCTTCTTGTAACAGGGGCACAGTTACTTGCACGGGGCTGAGCTTGCTCCCTCGCCCCCCCTGATGCCTGCTGGCCCTCAGCTGGGTTCTGCTGCTTAGTGTGGCTGGGCAGATGTTTACACTAGCAGCTTTCTTCAGTTATTCTGCACATTTAAGAAAACAGCAGCAAGTTAAGCCTGCCTTGTTACACTGTGCACTATTACAGATGCTGGGTGCTTGGGAATTTTGCAATGGTTTTTTTGTCTTGTGTTTGTGTTTTGGTTTTTCTTTTGTTTTTTTTTTTTTTTAAACTACTTGAGCTCCTCTGTGCCTTTTGGAGCAGTTGCTACGGGGTGTTACAGGGAGGAGAATATTTGGTAACATCCCAGCCGAGGTCTGGCTTACTACTTCAATGCATGTTTATGCTTTTTGGTCTTCTCCTGATCTGGTATTGATGGCACTGATTTAAAATGGTAGTTAAAGAGATATTTGGAATTACTCTCCGAACTGTTAAAACCATTAAAGCCATGTTTATTTTCAGTTTAGAGCTGTGTTTTTTATGGGATGGTGGATATAGGGGAACTGGAACACTTGTTTAACCTCCCTTTTTGTCAGAGGACTTCAAGCACTGTACAGGGCCCTTGCTCTTTCAGACAGTGGCCTCAGCTCTTAGTGGCCATTAAAATCAGGGCTCAGAACAAGAA
>JAWWES010000051.1:5306056-5343752 GCA_035583135.1 Lophotriccus pileatus
ACTGTACAGGGCCCTTGCTCTTTCAGACAGTGGCCTCAGCTCTTAGTGGCCATTAAAATCAGGGCTCAGAACAAGAATTAGCCTACAGCTGCAGGGACACGGGCTGGGAAGGGCATGCCAGGGGGAAACACAGCCCTGCATTGGGGTTTCCAACCATTTTTCACTTGCACACTGCTTCAGCGAGTAAGTCCAGATGCTGGACAATGCTAGACCTGATCTGACTCACAATAAGGGCCAGGAGACAGAAGCCAGCCCTGAGGTCAGGGTTCAAATATCTGAGTTTCCCACCTTGCTTCTCCCAGCACTCAGTTTGAGGCAGGTACTGCACCAAATTGAATTTAGAGAGCAGATAATCCTTCTAATGCCATTCAAGACAAAGACTTCTTCCCTTAGCCTGACATTAAATAGCTTTTTGTTGGTCCCAGGGCTGTGCTCCATCAGCTGTAATGGGCCAGGCTTTGAAACAACTCCTCCCTGAGGGGCACAAATGGCTCCATTCACTCCACTCCCGCTTCCAAGTGTGGCAGCTCCATCGATCCCACAGGCAGCCTCTGCCCAGGCTCCTGGCAGGCATGCTGGATCTCAGGGTGGGGAAGCAGAGGAAGGTCACAGAATCCAGAGCAGGACTTCACCTAGCCAGGAGCTATCCTTCTAACAGCCCTGCTGTCACCTGAGTGGCAGAGACCTGTCCTGTTCAACTGCAGCTCACTGCAGCACCCCCTAAGCAGCAGCATTCACCCTCCTTCCCCTCACAGCAACATCAGGGCTGTCTGTGCCTGATCTCCAAGGCTTTCTTTCCCCAGCATTACCACCAGGCAGGCAGAGGTCAAGCACAGCAACAGGACACCACTGCAGGCTGGGGGTCACTTCTGCTCCTGCCTCTCCTCCTGTTCCAGCTCTGATAAAAAATGTCAAGCCCCTGGTCCTTGTTCAGGTCCTTTCTTGGGCTGTTCCAACATTCTTGTGTTCCTGGCTCCCACCCTGCCTTTCCCTCTGGCTGTACAGAGCACTCACCCAGGCACACCTGAAAAAAAGGCTGCAGCCCACCTAACCCACAGCAGAATGAAGTTCACCTGTACAGGCCCATTCCAGCTCCCTACATGCATCACACTCATGCAAACAAACATTTTTCCTCTAGAGACCAAGCTTCCAGCCAGTTACACTTTGAGAGAAATAACAACTTAAGTGAAGGTCGGGCATATTAAGCTAATTAAAGTCCTTCATAAGCATCTCATTGAGGAGAAGATATCTAAACAGCACACAGTTCAGGCTGAGGCATCCACTAAGAGGAAAAAATAAAAGTTTAAGGAGGTCAGAAGAAGAACTGGCAAAATAAAGGTGAGAAAAAGGAACGATTAGAAGCCCCAGGGAGGAGTCCCAGCCAAGCAGGAGCAAGTGTGTAAATGGTTCTATTAAGCTGGAAGGAAAACAAGAGGTAGGAGGGGTGACTCAGCAGGGAGCTGAAGTGAGAGTATGATACAGCACAGAAGGAAGATTGAGACACCACCAGCAGTACACAAGCTGCACAGAAAGAGGGTGGGTGGTGCTGGCAGAGTTGTCCTGCTCCTGCCAGCTCAGGGAAGCAGTCAAATGAGGCCAGCCTCAAGCACCAAGGAGCTTCTAGGGACTGAAATGCCTTTCCTAACTAGGAAGAGCAGAGGATTAAGGCCAGGATGATGACAGCAACACAGAGAGCAGAACACAGCAATAAGAGGTCCCAGCTACTCCTGTGAACAGGGAACGTCCCAGTGGGACACGATGCAGGTCAGGCCCTTCAGCGACTCCTTGACACACCACTGGTCAGGAACACACCCTGGAGGAGCAGCTTTTGATTTACAGCTACTCCACAATACCTCAAAAGCTGGGTCTTGTGCACCACAGACACACACACAGCCCCCGTGTGACCAGCAGGAGACATTCAGGGCCAGTCCTGCAGGAGTACAAGGCCCATTACAGAGGCAGAACCACAGGAAGGGAAGTTTAAAACAGCTATCTAGAGAGGATAAAAGCCAGGTAGATTGTGTGAAACTTGCTTAAATCCATCCCTCCTAAGAGTCAGAAAGAACCAGGGAAGCCTGTTGGCCAGCAATTTGTTAATGTAGCCCTTCTGTCAGCTCTCAGGACTGCCAACCCACCTGCATCACAAACTTCAAACACTGCTTACTACAGCCTGACCCAAGTCCATCCCTCCACCAGCCTGAAACAAAGCCTTGGGGAACTAACCCATGCTCTGGGAGTGGAAGCAGCAGTTCTTTATTAGTGCCAACTACATGAGTAGAACTACATAACCCAATAAATTCACTAAAAAGATGATTCCCCAGCAGTGATTTCCTGGGCAGCTCACCCAGGCTGGGTTCCACACTGCATTTCACACGGTGCTGTCAGTGGTGGGAAGAGATTTCATGTGGGGGGGTGCAGGAGGGGTGCATTTTTACAGGTGCAGGAGGAAGCAATTCTACAAAGGTTTACAACACACACAGACAATAGGATGGGGCACTGAAGATGAGCCAGGGTCTCTGTACAGGTATAATTCCAACAGCACGGCAGGGCTGCTGCTCCTGCTCTTCAAAGGCAACGTTCTTAGGGCTCACTCTCAGTCCCAGAGTCTGCAAGAAACAGAGAACCCCGGTTTTCAAATGCTAAAGGAAGAATTTCAGACAAGATGAAATTCTCCTGAGCTTAGATTACACACAATTTCATTTAAATCACAAGTCAAGAAAATACTCTCTTCAAAAAGGGGTACATGAGAGCCTCAGTTGCTTATTAATGTGTCTGTCCCCTCTGCAGCAGCAGGGCCAGCTCTCCTGATAAAGTCCACAGAGGATATTTTAGAGGGTATCTACTGCCAAGATTCTGATTTTAACAAAAATGTCCCAGGAAAGATTGTGCTGGTCCCCACTAGACCCACGGAAAAGCAAGACCCTTTCCCATCTTCCTTTCTGGCTGCACAGTCATTGCCCTCATCCACACAGAAAAAACCCACACAGAACCAGGTCTCTGCAGTAGGAGCAAGTCTGGAAAATGGAGGATGCAATTTAAGAAATGGAATATCACAAAGATACTCATCAAACCTGACTTGGTCTGGAGGAGAAACTCAATCCCCAGTTTCAGGGTGAGACAGCTCCCAGTACCTACCTGGGGTCACTGCAGGAAGGCAGTGCCCTGGTGGGAGGTCTCAGTGGCCTGGTGTGCCTGCAGAACAGCGACTGCTTCCTCGATCTTACAACACAGAACACAAGGAAAGGGAGGTTGAGTTGCTCCAGTGGAGGAGTGCACTGCACCAGGAATTCAGTATTCCAGGTCACAACGTGGTCTCCGCACAGAACCACTTCCAAGAGGTGAAGGACTTAAATGATAATTATAAAATCCAAGTCTGCTGCTTCTGCATGAGACTGATCAGCCCAAAGACATTTCCTGTCTCTTCCAAAAAAACCCAACCACCCTCCCAAAAAAAAAGAAAACGCTTTTCCCCTCTTACTTCCCAGTCACCTCCAAACCACCCTCAGAGCTTGGCCTGTGCTTCCAGGGAGCTGCTCCAAGTTTCTCCTTTTGCTGAGGGTGGGTGACATTAACCTGGGGCTCCTTTTTCACTTGAAAAATAAAACCAGCAGCTACTTGCTCTTCCCACAGTGACCAGTGTCCTGGGCCCATCTCCTGGGCTGGGGGCACCTTTCCTTGCAGGGAGTTAAGCCCTTGGGAAAGGGATCTGTTTGGGCACTGAGTGACTCCTACCTTGGAGTGCAGGGAGTCAGGGGACTCCATGAGCAGCAGCAGCTCAGAGTTGTCTATCTCCAGCAGCATCCCGGTGATCTTGCCAGCCAGCAAGGGATGCATTGAGTGGATCAGAGGGTAGAGGCGCTCACCTGCTCCAAACACCAGGAAGGACATCAGCACTATGCAAGCCCTCCAGGGTTTTCAAACCCAGTGCAAGCCCTCCTGCCTTCTCAACTGAAAAGGGATACAGGGGTGGTGATGGTGGTGGAAAAGTCACTGCTCACAAGCAAACCTACTCCAGCAGGTCACACTGACAGGGAGCTGCTGGGAGCAGGGCAGTGGGACAGCAGGGCAGTGGGACAGTGATGCTGCCCACACCTGCCCACCAGCGTGCAGGTGGAGCTGCCAACTTCTGCAGGAGCAGTTCCCCTCCTGGCAGCACAGGCAGGATGGATGGGGCTCTGCCTCTCTGCCAAGCCTTGCCAGACACTGTCTCACCGCCAGGCAGCTCACACAGACAGGGAGTGGCTTTGTTGCTCCCATCCAGTTCCACCACAGACTGAATTTATTGTCATCTTTTTAAAGCAGCACAACACCAGACCAACCCCCCAGGCCTTACAACTTCTCCCAGCAGTCAGGTTTTCCCTGGTGCATGCAAGCACACGTGCCCTCACAACCCCACAGCTGGCCCTGTTCCAGCAGAGCAGCCGTGACACCCACCGATCATTTGCTTCTGCTCCTGAGGAGGGGCTGCTGCAAGCATGGATGCTGTCAGTGGCTCCTGCCCCTGGACATGCACAGCAGGTTCTACCACCTGGAGAAAAAGCAGGGAAGAGCAGCAATCAAAGGCTGGAACCATGCACAGGTTACCTGGCTCTCAGGAGCGCAGCTGGATCCTGAGCACCATGGGGCATTTCACCCTTCTGAGATGCCGATAGAGGCTCTGGCACTGTTTGTATCCAAACACCAGCTTCCAGGAGAGCTGGAGCCAGGCATCCCAGCTGTGTGCCTAGGGGATCCACAGCCCCAGTTACTCCAGCACCCCCAGGAAAGGTTCCCACAGCACCAGCCACAGAGCCACGGGGGCTGCCTGGGATCAGCAGCTGTGTCAGCCCAGAGCAGGACCAGCACTGTCACACCGGGGTGGCTGCAGAGCTCTTACCTGTGGGGGCACCACGGGTGGCAGGTGCCCCAGGGGCATGTTCCTGACGGCTGGGGAGTACTTGTAGTGCGAGGCACCCCGTGGCAGGGAGGAGGAGGAGGAGGAGGAGGAGGCGCCCCGAGTGCTGACCGTCTGCGTCCCGATGTTGGCTGCAACAGGGACGAGAGCATTTGCAAGGCAGAGCCCTTAAACACATGCCTGGGCCAAGGAGGCTGAAGCCACAAGGGCAGTGTGCTCATCCAGAGGGCCTGAAGAATCCCTCATGGGCTGAAAGCAGCCTCCAAGTCAAAGAGAGTTTCTCCAGCACAGGCAGGGCACTGTCATCCTGCTGGCAGGAGAGTTTACAGAGGCACCTTGGTGCCTCTCCTCCAGAAACACCCATCTGCATCAGAAGCCAGAGGATGGGAACAGCACTGAGAAGGGTGGGCTGCAAGACCCCTTCCCCCAGCTCACCCTTGCTCCTCTCCTGCAGGGAGGTGAGGGCAGAGGAACAAGGGGACAACAGGAGGGAGGATGAGCCACAAACAGCCCTCCTGGTCCCACTGCTCACTTCAGCAATAAGGCACTCAGTGCCAAGGATGACCTTGGGCTAAACCCCACGAAGCTGGGAAGGCTGCAGGCAGGTGCTGCCCCAGCAGATGGTCCTGTGTGGAGGGGACACCAGGACAGCCCCAGAACAGCGAGGCACTGGGGATGCCAGCAAGGTCTGGTTCCCAGCTCCAAGTATGTCTAACTTGTGTGTTTTATTGGAGGCTTAGCCTTGGCAGCAGCTCATCCAGAGCCTGGAAGACCTCCTGCCTCTTCCCCAGAGGTCCTTTCCCACCCTCCACCTCGGCACTGAGCCCAGGTGCCACGGCTGCATCACTGTCTGCTTTAATGAACATGTTCAAGGAGCAGCAGCCAACAAAACCAATGTGCATATCAGAGACCTGACCCATCACCTGAAAGACCACAACCTTCCCCCAAAGTTACACACTTTTCCCCTACAGACACTGCTCCAGGCCCATCACACCCAGGGCCACCCTCCACGAGCAACCCCACAAACTGATCCATCCTCACAGGAGAGCTGAGCTCACAGGGAGCACCTTTGCCACCACTGCCGGGTCCCAGCCGGGTCCTTTCCCCACTCACCCATTCTCTGGGCCTGGGGGAACACCCTGGGCACCTGGGTGGAGGCCTGTCTCGTGGTGCTGATGTTGGACAGCAGGCGCCGGGGCGGCGCGGCAGCCCTCAGGATGGGGGTGGCCTCAGGGTACACTGGGTAGAGACAGAGCATAAAGCTTTTTATACACAGGTAATAAAGCTTCTTGGTAGCACAGGCATGGAAGGAGGCACGGGGGGGAGTGACTGTGGCTGGGGAAAGCTCAAGAGCACCTCAGCTCTGGTGTCAGCACTGCCATCTCATCACCCCGTGCCCATCACCGTGACCCCTGCACATGACTGCAAGACAACTCCCCGTGGCTACAGGCTTTGTGCTGCTTTTAGAGAACCTTCAGACCCTGGCCAAGCCCAGCTTGTGCTGAGAGGCCCCAGGCTAACTCACAGGGAGGCCGGGAGGGCTGAGCACTCCAGCGGGTGGAAGGGCGGACAGGGACAACGGCGCTGGGGCCGTAGAAGGCAGCTCTGGCTTGTGGCTGGGAAAGGAGAACACATTATCCAGGGTGACTCGGGAGCTCAGCTAGAACTAACCCAGAGCCTCTTGGTGGCTGCTGCACACAGCCAGACAAGCCAAAACCACGCTCTGCAGCATGCCAGGATGCTTTACAGACCAACCTCCAGCCCTGCTGCCAGCAGGTTCTCCTGCAGCTCCACTTTTCTCCTCCCCAGGAGCTTTTGCACCCCTGTAACCCTTCTCCCTCCCTGGTTTCATCAGCAGACTTGCTCACACCCTCCCACCAAACTCCCCCTTGGTTCCCTCTTCTGAGGGGCAGGAGCAGCTGATAAATCCTCAGCCCATTGCCTGGAACAGCCACATCCCCCCCTGACACGTGGAAACCTGGCACTGACCCCACTGGCCCCACAGGGGTGTGTGCCCAGGGCTGCCCAACACAAGCTCTGCTTCTCAGCCTGACTGCTGAGTTTGGGTCCAGGGCGAGTTTGGGTCCCTGTGCAAGGCTGCCACTGGGGAGCAGGTCTCACCTGGGGGATGGGGGGGAGGAAGTACCCTGCAGGGGTCTGGAAGGAGCCCAGGAGAGGGCCAGGCAGGGCCCTCATGGTGGCCAGTCTCTGCATGTACTGATTGGTGAGGATTGCCTTCCGCTCCTCTTTCCTTTGAGCGAGCGCAACGTAGAGAGGCTTGGTGCTAACAATCCTTCCATTCATCTCTGTCACGGCCTTGGTAGCCTCTTCTGGGGAGGAAAAACATACAAATCCAAACCCTTTGCTGTGGCCACCCTCTGTCATCACCTAAAATTGGATTAGAACAAGACAGCTAAGTGCACAGATCGCTGCAGTACCCACAAAACACGGCGCAGGGAGGAGGGGGGTGGGAGCCTCCAACCACAGGCAGCCCAGGGTGGGATGGATGGGGCTGCACCTCTCCAACAGAGAGGTTTCTCTGGGGAAGGGGAAGATTTGCTCAAGGAAAACCAGTAGGTTTGGGAAATTAGGATGGCAGAGTCTGGACCAGCCAGAGATTGGAGCCTGTGACTGCCCAGGGGGGAGGGTCTGTGCCCCACCCATGGGCCAGCAATGCTCCAGGGCTTAATGCTGCAGGAGCCAGCAAGGGATGGGCACCAGTGGGACACTGTGTCCTGCCAGGGGCCAGGAAACATCTCTCCCTGGCAGGTTACAGGTAGCTGACCTTAAAGCCAGACCACCCTTTGCACCTTTGAGAGAAGCCCGACACCAGTCTTGATGACAAGATTGGCACTTGAGATACAAGCCATGAGCAGGAAAGTGTAATTCAATAGGATGATAACCTCAATCCATTTCCAAGGGCTGAACACAGCAGCCAACTGACCCCAGGAGCCCCAGTCCCTCACCTTGGCACTGGTGATGGTGCCATAGGGGGAGAACTCCTTCCTCAGCTTCTCATCATCTATCCCATCATCCAAGTTCTTCACATACAGGTTGACCCCCTGCAAACAGGTGAAAAAAGCAGCTTGAGATCCCAAAATTTACAGCAGCTTGTCAAGCTGGATGAGTGTTTCAGCACCAGCTCGGCCAGAGGGTGGGACATCCCCCAGAGACATCCCTGCAGGACCAGTGACACGGAGAGGGGCCAGGACTGTGTGAGCTCCACTGCTAGTACAGACACCCCGAGTGATGAGGGCACCCAGGCCATCACTGGGAAGCTGCTCCAGGGCCTCGGGAAGCTGCTGAATTCCCAGGCTAATATTTTCATTTCTGCAAATCAGCAGAAGCATTTGTTCACCTGTCTGCACCAATCTGGGTTTAGATCTCCCTCCTATCTCCTGACATTGTCTCCCAGGACATCCCCAGGCAGTGACTGCACCCCTGTGCAGGTTTTTAATTGCAGGAGGGCCCCAGCACTCTCATCTGTCCCCGGATGCCCAGGGGACTGGTGCAGACCTGCAGGATGGAGCATCCTGCTCTCCCCTTACCTGGTACCTGCTCACTCGCTCCTGCTTCATCTGCTCAAACTTCCTCTTGAGCTCGCTCTGGCGCTCCAGCCGCTTCTGGGCTCTGCCCACGTACACCAGCCGCCCGTTGATCTCCTTCCCATTCATGTCAGCCACTGCCTGCCGGGGCAGGGGAGGGCTCTGGGCTCAGCAGGAAGCAAAAGGCCACAGCTCTGCCCGTCACCCACCACCCCCGTGCAGCCCCACCACGCAGAGACCCGCTCCCCCTCGCCAGGTCCTGCACGTCTGGGTACCCGCTGCCAGCACCCAGGCAAGCACAGAGGTTCCCCCTGAGGAGAGAGAACATCAGCAGGCAACAAGCCCAGGGCCAAGATGGGCAGTGAGGAGCCTCTTGCCTTCTGGGCTTCCTCGTGCTTCTCAAAGTTGACGAAGCCGAAGCCCTTCGAGCGGCCGGTGCTGTCCATCATCACCTTGACGCTCAACGTCTTTCCTGCAACAGGGAAGGAAAAGTGCCACCTGAGGGGGGTCTGCTGAGGGGGTGCTGCTGGCCCTGTGCTTGGCAGTCACCATGAGGTGCCAGCCCAGCAAGGAGACTGGATGGCCACGGCAGCAGAGCCCAGCAGGATGACAGACAGCGGGATCTCCGCGAGGAGGGACAGGAGGCTGTGCTGGTGAGGGCAGTCCCTCCCGTTCTGGGGGCTGCTCTCATTGCCACTGGCTTTTCAGTCTCTCCAGCCACTGCACTGAGCTCCTTTGAGCAGAACTCTCATCCCTTTTATACATGAACACATATATTGGGTTTGTATGAAGGATATCCACGAATTCCCTGGGATGACTGACCAAGCATGGACAGTATTACAGTCCATGGGTTGGAACAACACTAAACCCCATCACAAGAGACATCCTCCAGAAATAATGGACTAAACTGAAAACCCTTTTAAATTCAGACTCAACATCTTATTCCCAGGTTACACCCAGCCAGCACACTGGTTTCAGAATAATTAAAAACAACCTATCAAAACAAAAATAGAAGTTGAGATTTGTTACTCAAGAAAGAAAAAACCTACTTTTTTCAAGAGAGCAGCTACTACAAGCTATCCTCCATCACAGCAGGACAGCACATGTAACACCCTGGCAACTGAAGTGACTGCAGTCCTTTGTGGGGGATGCTTGAACAAGTCAGATCCCTCTGAGAGAAGGGACTGCTATTTCAACCAAGCTCTCTCCTCAGCTTCCTTGCCAGTCACCCCAACTCCAGTTTTTCAGATGAGGACACTTTGCTTTCAGCAACTCACCAAACTTGGAGAATATTTCCCGCAGTCTGTCGTCGTCCATGTTGTCCCCAAAGTTTTTGATGTAGACATTGGTGAACTCCACTGCCTTTGCCCCAGTCTCTGCCTCGCGCTCCTTGCGGGATTTGAAGTGGCCAACAAACCTGCAGGAGGCAAGGGAAGGACCTGAAAACCTCCACATCCCCTGCAGGGTGAAGATGGACACGGGCACGTGTCTCTCATTGCAGGCCAAGAGAGACCCATCACCTCAGGACATACTTTGCTCGCCCACAGACCCTCCACGTGTTTCACATCAGCAACTTCAGCACGTCCCACTCTGGTGTTCCCATACCCAACCACCCCTTGGCACTACCAAAAGTAGGGATGTCATCCCAGGAGGCATCAAAAGACCCCAAAGGATGGCACCAAGTGCCAGCTCTCTTCCTCCAGGTTATTCCCAAGCCCTCTGGGCATCCGCTTGCCCGTGTGGGAAGTAAAGCACGAGGTGACGCAACGCAAGCAGAGAGCTGAACAACAACAAAAGCTCTTCCTGCCCAGATTATCTGATGCCAACAGCTGAGATCAAGGACCAGCCCTGCTTTATGGGCACTTGTTACACTGCCTCAGCAATAAAACACCCAGCCTGGGGCTGGGCTCCTTCCCCACCATCGGGAAGAGCTCCAAACCACTATCACACTTCCACCAGAATGGCCCACTAGTGACTCACTCCCAGGGAGCAGCGAAGCAGGGCAGGCATTTGCTCTCCCGGGGGTGCAGCAAGGCAAGAGAGGAGCAGAGCCAAGTGCAAAGCCCAGGAGAGGCTGTTCCCTCCAGCACTTACACCTTCCTGTCGTTGAGCAGCATCCCATTCATGGTCTCGATGGCCCGAGTCGCTGCCTCCTGAGTCTCAAAGTGGACAAAGCCATAGCCACGGGATCCGTTCTCATCAGAAACCACCTGCAAATGCAGTGGGGGGGGGAGAAGGGGAAAGAAAAGCAACCAAAAAAACCCAAGAGGCAGACGCTGTGTTTCTCCATGTCTGTACATGAATAAGTCACAGGAAAACCCACCCTCATTTTCCAGGTGCTTTTTCCCCCCCTGACACCCTGCTTCCACTGAGGCTCAGCTGTGTTGGGGTGTTTGCAGCAGATCAGGGAGGCAGGAGATCCCGGGGCAGATCCACAAATGATACCCCAATGGCTCCCCAAGACCCCCACACCACTGATGCACTTGGACAGCACAGCACAGGACATCCCTGCACAGGGACTGGGAAGAAGGTGGGTGGGGGAAAGCCCCCATTCTGAGGGGAAGCATAGCAAGGCTTTTTGGCTTCAAAGCAGGTGGGAATTTAGAGGAGATGTTGTGGGAAGTGAAATGAGAAAGTGAATTCCAGCTGGCTGGAGATGCAGGGGCAGCTCTGCAGCAAACCCCCTCCTGCAGGACCCCTGGGCATGTTACCTTGCATGACAGGATGTTCCCAAAGGCAGAGAATGTGTCATACAGGGCTTTGTTATCAATGGAGTCATCCAGGTTCTTGATGAAGATGTTTCCAACCCCCGACTTCCTGAGCCCAGGGTCCCGCTGGGACCACATGATGCGGATGGGTCGGCCTTTGATCACCTCGAAGTTCATGGTGTCCAGGGCTCGCTCAGCTGGCAAAGAACGGGGGAGAGGAGGGTAAGAGACAGAGCCCCTTCACATCCTGCAGCAACTGAGGTGGCCACAGGAATCAGGGATACTGTTGGAGAGGAGCTTGTTAACCTAAATGAGATGGGCAGCTCTGCCTCCCAGGGGAGCCCATGCTCTCCTCCCCTCCTCTCCAGCCACACCATTCCTAATTAATTGGGTTGTTTCCTCTCCAAAGCATGCCTGACTCCTACAGGCTCATCCATTTCCCTGCAAAGTCCAGTTAGGCAGATGCCCAACTGATTTACCCAGTAAGGATTTCTGTCTCCAGAGCAACTAACCAAACACCTTCCCATCACTACTGCTTCACTTCAGCATGGAACACCTTTCACTTAGGGCTCAGCATCATGGCAATGCCTGCCAGGAAAGGGCCCAACACTGGGAGCCAGAGGGCAACTGGCTGCCCCAGGGAGGGGCACCCCCACAGCTCATGCAGGGGGATAACTCTTGAGTCATCTTCCTCTCCTGTAAGCCCAAAGCCCAGCTGCCACATCCCTTCCCAGTCCCTAAGAAGAGACTGGAGTGGGATGGGTCCCGCTCACCCCATTTGTTGCAACCAAAACTCCAATTAGTGGAGCGCTGCACAAGCCCCATTCAGGTCCTTTTCTCTTGCACTGCCCACCCTTGCCCCTCTCACACAGCCCAAGCGAGGCCATTCCAGGGAACAGACCATCCACAGGCTGCTGGAAGTTGATGTAGGCATAGCCCAGCGAGCGGCGCGTGGCGACGTCGCGGCACACTCGGATGGACATGATGGGCCCGGCGGGGGAGAACTTCTCGTAGAGCATGGCTTCGGTCACGTCCGGGTGCAGGTCCCCCACGTAGAGAGAGGCCAAGGGATAGCCAGGGCCGCTGGCGTTCATGGTCACCCACGGAGCTCAGCTGCAGGGGGAGACACACCCGAGGCTGCAGGGTGCAGCTTTCAGTCCCTCCGGCAACCGCAGCCACTCCCTTCCCTTCCCACCAGCAGTGGTAGGAAAAGGAATGCCCGAAGGAAGTTGCCAACCTGATTTTTTTCAGCACATTTCAGTGTTGGTGCAAAAGCCAAGGTGGGGTGACCTGCACATCACAGCCCTTGCACACCCTTAGAGCGGCCAGAGGGACACACACCACACCACACACACAGACTTGCTCCTCTCAGCGCTCAAACCCCAAGAGAATTAAAGTAGAGTTTAATCCCTCAGAAAGTAAACAGCCCTTCTCCACCAGACTCTTTACTCCTTAATGGCTCCCTCCAGCCACAGCAGACCCAAAGAGTGTGGCTTTGCTTCCATGCCCAGGGAGCAGACCTGCAGTCCACACCACTCCCTGCAACCAACTCCATCATCCTCAAGGCAAACAAAGGGTTTTAGCCAGCTCTTCCCAGTTTCTCAGCTAAAGTCCTGGAGCAGGAAAACTGATGCTCAGTCTCTGCCTGGTTTCAGCTGGATATAAAGTTGTGTGTGGAGACGAGAGTCACTGTCTGAGACCCCAAAGGTACTGCCTGGGGACACAGAATTGCATCTCCTGCCCTAAAAGCTTATAAACCACCTCTGGGGCTCTTACCTGAAAGCTCAAAAGACCCGAGACTTGTTCAGAAACCTACAGATACCCAAAATACACACACACACGAGAGGGGCATTGAGAACAGCCAGGGCAGCTCTGTGACACAGCCCCGCTCCGGGCACAGCCCAGATGCGCCTCCCAGGGACCCCCAAAACAAGGACAGGGTAACAGAGCAAAGCCAGAGCCCCTCCGCAGCCAGCGGGGCAGGGAGGGGAGCAGGATCAGGCGGGGAGGAGGCGGCGGAGCGGAGGAGGCGGCGGAGCGGAGAAGGCAGAGCGGGGCCGGGCAGAGGCGGCACAGCCCGCGGGGACTGCCCTGCGGGGCCGAGGGGAAGCCGGGACAGGACGGGGCGGAGGAGGAGCGCGGTGCTCGCCCTGCTCCCCGGCGGCACCCGCGGCCACCCCCGTCCCGGAGCAGCGGCCCCGCCGGCCGGAGGGTCCCGTCCCGCACTCCCAGCACCCGCTCAGCTGCAGCCCCAGCTGGGGCTGCGGGACCCGCCCGCCTCTTCCGCGGCGGCCCCGGGGGCGGGACGGGACCCCCGCCCTCCGCGCCCCGCCCTGCCCTGCCCTCCCCGCAGGGTGATCCCGGTGATCCCCCGGTGTGTCCATCCCGCGGAGCTCAAGGGTTCAGCCGGTGCATCCCCTCGTTTTTGCGAATCGGAGCTGGCGCAGCTCCAGCACGTCCCGTGTCTTCCCAAACGAAGGGCACCGGGATTGCGCTGCGTGTCGCCCTGGAACGCTGACAGCGCTTAACGGCGTGTGTCCCACCCACGCAGCTTTAGGAAATCACATGCACGTTCTGGTGTGTAATTCCCTGAAGTTAAGGAATCGAGGCAGAGTCTTAAGCTCGGTACAAACCCTTCATCACTGGGCACTCGCACGCTCCCGACCCCACAGCAAGCTCGCTCAGCACCCAACAGAGTGATACCCATCACCTTTGCTCTGTGTGCCACACGAGCGCTGTCAGGTCGCTTTCATCCACAGAGATGGATGTAATTGTGCTGCTGAAACACTGGGTGAAAGCACACAGGAACCCGGAGCCCCTGTCAGCAGCTCCCCAGCCCGCAGCTCCACCCCAGCCCGGGCCCTCGGAAGGGCAGCTGCGGGGCAATCAGGACAACCCTCGCATTCACCAAAGCCTCTGGTGGTTCCCCACGCTAAGCTGCCTCACCCAAAGGTCAGACAAACACCGGTGCCAGGAATGAGAGGCCACAGCAGCAGCAATTAGATGAGTTAAACACATGGAGTGCACACGGACTCTTACTGTGGCTGGGCCAGTGGGAGTGTCCTTTCCCAAAAAAACAAAATTAATTGAATAATTGAGATATTCCCTCAACTCATCACTGCTGCAGACCAGGCTCCTTGGTTCGTGATTTCCTGAAAAGGGAGAGTAAGGATGGGAGATGTTATGAGAAAGGACTGAGGCAGAAGTGGTCTGTGAACAGGATCAGCGAGCAGAACATAGGATTTTTCTTCTCAGAGCTGACAATGCCATCAGCATGAGTCAGATTGGCAGTTAATGTACACTGTAGAATCATTTAAGAGCAGGTATGTCCACAAAGGCTGGAAAATGACAAGCAATAGTCACAGATACAGAGGGATGCCCATTTAAATCCATGGCACAGGGCTGAGCAGTGCTCCATCAGCAGATTTTGGCCTAATGCCTTTGTAGTGGCAAAAGCAAATATAATCAAAAGCAGCCCAGTAACATTTTCCACCCTGCACACTTCTGTGCTGCCCCACTGCAGGAGCAGGACGCACCAACCTCCTCGGTGCTACTGCCATCCATCCCTCCAAGGGCTCTTATGTCTAGGTAATGACTCATGGCAAGTTAAAGAGTTATTCAGAGTTGCATTTAAGCCCTGCAATGACTCTATATTGCAAGTATGACCTCAACAGAAAAAAGAAGAGAACCAGTGTTTTCTGGGAGAGTGTGTCGGGAAGCCTCTCGGCAAAGAAATGAGTTATTTAGTATTTGGAAACCATTAATCAACTGACACAGTCCCCAAACTGCGAATTTAGTACAGGTGGTGATTTTACTACCCCAGGTTTTGCCACTCCCACAGCGAAGACAACAGACACAGCCAAGTGATAAAATTTTTTTTTATTATCCACTTTTGAATTGTTTTACACTTTTCCTGATTATTTTGTGTAAGGTGAAACTAGAACTGTTTAAAAGACATACACAAATCTAGTACATCAATAACCAGGTATTTCTTTTTTTTGCTATACTATTCTCACAACCACGTGTGTGCTAGGCAATATAACCGTCACAGAAGCAAACTTTAGGCAGAATACTGGTCAGTAAAAACAAAGCGAAAAGAGCTACCAGATATACAGACAGGCTCGGTTCCACATTCACTACTGCATTTATCAAGCGCCAAGTATTAACTGCACAATTTGTTCAGCTAGTAGAGGGGAGTTTTAAAATCAGTGCATGAAATTCTCTTCAGCAGACAGATGGACAAACAGATGGATCCTATACCTACGTGGAATGTGAAGGCAGGGGATGATACCGCGGGACTGATAGGTGACTATTCCTAATCTTTTCCACTGCATTATTCACGCAACTCTTATTAGGTTTTATTTAATGGGACATGTTTGAAACATGGCTGGGTGAGGACGTTTGGAGCTCAAATATTACAAGGTACAAGCGTTACAGATGTGTAGGTCTGCGTTCCGGTACGAGATGGGAAATCCTGAATATCTGAGCCAGATCCTGGTACCACCAAAGAATGGCAGACAGGAGCTGAAGGCTGCGACAGCACTGGCAGCTCTCAAACATCCAAGGAATAAACCTGTCCTCGGTGAGGCTCAGGCCTCAGCCACCATCCTGACATCACCCACAACCAAAGAAAGGATGACGCGTATGTGGGAGTCCAAAATCGCTTTAATGGAGTTCAAACAGGTGAGAGGGTCAAGGATGAACAGAGTCCAATGGGAGAAAAATTTCTATAAAGTGAACTTAAACTTGGCTCAGTGGATTACTTAAGAGGTTTTCAGGATAAATTCAAAATGGGAATACCATGGAGATTTTGACTCACCTAAGAGTAAAGTAATGCTAAAGTGGCAGATCACTTCATGGTATCATCCGAACTAATAAGGCCATTCAAAAAATTGAATCTTTTCCTATTGCAAGTCCATGGCAGCGAACCAAGAATTCTCACTACTGAAGAATATCTAAGGTGTAGTAACTAGGTAAGTTATTGCTGTGGGAAGGGGCTTAGTCATGCATGTCGTATGAGCATGAAAGCACTTTTAGAAGTCAAATCCCAGTTATCTGCCAGTGTAAAGAGTTTGGAAATCAAGCTGCTAACTCCCCCAGTACCCTCCTCCCCAAAAACAAACCCCATCCCCAGAAAGACAGGATTGACAAAGTGAGCTTTTGACTGAAAGCGGTGCCTCAGACTCGGTTACAAATGTCTACAGAGTGTGCCTGTTCAACTACCTCATAGCAGTGTCCCTAACTGGAATGCCATAACGTTGGATTGTTTTCCTTCCATGCCCCAGTGTCACAATAGAATCTCTATAACTTTCTGTACAACTTTACAACAGAATTGTACTTCGACTGTTTTGGTGCCAGATTAAGCTCGCCAGAGTCACATAATTGATGTCTACTTCTCTACCAATAGGAGTTTTGCAAAGTCAATCGCGATGACAAAACCCGTTATCACAGTGTTGAGTTAAAAATGCGAACACGGCAATCAGAGCTGTGAGTGTTCATCACGGGACAGTTCGGAATGCCACTGGAATAACCGACCTCCGCTCTGGGTACACGGAACACCAACCAACCGGTTTTACCCCACAGACAGTTTTTGCTACGTTGAGGTTGTGAAAGTCGATGTACTATTCTTTTTGCTTGTCGCACAAAGGGATTATGTGTAGGATACGGGGTGACATTGAACATATAGTGAAGCGTGACAGCCATTAGTTCTCTCCCTCCCCAGCGTCCCCTTCGTCGCCCTGGTTTTCCGACGTCCATAGCTGTAAGAAAACACACACAGGTGTTGGTGCTGAAAGCACATAGAAAATTCCAACTGCCAGCAAGGAGAAGACAGCGTAACTAGCTGTGCAATTTTCTCAGCTAAGAGCAATACAGAACTGAACTTAACAGTAAAGCTAAAGAATAACAAACTGTAACACCAGTGAGGATAACAAGGAAGAAACCAGCACAAGCTGGCAACCTACACATAAAACTGTCTGTTGAGAACAAGCTTCACTTTGTGTTATAAAAAAAATATCAGAGTTTGTTACAGTGCTTAACAAGTGATTTCTGGTCTGAACAAGCAAGTCTGGCTGGTCTGGTTACAAAAAGCAGCCCAGAGTGCAGTGTTTTGCCCCGTGGTACTTACAGTGAGGTTGTCCCTAAGCAGCTGCATGATCAGAGTGCTGTCTTTGTAAGACTCTTCATTCAGCGTGTCCAGCTCTGCTATCGCTTCATCAAACGCCTGCAAACATGCAAGACAGCATCTCACACTCTGCTCTCTGAAATGCTTACAGATCTGCCACATTACTATTCCAATTCTGTAACAAAAGCTTTCAGTATTTTTTTTTCCCCACCACAAGAAGAAATGTAAACCAAACTGAGCACCAGACAGCCAGGGGAAAACAGAAATCTTCAGGGGTGTCCAGATTAAAGCCCAGAACAACTTCACTACCACTCAACACCAAATACTGGAGAGGCAAGAGCACTCTGTGTCATGCTGAAAAATGATTCACAGAGCTTGAAGTCAGGTTTAAGAACAACACCTAAAAGCAACACTTCCATTAAATAGGAAGGTCTCACTGGTCTAAACTGGCAGTGAAAGACAAAGGTACCATTACACTTATATATATATATATATATATATATATATACACTGTACATGAGTAACTTGGCAAGGCAATGGAAGACAGGGATTTTTAGCAGTGGAGTGGAAGATTTTCAGTTTCTTTTCAAAACAGCAGAGGAAATCAGGTATGTTCCACCAGAGATTAACAAAGCCATTCTTCCCATCCATCTGTGACTTGTGAAAATCAATGCTGCAAGTCTGAGAGCCACGAATAAGTGCTATTTCTTCTTTCAGGTTTCAAACATATGTAAGAATTTTTAACTATAAAAAAAGAGCAGGAACAGCAGCAGCATTTTACAGCAAAACATCCCTTCTTGTTACAAAGTCTTACTGAAGTGTGTATTAAGAACACAAAGATTCACCTAATGCCATGCTATTCAAGTTACTACCAGACAATTTTCACAGACACAAAAAGCTCCACTTAGAAGGTTCTAATCCTATTTTAGGGAAAAGGCCAAGAAAAAAATGACTCACTATTTGTTTGGCACAACCCACCACACAAGCTTATTTTGGTCTCTGGAGAGAGGGGCACATGTGCACATGGACACACAAGGACATTCAGGGTTACAAAGATGGACAACAGACAACAATTCACGTGCATTTGCTAAGTGTTCAAATTCAATTAACTACTTCACTTTAGAAATGCTAAATTAATTCAAGTGTTTTCAAACAAACACATTCTAAGAGAATTAGGTGGGCATTAAGAAGAGGCATTTTGTCCTCCCTGTCACAGGAACAGCTGCAGCAGCAAATTAGCTTTACCTAAAGCTGAGCCAGACCAGCAAACCAACTTACCTGAAAATATACTACAATGACAGCAGTTTAATGATAGCATTTTTAAGCAATTTGATATGAAAGAGCATAATCATTTACAAAGTGCTACTGCAATCACGTAATTATGTGCTCAGCCTCCACAAATACTGGTGATATGGAGAGTCTGCTTACCGTCTTTGCCAGATTACAGGCTTTCTCAGGAGAATTTAGTATCTCATAGTAGAACACAGAGAAATTTAAAGCCAAACCGAGTCGAATGGGGTGTGTTGGCTGCATCTCCTTCTTGCTAATTTCAAATGCCTCCTGGTAAGCTTGCTGAGAGTTTGCTACCGTTGCTGCAAGAAGTAATTACAACCATATTAATGCACAGCACATCTCTGTACTTCATGGGGAAAAGTGATTCTCTGCTCTGTGCCAGCAGAGATTTGTACAGTTACACATGCACACACTTCTTTTGGATGTAAAAGCCTTCCACTGGCAGAATGATGAAGGCAGAAATACGTGTTCAGCTAAAGCTCTGACACAGAGAAATTAAGTTGAGCAGTTCCACAGCGACTTAAAATGACATTTGTTCAACATAAATTCCAACCAACCTGGATGGACACAAACTCTACCCAAGTCAGTGTGTTCTGGTGTTAAGCACTCCCAGCCCAGCTGAAGAAGCCACAAGTATCAGTAATAAATCCAGATAAACCACACGAGAAAGAAGTAGTATCCAAACTACTGCAGTTCTAGGTCATGAACTTTGTATTTCAGGTTGGGGTTTCTGAGGAGAGCCAACAGTCCTTTCCTGGCTAATGAGTAACAGTAAGTTCCATGCTGGCATGAAACTAAGTTTGCAAGACATGGACTCCATCAGACACTCACAGCAGTTCAGGCAGAATCCAGCACTGCTTTACCATTTCAGAATTAACTGGTTTAGGACCCAGGAAGCCAATAACCCATATTTGCATGCAGAAAGTTTGCAAACAGTGAAGACCTGAGCTAAATTCATAGCTTTAACAAGAGATCAAAGGATTTTCCATGAGAATAAAAACAACCAAAACCATTTTCCAGGAAAAGGATTTTATACTGCCAAATATTCTTGAAAATCAGCTACTGTGGTCAGGGGCTGCAAGCAGATTTTGACTGGATTGATGAACATCTGTCAGTAACTTCTACTAATTTCAGTGCAGTCTTTCCCTAAAAGGGACTTGCACTGCACCCATCTTGAACATTGCAGAGCAGTAGTGAAAACAAATAAACACTCCACCTTAGGGGAAAAGAACACAAGTAATTTTTACACTTGATTCTGCTTGGCCCCCAGGATGAGAGACTTCATTTCTACTTACTTTGCTTATTGTCCCCAGATGCCACCTCTGAGAGGTATCTGTAGTAATCACCTTTCATTTTCAAATAGAAGACCTTGCTTTCTGGCTGCGTGGCGTTGACAATAAGGTATTTATCCAGGAGTTCCTGAGAAAGGAAACATCACCTCTTTTTAAATGCAAGCTATAAAAATAATGTCTGAAACAGAGCCTTCGTTACAATGGTGAGCATGAACTGTTCAAACACTAACAATGACTTGTGTCATGACTTACACAGACCCGTGTGTTAATTGCTTTGCCTACTGTTGTTTAAGCTTTAAAAATAATAAAAAAAAAAAGAGAAACTACTTGTAACCCAATCTCTGGACAGCTGAAAACTCGCTCTTTTGAAGCCACCCACCATTCCCTCCTGCAGAATTTAATGACCATCAGAGAGATGTACAGACTGACTGCACTGAGAGCAACTGCTCCTGACTGACCTTACACAACCTGAACAGCAATAAAAGGAAGAGCAAAAACAGTTTGGGGGAAGATGTATAGACCTCCTCTATTCCAAAAAGGTACTAAACAAGCCTCAGGATGTCAGCACTCATTAACAGAAGAATTTAAATGGTCAGCCTTTTAGCAGGACTCATGCCAGTACCCAGGTGAACCACCGCCCACAGCCAGCAGCCAGGGGTCTTCAATGTGGCCTTGTTTGCTTTTTTCTGCTAAAAAAAAAAGCTCTTTTATAGCAAATTCCCCAAGAAACAAGCTGGATGACTTAGGAGCTGGAACTGGATCCAAGTATGTAGCTATGCAAAATTATTCCCCTGCTAAGGTGCTGCAGTGTCTACAGCACTAGTAAGATTCCTTAAGCCTCTCTGAGAAATGCTGCAGTACTAACTACTGTTATTTTTGCTGTTGGATTATTACCAGAACATCATTGCAGATATCCTGCAATTCAGCCTCGATTTTCTCACGATACTCTCTTCCCATCTGCTGTTTCTTCTCGTTCCTCTCTGTTTTCTGTTCGATGCTGGAAATCACACGCCAGGACGAGCGACGGGCACCGACCACGTTCTTGTAGGCCACGGAGAGGAGGTTCCTCTCCTCGTTGGACAGTTCATGGCCCTGCTCAGTGACAGCCTTCATAGCAGCAGCCATGTCATCGTAACGCTCGGCCTGCTCGGCCAGTTTGGCTTTCTGTACCAACTCGCTTTTATCCATGGCTCTCCTGCAATTAGCGGGGAACAAAAAGAGAGGAAAACGTCTCCTGGTTGTCCACACTGTGGAAGTTCACGCTGAAGGGTGAAGCAGGTCTTACAGTCACTGATAAGAGGGAAATCTGGAAATTCTAACAGAGTAATACAGAGGGTTTCCTTCTAAAAAATTACTGGACCTTTTGCCAAACATGTATAATTTCTATGTGCAAATAGCTAATCACAATCCTGAAGATATGAAAGCATCGTTCTTCAGAATGCAGAAAAAGTGATACTGACATTAAGCAAAGCCCTGTGTGAATCTTTCCCCTTTCCTATACTGGCCACAGCTCAACTTGGGAGACACTAATCCCCTGTTCTGACCCAGAAACAACCAGTTTTGGTTGGTTTTTTTTTGTTTTTTGGGGGGGTTGGCTTTTGTTTTCCTCCCCTGCTAAAAAACAGCAACTACTTAGGAGCACTGGACAGCTCCTCCTGGCACTGAGGAGCTCTGGCAAGCTGCAGGAGGTGTTTCTGTGGGTTTACATAAACCATACCCAGTAAAGCTGTAGTTGTTGGCAACTATGGAAAGCACATTTATGCTGTTCTGCCAGAAAATAGGGCTTTTTTTACACATGCATCAACGTACACACCATGGATAATTCTACACAGCTGGGGGGCTGCAGCCTCAGGTTTTCAAGACCTTTTAAATACCACTGAGATCCAGAAAATCTGAATGGGACGTGGCCCACACGATGGTCACTACTGCAAAACAAATTGCTTACAAGGAAACAATTTGTTTACCATTTCTGATAATGCAGTTTAGCAACTGGAGCCCAGAAAAACACACCACATGACCACGAGGCCACCGAAGAGCTTAAACAATGAAAGATGCAGTGAGTAAGGAACGTGCTGGTGAGGCAGCTTGAGTGTTTCTTTACTGCTACACCACCATGCTAACACACAGTCAACTCAGCCACTGAGCTACCAACCCCATCCTTGATATTCCACCCAGGCCTGGCTCCCAGGAGAAATTAAACAAGTTTCTTTGCCTTTATCAAAGCAAAGCAGACCTTAGTACCTCACAAACTCCAAGACATCCTGAATTCATCTGTAGAATTTCTGCAGGTTTGCAAATTCACTTTTGGACAGACCCAGGACTGTTATTCTCATCAGTGCTGAGCAATAAACTCTCTAAATCCTAATCAGGACTTTCACTGCCCAGGTAAGTTTTCAGGCTGAGACCTAACAGCCTAAAAAAACCTTCTAAAAGAAAAACAAAAGGCAGACAAGAACAGTAACTTTACAATTGCCTTCAAAGGCTTCTGTTCATTAGAGAAGCATCTACAGCCCTATTAGAAAGGACCAACAGGCTGAAAGCGATTGCTGTAGCCTTTTCCCTGGCTCTCACCTTCAGAGATTCCAGTCTGACAGGTTTCTGATGGAGAACATTTTGCACACACTGCTCAGCTTGTGTTTTACTCCAAGTATCCCCTACCACACTCTCACACAGGAAAACCAGTCCCCTGTACCAAATCCTGAACCAGGACAATGAGATGCAGACCCAAATTCCCACTGTGTGTTTGAGCAGTTTCATGCACTGCTCGTGCTGCCAAGGACGAGCTCTAACTACAAAATTATTTTGAGATGAGCACATTCTATCCCTCCAGCTGAAGATACTCCACTTTAGCAAAAAAAAAAACCAAAATCACCCAAGATATCAAGTCAAACACTGTTATTTCACATGAAAGCTCCTGAAGTAAATCCAGCAACCAAATGTACCTGCTCTGTATCTGCAAGTCTAACTCACTCCTGCTTGCCTTTGATCCTTTGTAGATCCTAATGCATCCATCCACACAAGGCACTCAAAGTAAGGACATGGAATGCTAAAACCAGCCTTCTGGAAAGGGACCTTTTGCAGACTGGTAAGTAAAGTTGGGCTGCAGTTCAGTCCCACTGCAAATACTGTGTTTCAACTAATGGATCCTGGGATCTGTTGAAAGGTGACACACACACTTCAGATGGAAGCCCTCCACAAGCCAGAGGGACTTTGGGCAGCAGTGTGACAAGTTCTGGAGATTAATCTGGTTCTCTCTCCCCAATAAATTTTGCCATGGGGATATCCTCTATAATCACTGGCTTCCATGGGCTTATCAAAAGGATAGCTCCGGACTGAAAAGGGGTAAGTGGGATTTGTGAGGCGCATTTCTTCTCTCTGCTCTGATGTCTTTCACAGTAACAATGCAGAACAAGCCCAAGGAATCATCAGACCCCTTCCCACTGAGAGAACCCATCCCACTTTTCCCTGTTGAGCCTATTGAACCTCATAAACCATTCTCTTAACTCAGCAGTAATTGCAGACTGTGTGCTCAAGACAGGAAGTACTTTGTGAGTGGCATTTCTCTACCCGCTCAGTAACATCTGAACATGAGCAAAGTACACCTGAAGATTGTGTTTTACATTGCAAGGGCCAACTTCAAACAACTGGGCATTTTAACAAAACAGTTTCAGAGCAGTTCTAGCTTCCTCACTGTCTGCACAGCTCCTAGAAGTATTTCTATTGCAAGCATCTTATCTTCTCTTCTTCTTATGGAATGTGATTATTATGTGGAAGCAGCCTGCTTGTTGAAGTCCAGAGGCAAGTATCTCCAACAGAGTTTACATTTAGCCACTGAAAAGTCAGTTTTATCTTTGATCTGCACTTTGCCAATAGTGATCTAATCTGCAGACAAGTCATCTGTGCAGAATTCCGTTCACAAACAACACGGAGCTTAGTTTTGAACGGGTGCAGGGTTTGTTTTATCAAGCTCACTGACATATTTATATTTAGATGCAAGACAGTTCACGGCAGTCAATGGGTTCATACAAGGATACATGAAGGAAATCATCACAGAGGGAACTGCAGGGGCACAAAGACCTAGTGGATAGAAGAGATTCAGAAACCACTTTAACATATCAATTATACAAGTGAAATACCAGCACAAAGATTAGGATGTTGTTTCTCATGAAGCAACGTTCCTGAGCAATGCATCCAATTTATGCACATCTTAAATGTAACTCAAACCAATCACTGAAGATGGAGCTCCTCAGAACTTCACTGGCTTAGTTTTGCCACAAGAATTCAGTATATAAGAACTTGAGTTTAGTTAATTCATCTTCATATCTGTACTGTTAGCAGGTTTGCTATGAAACACGAAGTATTATTCAATAATATGGATTTCACAGAATTGAAATGCAGTAAGAAAAGCATTGCCCACATCAAAATATCTGCCATTGACAGTGAGCCTACCATTATTTCCTCCCCAGGGTGCTGCATAAAGAAACACTTAAAATCCTCATTTGATTCTCCATTGCTTACCTTGTTAGAAGCTTGGAGAGAGCTTTGCAGAGCTATGCTGGCTTGAGCTCCAAAAGAGGGAAGTGTTTGCCAGAAGGAAAAAAGATACAAGGAAAGGAGTGATGTTTGAAAAGGCAAAGAAGCAACTATCAGTCATAACTGGTCCCTCCCAGAGAGGAGATGAAAGCCACGCTCTAACAATGGATCAGTGTGCCACAGTCTGAGACAAGCAAAGCCTAGAGCTAAAAATACTCCTAGGCCACACACAGAAGCCATCTACCAAAGGTTACCTGCAGCTAGGAGCAAAACACACAAAGGTGATGAACAGGAGGCTGACAGGAATGGTCTATTCTAGCACTAGTGAAGCCATGCCATGGTGGCAGGGGGAGAAAAGGGAAGATGGGAAAAGGTGCGGAGACGTGCAGATCACAGCCATGGAGGGGTCCTGAAAGTTGCCTGTTCTAAGCAGAAGATTCTGATATTAGATGCATTAACACAGTTCAAATTCTTAAGACACTGTCTTCTTAAGAATCTGTAAAAACCACAGTAGCCCTCCAAGAAGAAGTGGCTGGCCACTGTTCACAACAAGGAATGCCAAACACTACCCAGCTGCCACAGCCGTAGTACCAGCTGCCAGAAATTTGAATCACATTAAGTCCCACACTTCAAATGTAATCTTTGTGTTATTATTTTCCTCTGTCTCCCATACAGCCTGGAGCTCTTTCAATCTCTCTTACAAACACAGAACAGCGTGTATGCAAGGCACGAGAAGTTACAAGTATTTACTCCCACTCCAGAAAAGCTTTACAACCAAGTAGAGAAGACTGAAATATATCACAGAGCATCAAAGGTAAAGGCCAGAACCTGTAAAACTCATTAGTCTGTAGCTGCCTGCATCTTTCAGTGGAAGATGCAGGGAGAAAGGGATGGTGTGACCACCCTGGGAACAGCCCCTGGAGTCAGGACACCCACAGATCTTTCATGAGTGGACAGACACCCAGAAATGGATGTTCACATCCCAGTAACAGCTGAGGTAAAACATCCAGCTACAGCTCTTCAGAAAGCTGCAGGATCTTGAGAACTACACCTTACCATCTGCTCTGTAGCTTTTACTGTGTCCCATCCCGATGGGCTGTTCAGGACAAAGCCAGAAAGGATCAGAACTAACCGTGTCTCAAGTCTGCAGAAATGAAATGAAAACTGGCACAGGAAAAAAAAATTCTGCCTTATATAACATATCGAACTGACAGGACAATACTAATAAGCTTACGTTGGTCTGAAGTCTGCTGCTCCTGATGACCTGTTCTTCTCGTGCTAATTAAGCCATCGATCTTTGGGCGCTGTTTTTCTCTCTATAGCAAGCACAAGACTATCAGACAAACACCTCCCCTTTGTAAAACACTGGTGAGAAATCGGGGTGGGCACTGGTTTGACATACTGGTCCCCACTGGTTAACAGACCTGCATGTTCTGCGGTGAGAAAGGAATGTGGAGCCAGATTTGGTGACACGGGTGGCAATCCTGCTTCCCAGGCACAAGCTCCTTTCAAATTCTAACAGGAAAAGCAGCAGGTACAGAATTTGCAGCACAGATTCCAACAATACGTGAACGCACCTGGATTTGACCTCTGGATGGGCAATTCATTCCAAAATTAAACATTCATGTGAGGTGAGTGGTATTTCAAATTAGAGTTCTATAACTACAGAGAGTAAGAGCTTTGCAGACACTGTTTCTAACACAAATGGAAACTCTTTCTCCATAGCTCAGGTACACACATGCTGACACAAGTATCTGCATGATGGGGATAGCATTCCCTGTCAAGAAAACATTGCCCCCAACATTTATTCTTTACAGGAAATCAATCAACTCTTTCCATGCAGTGCAAGAAACCTTCCTTGCTTTACTGCAGTATTAGGCATTTGATGTTATTACTTGTGTTTCTCTATTTGGTTCCCTCCAAGGCTACCACGGACTGCTAAACAGCTGATTAGAAAATGAATGGGTCTGGTAAGACCTGAACAGTAAAATCTTACACAACTGTCAGAAGCTTGGGTGTAGCAAGATCAGTATAATATCCTGCAAACATAAAGAGGGAAAAAAGAAAATAATTTCCCAGTTGTGACATTCTTGCTGACCTCGTGCAGCACTTAACTTTGGCCTCCTCTGCATCTACCCTGGCCTTCAGCTGACATCCTCATGCAAATGCTCAAATAAAATTGACACTCTAGAAAACCCTGCCTCCATCTGCTCTGGTCATCTGCCATCACTACCTGTTGCTTTCTAAATCTGACCAACATAATTTTTGAATAAAATGAAAACCAATGGTTTTCCACCTCCACAGAGAACTACAAAATGTCTATGATCAGGCCCAATAACGTGGGAACACTGATACTGTACAGACACCTTCACTTCAGTGACAGGAGCCTCGTTCTTCCCAATGCCAGGCTGAAAAGCTGAGCTCTGCTCCCTGCCCATGGCCCTCACTCAGGTGGAGACACGCTGGCACTTCCACAGCACAACATACTCACATGGTAACACCTTTCTGTTCAAACTAGCAGAATTGTTTTTGGCGAGGGTCCAGGTGGAAATAGTGAGTTTAGCCCGAAAAATCTTCCCCCCAGGCATAAAGTTCATGCCAAACTAATGTATTCATATCACAGTAAATCACTTTTGTTAATAATAAACTGTCAGTATTTATATTACAGGGTGGGGCAAGAAGTGTGGCATATAACAGACACACTGCTGGTTTTAGGATACCACACGGATCAGAGTACGAGCTTCTACCTCATTAACCAAATAATTATTTACTGAACTCCTCCTCATCTGAGTTTATTCACATGCAGCACAAAAAGCTGCATACTGGCACAGGCCTGCTCAGGAAAAAAATAAAAAGACTCAACATCAAAATAGCAGAGATCAGAACATGCGGTACTGACATAATGAGGTTGAGAAAACTGCACCAGGCCCATCTGTGCAAGGAGTCTATCACTTTATTGGTACCAATTTAATAAACAAAATATGATACCGGGGATATTTTTGCAGTCCTTTAATACGAAGGGAGAAAAAGGCACTCGCGCTCTTGTTGTCTTTTCTAGACCAGATTACAGCTCGTTATTACTCTGAAATAAAAGTAAGCTCTCTTTTCATAAAAAAAAGTACTCAAATTTCTGACTGAGAAGTCCTGCAACAACGAACACGTGAAGACACAAATATTCCCCCTGCACTGAAGTTACCAGACCTTAACAACGTTCTCCAAGCCTCCAATATTTTTTTTTTTTTACGGTGCTGCACGATGTGCTTTCTGCTTGCCCCGCCACCCGGAAAAGGTATTTTAACTATCGATGAGAAATCCGCCTGAAGGCAGCCCAATTTATCCGGCGACCTCCGGGCGAGGAGCTTTTCCATCATCCGCGTAGGGGATGATTTGTACCTACCTCCAACAAAGCTACAGCTCAGAGCCACTGCCCGGCCCCTTTTTTTGTGGGCCGTGGGACCCCACTGGGAGCAAAAACCCCCGTTCCCGTTCTGGAGAGGGCTCTATCCCCCCCCAAATAGCGCTCTACTGCCCAAGCAGGTAAAGAAACCCCACAACAGTGAAAGACTGCAATAATAATAACGATCATAGAATCATAGAATCAACTGGGTTGGAAGAACCTCCGAGATCAAGTCCAACCCTTGATCCAACCCCACCGCGATTACTCGATCGTGGCACTCCGTGCCACATCCCCCTCATCTTAAAACACCTCCAGGGACGGTGACCCCACCACCTCTCTGGGCGGGCCATTCTCTGCAAAAGAAACGATGATGGTGACGATGATGATGAAATAATTTTCGCTGCCGCCTAAAGGAGGAGGAAGGCAAAACTGCCGTCACTTTCACCCTCTACCACACGGAGCAACGCCGGCTGTGTGGGGGAAAAACCCACCCTCACCACCGCGCTGAGGGGGAGCGCGGCCCTGCCCAGGTGAGCAGGGTGACTCACCGGGGCGGGGTGAGTCAATACTGGGTGTAATGGGCCCGTGGTGGGCAAGGAGATGCGTCCCCACCCCTCCGCGGCCTTGGCGGCTGCCCGGGACGGGGGAAAAAGGGAGCGGGCCGTCCGGCCCCGGGCAGCCGCCAAGGCCGCGGCGGGCGCGCTCGTCGCCGATCCCGACCCCCCTCCACCCTTCCCAACACCGCAGCCCCCCTCACCTCGGCGGCGATCGCGCACGGGGGGAAAAGGGAGGGAGGGCGAACCGCTCGCAGGGACACGCTCCTCACACACCACACACACTCTCACACACACCCTCAGGGCTCGGCCCCGCTTCCGTCGCCGCCGCGCCCGCCCTTTCCGCCGCCGTCACGGGCGGGGCGGTTGCTGTGGAGATACGGGGGTGTGTGGGGGGGTGACAAGGCCTGAGGGGATGAGGAGGGGATAATGAGGGGAATTAGGGTGGCGAGAAGGTATAGAAATACACAACACACACAGACAGGGCAGCGGAGCCCGCCCCCGGGGTCTTTGTCTCTCCGAGCGCCGCGGGAAGCGCTGGGGTGAGGGGGGCGATGCTCGGCGGCTGCTCCGGCGGCAGAAGGATCAGGGTTACTGGTGGTCTTGCTGTTTCCCACTGGTAGTTTTTTTTTGGGATAAGAGTCATGGGATTGGTTAGGCTGGAAAAGACCTCCAAAGTCACAGGAGTCCAACCCCTGACCGAACTACACTGTGTCAACTCAGTGTCACCCAGCACCAGCAATGACCCAGAGTTCCTGGTTTTCTTGCTGTTTCCCACTGGTGGGTTTTTTGGGATAAGAGTCGCGGGATCGGATAGGCTGGAAAAGACCTCCAAAGTCCAGGAGTCCACCACGACCGTGTCAACTCAGCCTCACCCAGTGCCAGCAACCAACCAGAGTTCCTGGTTTTCTTGTCATTTCTCACTGATGTTTTTTTTTTTTTAGGATAAGAATCACAGGATTGGTTAGGTTGGAAAAGACCTCTAAAGTCACAGGGGTCGTACCCATGACCCAACACCACCACGGCACTCAGTGACACATCCAGTCTTGCCTCAAAAGCCTCCAAGGACAACGACTCCACCACCTCCCCAGGGCAACCCATTCCAAACAGGCGGTTCTGTGCGCCCTCACCGAAGTTACAGTTTCACAAATGCTTGGAATTGCAAGATCACCTTGAAATGCTGTTTTAGTAGCAGCTCCTCCCTGCAACTCAAATTGCGTGTTTTCACTGAAAAAACACAAGATCCTTGTCGGCTACATAAGTTTTAAGCGACATTTTCTGGAGGGATGGCGAGAGAAAGCATTTTTGGGGCATGAGGAAAAGTCTGGCTTGGTCTTCAAGAAGGCATCCAAGGAAAAGAGTTCAGTTTTGTAATCCGTATAATCCTTCTGGATAAGAAGTGACAGGACACACAACCCTGTGCTCTGCTCCCATGTCTCAAGTTTATGGCAGCAGCACTTGTCAAAGTGTTATTATTGGGGCTGAAGGCGCTTGGTTCAATTACAGCATCCCAGAGTGCAATTTTCTCCTCTGCTTTCAGATACAATCCCGGGCCCATCAAAGTGACTGTCAGATTCCTTTTTGGTGATGGAAGGACTTCATTAGTTTCCTGCTTAGTCCTGGTCCAAAGGTTAATTACTTTGGAAAGTCAGAAGGAAAATTACTTGGCGCCTACAAGTTATCTTAAGCTGCAAACACCAATTCAGCTCCATCAGTTATTGTCATCTCTCTCTTCTTCTTTTCTAGACGAAACTTGTTTTTTCCCCTGATCTTCTCCATAGCTCCTATTTTCCTGGTTTCTGTCTGGGCTGTTCCCAGTGTTCTCGCTGAGGCCTTGTGAGTGCTGATTCATGGCAGAATTACTTGTTTTCAGCACTCCTGTATGTGTATCTGTGTATCATGCTCTGTTTGTAGGCTGTGCTGTCGACACCTGTTCATTTGTGTGCTGCTGTGCCTCCCCCAATCTCCTCACCTCTCTGCCCATGTTGTCACAGCTTGTGCCTCCTACTTCAGCGAGCTGCACCCAGCTCTCTTTATCCTGCTCCTTCAGTTAGTCCACTTCAAACTCCAGTCATCACCGCTGAAGTGCTTTCAATCCCTCTCAACTGGTATTTTTGGACTGTGCACTCTCCATCTCAACATCCAGGCAGGACAATTCCACAGTGTGCAGTGACAGAGGTCAAGTACCACCTCTGCTTTCACAGAGCTCCTGTGGCTGAGTCCCTGCTGGGCCAGGGGCCACTGAGACACAACTGTGTTAATGATACAGGTCATTCCTCCCTGAGCTCTTGCTGCCCTGGGGTCCTCCCAGTCCTTGTGTACCTGGAAGAGGTAGGCAGTGCACCCTTCCAGGCACAGAGGGGTGAGGGCTGGAACCAACACCAAACCTCAGCTCCGAAACATGTTGCAACAGCAGCCAGTGTCCTGTCTGAGACAGGAGATCCAAAACTCTGGGCAAGAACAGCCTCTACCTCAGGGACAGGAGGCAGAGTCCCCTGGTTACAAACACTGTGAGACCCGAGCTCTTTCCTGGGTACATGACAGGCTTCACCTTTGCAAGCAGCCTCTCTGCAGGCAGCTGGGCCTGCAAGGACAGTTCGTTCCTGCCTTTTGCAGCTGCTTCACTACGGAGGATTTCAGGCTCCAAAACCCTTCTCTAGCACTAAGCTGACTTAACATCAACAGCAGTTCCAAGAAGTGGAACCAGCTCTTTGTCAAAGGTGCCCGTTGCCAAACAGGGAGGGCTGGCTCTGCTCCCCGTGTGAGCTGCAGCGCCCGAAGAAGCTGTTCCCAGCAGATGGCACAAGAGCTTGAGCTGCTCCCATCGCTGCTCTCAGCAGCACGTACCTGCCCTCAGGTGTGCAGCTTCTGGCGCGGGAAAAGCGACCCGGAGATTTGTACTAAAATACAGTTGATAAACCTTCATTCAGAAATGCCATCCTGATGAGCTGCTCGATGTTTTGGGTAATTTTTTGTCGAAAGCGATAGGTCTCAGCTGCTGTGGGTACCAGAAGCAAACAGTTGATGGCACTGCACGATCGCTGTCCCCGCAGCTGATCTCCCTGCAGCCCGCCTCTGAATGAAAAGGGAAGGTGTTGCCCTTCCATGCTGTAGGAACGACACTCAAAATGTGACTGTCACCTCCTAAAGATACTTTATTCCTTGAATCTCCTGGTGCTCATTTTCTCCATGTTCTGCTCTATGTATGAGCGTGCACAGCCTGGACATTTCAGTTGTTCCAGAGCTGGATCTCATGGATAACTACATCATGGATTAGGTGATGGATCCCAAATGGAAGTGGTGTAGTGCCACCTGGAGCTGAGGGCTGGGGTGGATGTCTGCCACCAGTCTCATCAGTATATTAAGAATTCCATCATTTGTCAGTGCTGGTTGTGGTGTACTTTGAACTGTACATGGTGAGGATAAGAAGGAGACTTGTAAGGAAGCAACAAGGAACTCATAAAAGGAAAACTATTTTTTCCTCCCATTAATATTCCTGCTATAGGAAATAATAATAATAATAAAAAAAAAGCTTCAAGGGAAAAATCTCTGCATTTCTTGTCTGTCTTGTATTTTCTCAGTGCATAAGCTGCTTGTGGCATTACAGACTGCTGTGATGAAGCTAAAACTCAAATTAGCTTAGTTAGAATTAAATTTACAACCAAACTGGGATCAGGGAATAAACATCTTGCATAGGATAGAACTATTATTAACTTTAATTAAAGCAACATTTAAAGCAAAGAGCAGCAGGTTTTCCTCATGGTCCCTGCCAGCTAAATGCTAGACTAAATAATACTTTGTTTGGGCATCTTTCAGTTCTTCCTTCTGTCCAAGGAATGCAAGTGGTTTAGGGAAGCTTCTCCCTTAAATGCAATTTGGATCGAAGTCAAATGGCTGTTTTAATTTGAAGGTGTTTAAAGGTCTGAAGGTGACTTTAGAGAACACAGTTAAGAGCATAATTGCCAGGGAACTTATAAGGAGTAACTGTGGGAGCATGAAAATATAAATGACCTAAATAGCATAAAATAGTATGATGGGAAATATGGTTGGAACAAATGTCTTGGATGGGATAGGAATTCATCTCCAGGAATGCAATTTTGGCAGTAGTGTCCAAAACAGAGAATGCTATTTCTGTGGAAATGCACTGAACTCTGGGTCACGAATTAGACTCAGGTAATTTATGTTCTGCTCATAAAAAGTGGCAGTGCAGAAAAAAAAACCCCAAGCAGCAATGGAACAGAATATATTGCTGTAAATTTTGTGGCTGCTGAGACCTGTAGAGCTGCCGTGTACAGCTGATGCCAGGTAATGCCTAAGAAAAATGCAGGCCAAGGAACACAGAGCAGACCCTGCAAAGCTGCCAACTCGGTGACTTTAAGGAAATCCGGTTTCAAGGCAGCATGTGAAGAGGGGTTTGAAGAGGTGGCTTCCCAAACCCAGAACTTTATTTATTAGCTCTTTCTGACCAGCCCTAAAGAAAGGCAAATGTCCTGAAACGGCAAATTTTTGAAATTGCATGGCAAGCGTTCGTTTTGTAGGAAACCCTGATCTTCAGGAAATACCAATACTGCTCCATTTCCTGCTTTCTCATTCCTTTCTCCCCTGGTTTTTAATACCAGTCTGCTGTGAGAGCTTCCCAGCCGGTGTCAGTTCCAAGGCTTGGCCGCCTGGGCCCCGCAGAGCTCCAGCTTTCACACAACCACCCATCTTCCAGGTGCCTTAGAAGCGGGATTTCTGCTAGAAGAGGAGCTATGGAAGGAATAATCCTCCCCTGTGGTAATCACAGATGGGGCTGCTAAAATTTTGATAATGTTTTCCCCCCCTGGGCGGGTGCAGGTCAGCTGGAATTCTTCATGGGGAGACACATCCAGAGGAGAACCCTCCATTTGGCAGAAGGATGGATCCCTTTGGGGTTTGGTGAGATCAACTCAGGCAAGTCCTTTATGGCAAATGTGGGAGAAATCTCTCCTTAATACTTGCAGTGGGGGAGCTCCTTCTTTGGTGTAACACGAAGGGGAGCCTGGCATGACGTTTTCTCTGGATGTCTCCAGGGAAAGGCAGCTCCTCTCACAGCAATTTATATCTGTTGCAAGGCACACTTCAAAGTCCAGCCTGGGTTTTTAGTGTTTGCTTTTCTCCTTTTAAACAGAAACTGTCCAAAAGGCTGAGATCTGAAGCTTAAAGAACTGTACAAGCTGCCTGGAGCTCCAAAGAGTCTCTTTATAATTAGTGTAAATGCATGAAATATTTAACCTTCATGCTGTGGAAACCCTGACTTTTAAATAAAGAATTGACGGCATAGGGTGGAGTTTTATCTGCTCCTAAATAGGACAATGATTTCTGCCCCAAATCTCAAATTCCAGTGTGCAATGAATCAATTGCAGAGGAGGAGATGACTGTTCCTCCATCTCCCCATGTAATTGACTCTCAAAAACTTGATTTTTCTCGGATGAGTCAGGGTGAGAGCTCTGAAGTAGCACGGCTTCAGCTGGATATCTGTTCTTATTCTGGTTTGTGGTTCAAGGTGTCTTTTCTTAATAAGCACCTACCACTAGACCATTAATAGTTTGACAGTCCACAGCTTCCAAGGAAATGCTTACCAGCATTCAGAGCTGGAAAATAACTCAGAGAACGGCATGGGCCTGATAAAAGGATTAATAAATCACAGCTCCGAGAGCTCCGAGTTCACTTTTGTCTGACACTGGCTCTAAGGATTATTTGGTACATCCGCTGCTCTTAATTGCTTTTTCTCCCTGGAAGTTTCTGTGCAGCTCTGGGATAGACTTTGGAGAGCTTTCCCAAACAAGCTGAACTAGGTCTCTTCCTAATTTATATTTAAACCCTGGTCCTTACAGCAGACGTTTGTATCTGAGCTGTGCTGGGGCGACTGATACACACACAGGGTAAGGGGTGACACCTTCTCCCACTTTCATAGCAGCACAAGGAGAATATTTTTGCAGAATAAAACTGCCAACCATTCCAACCTAGCTCTGCTATTCCACTTTTACTGGAATTGTTCCGTCTGTTTCTCTGAAAATGAAAGTCTGTTTTTACTCCTGCCACCTGCTATTTCCATATGAAAAAGCTGCTTCATTATAATGAAGGTACCATTTCTCCCAAGGGCAAAATAAGGACATTTCATCACACTGCTCTTCCTGAAATCTCAGTAACCAGATTCAATATGTTACTAGATTTGATCTACTTTTTCCACAAAGCTTAAAGCCTTTCAGGGAAACCTCGAGTTCTGTCTGTGGGTATTAACAAAACAAAATGTCATTTCCCTGCTGAGCCATAAGACAGCTTGATCTGGCAAAACAAAAAGGAGAATATAAAACCAAGATTCACTTTAGCTTTGAGGCTTATCCAGTGATGAGCACTGGGAAACCACAATATGATTCCCAAGCACAGACCATATTTTTATCTGGGTACAAGTGAACAAGCGAACCCCTTGACATCATGACCCCCTTTCTCCCAGCACTGTGAGTTAGTCCCATGTTCTAAGAACAGAGCAAGGAAACAGTCAGTGGGCTGATCATGGGCCACTTGAGTTTCTTCAGCAGGATTCCTAGAGAAGAATCAGGGAAAACTGATCCTCCTCTTAGCGCTTGTGAAGATGAAATGAAATATAACCCATCAGAGAATGTACTGATGTACAGAGAGTTTATAACGCAGTTAGTTTGATGTTGCAGGCCTGGATTCACTGCAGGAGATCCCCAGCTGGCTGCCCAAAGGCTTTGGTGTGGGCCATTTGGTGGACTCTCAGCTGTGCCTCAGGTCACCTTTTCAGAGCAGACACAAACACGCGTCAGAAAAGATTTCCGCAGTTACAAAGCTCCTTTCAGCTCCCTGTCCTTTCTCCTGGCAGCCTGGCAAGCCCCTGGGCTGAGAGACACTCTTTCCTCTGCCCAGGGTTAATAGGTATCATCAGGGATGGAAAGGAGCAGGCTGAATTGAAGGCTGATTAGAAGACATAGATGATTTTTTTTCTCAAATTCCCAGAAAGTCATCAACTGTCACCAAATCTCAGGATACTGCAACTCATTGGAGACTATCCAGGTTCAGAAAACCACACTGGGAGTGTTGCTTCTTCTTTCACTCCTTTAGGTTCTTGCCTAAGGTGAATCCTACAGGAATAAAGACTGGGGCCCATTACAGCCCGAGGCTTTCTTGAAAATCCCAGCTGAGAGTTCCTTATTTATATTAAAGATCTGCCTGGTTCTGCAAATTTATTTCAGGCCTGATTCACTTATCGAATACTCACAGATCAGCCAAGGGCCAGGGCAGTAAATGGGAATATGTTAACACGCTCACTCTTGGATTGCCAAAACCTTGTCCAATTATCTGTGCTAATGCCAGCTGCCTTGGAACACAGAAAGCCCTTAATGAAGAAGCAAGTGTGGTAAAGAAAGGATAAAATGAAAATAGCAGAAGATGGCTCCCCAGGCTGGGTGAGATGGAGACACAAAGCAATAACAAGACCATCACAAATGCATACCTAAACATGGGGAAATGTAAATATATCAAGGAATGAAGTCATTTTAGCCCCAGGAACAGAGACAGAGTGTGCCTCTTTGTTCTACATCAGTCTGGCAGGTTCCTTGGAGGAAGAACCACGAAAGTGCCGTAAGCCCTGAACTACAAGTGCTACCAGCCACTAGATGTCCCAGAGCTGCACTCAGGCTGCTCCCATCAGCTGCAGACGGAGGGGAGGCAAACTTGGTGGTGCAGGAGAGAGGATACCCTTCAGCAGGCTGACTGGTTTGGCTGCAGTGAGCACACCCATGCCCTTCTTTAGGCCTTGTATTGTAGATGTGACGGTGTGAGTCAAGACAGAGAAAATGGCTCAAGCCTGGCTCGTGCTCCTTCCACAAAAAAGTGTTTTAGAAACAAAACCTGTGATATTCCCAAACCTGCCTCTTTCCTTCTGCACTCACTCTCCACTCAGATGCTTTTTCTTCACTGTCAGAGCAGTAATTTAATAACACATACCAGGAACCAGCCAGCATGTCCAATAAAGGAGCAGAAGCAATTTAATGTGATTCACGATCAGTCACAACTAAGCAACAGCACTAATTTTTTGGCATTCATTCCTGGGAGTGAGGATTCAAGGAAAAAAAGATATTCTTGATTAGATTCAAAGGAAGTAGAGGAGTCTGAAACCCCCTCACAGGCAGAAAGGAAGGGAAATGAATCCAGCACATCATTTTTGTGTGACCTGCTGCGCTGCTGGCTGAGGAGGGAGAAAGGGTTGTGTTGGAGAGCTGTGGTGTTGCCACTTGCCTCCTCCAAACTATTCCTGCCAGAAGGTATAAAAAATTTCAGAAGACAAGGCTGGATGTGATAGTATAAGGTTTCTTGGAGTATCGTAATCTCTTGCTTCCTTCCCATGGAATATATCAGCTACTAAGCAGGGTGAGATAGAAATGGGGTTTTGGAGGCAGGAAGGTTGTGTGGGGGCATCTGCCCTCCATTCTGGTGCAGAATGGTGGTGTCATTTGTGCTTGGCAGATCCTGAGGATGAATGAGAGAGGACTAATGAGAACATCAGGAAGAAACCCTTTATTAATGCTTCCCTGGGTAGGAAAATCCATTGTGTCCTTCTCCTGCTCCTTCTACCTTACTTACAACCCAGTGATACTGGGTGACATTTTAGCTTAGTCATTTTGTCAAGGCTGTGAGATAAATCACTGCCCAGAGAGGGAAATGAGCTCAGCAACATTTATAACAGTGTGGCCTCTCACGAAATCTTAATTTAATGACCTTTGAGTAAGAATAGAGGCAAATCTACACCCCTGTCAGGGGCCATATCTGGGACTCCATCAAATCCTGTCATCTACTTCTCTGGCTGTTCTGAGCCTGTACTGCAAACGGGCCCAGGTCTCAGATGATCCTCTCCTTTAGTCTAATGGGAGTGCTCAAAGAGTTCATTTCTGCAGCCAGAGCTGTGGGCAGAGGGATAAAGCCTTTTCCCAGGATGCAGCAGTGCCGGTCAAAGAGCTGTCAGCAGTCAGGACTGCCAGGCACGGGCTTTAGCTGATGCTTAATGCCATCTAAAAGCAGGCAGGGAGGGGAGAAGGACAGGCTGCAGTCTTGCTCTTCTGAAGCTTTTCTGTGACACAGACATCCAACAAAGCTGTCAGTTTGCACCTCAGTCCTGGGGAAGCCCCAGGGTGGGCAGGGAGCAGCCAAGCCTCGCTCTGTGCATGATCCATCCTTGAGGGATCTATTCCCCCTCACTCCCAGTGCCCAGGACTGGCATTAACCCAGGCAACAACTGTTTTAGATCAGGGCAGTGTCCTGGGAACTGCACCCCAAAAACTCAGTGATGACAAGCTCACTCTGCAGCTGCACAGAAC
>JAWWES010000051.1:5358121-5382634 GCA_035583135.1 Lophotriccus pileatus
AAGAAATCCTTCTCTGTGAGGGTGGGGAGGCCCTGGCACAGGTTGCCCAGAGAAGCTGTGGCTGCCCCATCCCTGGAGGTGCCAAGTTGGGCAGGGCTTGGAGCAACCTGGGCTAGTGGAAGGTGTCCCTGCCCATGGCAGGGAGGTGGAACCAGGTGAGCTGAAAAACTAACTTTACATTTTCAAACTCAGAATATCAGAAAGACGAGATGTCTCTGATTCTATTTTCTACATTCCTTCCAGGAACTGCTCCAGTCGCACAGGTAGCAGAACTTCCCGGTCTTGGCACTGAATATTGACATTACAACAGGATTTAAACATTTCCTCTCCTTTCCCAGACACAAACATATGTCTGTGTGAGTGCACAGGGGAATCAGATGGAGGCACAGCCCTTTGAGTGTCAGTGAGAGAAGTAAGCCTGAGTCTCTAAGCACGGCCTGGGATGGCTGCCATGCTATTAATATGTAATTTGGCTGGATAGTTCTGAGCCATCTTAATTCTCCAGCCATCATTACTTTGCTTGGTTATCATTCATGCATTTCTATATGCTAGTCTGCTTGGAGCAAAGAGATTGGACATTTAGAGCTGGAGTGGATGAGTCTGTATTTTTGGAATTGGAGCTAAATTACCCACCAGTCGACGCATCATTGTATTTTACAATAATTGCTGATTAAAATTCAAATGCACTAAATTCCACCTGTCATTCCCAGCACTGCCTCTGTTGTGACAATGCCAGCGCCATGAGTGGGTATGAATGAAAAGACTGAAGGGATTGGTTTGTCTGCACAGTTCCATCCTTTCATTCTGCCACAATCTGCTGGACCCCTCTCCCAAGCCCTTGGGATGTTTGCCACAAAATGCCCGCTCCCCTGGCCTTTTTGGAGAATGAAGAGACCGTGGTGCAGGTTGGGAAAGCAGCCTCTGTGTTTTCACACCCGTGCAGGACACACACACCCACCTGCCTGAGCTGCACCCCTCTGTCATGGGTGGCCTGTCAACCTGGTGCTTTAATACAGCGATGCTCAGGACTCCTGATGGAGTTTCCAGGTGGCCTTTTCTCTTATGAATCCTTTTAGAGGAGCTAGATGGGCTGTTCGTGGATGTGAGCTCCTACTTTGTGTCTCTTTTTTTCCAGGGCATAGGATGTGCCCAAGTCCATTTCTGCAGCTCTCTTAAACTTGCCTCTGGCTGCAAAACTTCTTTTGACTGGCTAAACTCCCCAGTCCTTTCCTGCTCCTTTTGTGCCTCCCACACTTCAGCATTTCTGGCCTTCTTCTTGCTTTTGATCTTCCATTCTCTTTTTCCCAGGTCTCTCAAGCTTTCCCTCACTGTGCCTAGCATTTCCCAGCCTGGAGAGCTGGGGAATAGCACAGCCCCCGGGGATCTGGTGTGTTTATGATAAATCAGGGAAGTGGATAAGCAAGTACTTGCTCTTAACAGCACCTTCTACATGCAGGTGCTTCCTCTTTGCTTTCTCTCGTGGCTGAATATTGCAACAGACAATACATGTCTGCAAATCACCACTACCCTGAGCTGCATCAGTCTGGGTTCACATTGTAGTCATCAGAAAAGAATCAGCCTGATTTAACATCCACTTACCCATCCTGGCTGGCTGAAACAAAGAGCCTGACCCCAAACCCAGCACTTTGGGAGGACACAGTGGAGCAGAAGATGGTCTGCTGAGTTATACCCCATGGCAGTGCCCAGCACATTCCCACACTCCTGCTCCCAGAGGCTGGAAGCCACTGAATGTGGGCTGAACCTGTCCAGCTTTAGCAGATGCCAACAGTAAAGCCAGAGTGCAGCATGTGCTGTGAAGCCTTGAGTTCTCTCAGCTCAGGAAAATGCTGGCTACACAAATGTGAGAAGCAGCAGGACTAGCAAGGGACCCCGGGCTGACAGCTCAGCGTCTCTTACTCATCCTCTCAGCTGTCTCACTAGTCCTTTAGCACCTTAGTGGGCTGGGTTTTGATAGCTAAAGAGGGAGTAGGAGAGATGTGACTTAAAACAACAGGATAGCAGCTTCTAGTTGGGGTTTGAGGTTTGAGTAAGTGCAGAGCACTGTGACTTGACACTGCACACGGTGTAGCTCCGGGGCATGGACGTGGTTGGGCTGCGCACAGACCAGAGCACTCCTGGCTTGCCTGGATCCCAGCCAACAAAGGATGTTGTAAAAATCTGTCTGGCTTAAAATTTAATTTTTCTAAGGTTAGAATATTGCTTCTATTAGTGAAAAGCAGAAGGTAGTCTTGAGATGAAGGCAGGACCTCTGCATTCAGTTCCAAGCTCTAAGGGAGACTTTTCTTATGCAGTGTTGGACAAGCCAAGCAAAACTCCCATGCTTCATATCCTGAACTTGTGAAGAAAAACTGTACTACCTTCTGTTCCTTGTCTTGGCTACTTAGACAGTGAGGAGTTGGGGAAGAGAAAGGCTTTCACTCTGTTTATACTGTGGCTGGTTCTTTGGGGCTTCAGCCTGCAATATTCCCTCAACACAAATAGCAAGAAATGTTAAATAAGTTAAAATGTGTATTGTTATGCAAGTGTACAACGACCAAGCCCGGTGAAGCTGTGGTACTTGGTGTGGTTGGGCACATGAACCAGTATCTCTGAGCATCACCCCATGCTGATGCAATGCCACAGGACCAGGGCCCCTCCCGTGGTGTTTATTCACTGGTTCTGTGTATCCATGCTCATCTCACCTCCTGCCCTCCAGCCTGCCCAGAACGACCGAGAGGAACTTGTAAGGGAATCAATTAGAGCCGTGGAGAACAGGGATGATCAAGTCTGCATTTGCTTTTGGGAGCTGGAGAACAGCGTGTGCTGCCAGCTGTGAACTGCCTGGCTTCGCTCAGGGAAGGGGTAGTATGAGACAGGGAGGAGCTCAACTCTCCTCATCCTTAGGAATGCTGTATTTACCCTGAGCAGATTTATGCACGAGATATGTTCTCACTAGCAGGGCTTGTTTCCCTGCTGCATTTCAGCTCCCAGCACAGGGACTGTGTTTTGAGCAAGCAGTGGGCAGACAGAGCTGAAAGAGAAACATAACACAAATCAGGTAGTTTGGTTTTATTTCCAAACAGGAACACACAGAACCATAGGGAGTATGAGAGGGAGAGGACAGCGTATCCTCTTGCTCCAGTATATAAAAGCTAACTTCCTAGGCTGACCCAGACACCTAAGAGTGAAGGCAAAAATATAAGCTACGTGACTAGTGGGAAGAGAAAGAGCCAGCAGGAAAAATCTATGAGAGCTTTCCATGGTTCAATCAGTCAGAGCCTGCTTCACTGGGGAAACAATCAATTAACCACTTCCACTGGAGCAGCCGCAGACGTGCTGTTCTGGAGGTACTAAATCTTTGAGTTTATTTGTTCCCAGTTGCACTCCCAGCTTATTTACAACTTCACAGGGACCATCCTCCTTGCTTATCTCCACTTCCCTAAGTCCCTCCCAAGGATCTTTCTGTCCGTGTTGATCGCTGGAGAAGAACACTTACAGACTAACAATTTCCAGCTTCGCTGCAAATCCGTATTTCCCTTAAACAGGCAGCCAAAATAAACAGCTTCCTCCAGGCATCTGGAGGGCATTATGCCTTTAACTGTCCCTCTGATTTCCAGCTGTCAGTGTACTTTGTCTCACTTTAAGGCAGATGGTTTTAGTTTAGGATGTTTTGGCCCTGCAGGACACGGATCTGTCCCTGCCCTGAGGAGCAAAATGTAGCAGGCAAATGAGAGGCAGATGACACCTAAGCCAAGGGATGATGCTGAGAGCACTGAGCCCAAGACCCTCTGTGGCAGACAGGAGCAGGGAAGGACTTGAGCATGGCTGATGCCACAGGTATGGAGGTGGGAGACAGCCTGGAAAAAAAACTGCACAAAAGGAGCCTTGAGAGGATACGACCTCCAAGTGGTGCTGAGCTGTGCAGGTACGAGGAGTTCACGCTGTCCCCGCAGAGGAAGCCAGAATATGGATGAGCATGGAGAAAGGTGCACAAAGGCGATGTGGGGATGATGATGGTCTTCCTCAGCATCTCAGAGGCAGATGTCAGAGCACTGATGAAAGCAGAAGGGTCTCCAGTCCCGGTGTGCTGGTGAAGAAAACAAAGGACGGAGAAGAGCGTTGTGGACACGGATCCGCTCTCCAAACCCCAGCGTCTGCCACCACTGCGCTTTCAAGATGCAGTGAAACAACAGACATTTAGATGACCACAGCACAAAGTTGAGATTAAATTTCTATTCCCCATTTAAGTTTTTCCTTGCGTTCTTTGAATGAAAAGGAGGCAGCTCTCAGCACTTTTAGGTAGCTCCTGTGCCTGGCAACCTGGAAGCAGATTTTGATTCACAGATGCCTCTTGCTCCTCTGATCAAATGTGCTGGCAGGACTGTAGACAGGAGCTGACTTAACAGCTTTAATGCACTTAGATTTGTCCCTATAGCTGTTGCTAATGCCTTGATTGGTGCTATTGAAATCTCATCTTAAACATATGGTAATACATTCCTCACTGATTCCCCTGCCTTTCAAAACTCAGACCTGGAGTCATCATTGTCTGTAATAAGTTCATTCTGTTCCTTCTGCTTTACTGCCTGCCTGGCCTAGCTTTGATGAAGTAATTCATATAACTCACTAACTCCAGAGTAAATTTTGATTAGATTTTGAATTAAATACCATATTTTCTATTGGGAAGCCCTGCAAACTCAGCTTGGGATATGATATTCATATGACCTCCACTATTCTGGAAGCATCACTGGTGATGCAGACTCTGGATGCCAGGGCTGGGAGTGCACTAATTGGCCTTAATTGCCCCAACAAGCCTCATCTGGGGCTCACATTCACACCTTGGGCCAGGAGCTCTATTAAACCTCCAACCCCAGGGGTTTTCAGTTTTGCCTGGGCTGTGCTATAGGTGAGTCTGTCTTAGACCTGCTCTTTTAACTGGTGTTTGGCTTTCCATGGATGGAGTTGGTGTGTTTACTGGACCTGTTGCCATTCCCCCCATGCCCTGCTCTACCTCCCCTGGCATGGGTTCATTCCAGGCTGTTCCTGGCACCCCTTCTCTGCTCTGGCTTCCCGATACTGGCAGCCACAAAAATTATAGAGCTCTCATAGGTTTATTAGTAGACAGAAGACTTTTAATGTATTGATTTATTAACTGTTTGAGAGAAGAATACAGGTAATATTATGGGCTATAATTCTTACGTTGCTTACTGTGCATGGAAATAAAAACAAAAGCAGTATTTGAAAGTTGGAGGTCTCTGGGCCTATTACAGCTCTGAAGCTCAGGTGGGGTTGAGCAGAGCACTGGGAATGACTGACCCAGGAGGCCCCGTCTGCTTCTCTTCTCGCCATCTGTAGCTGGGTCCAAGCACTGGAGAGGGAAAACACAGTTTTATTTCAGGCTCTTATTTTGCAGCACTCAATTTATAGTAGTTTTAGCCACAGTTTTTCTTACAGAGGTGCTGGGCTGTAATCTGCGTTTTCAGAACAGCACAAATAGGTCTGTCACTTCATGTGTTCAGTGGGATGGCATTTGGTTATTATGATGGGTGGACAGACCAAGCACGTTGAGGGGACAGAAACCTTGCTGGGCAGACCAAGTTGCTGTTGGAAAACACATCCTGTCTCATCCCATCCCAGATTTTGTTGCCCTGTGTTGGAGAACTGGCTTACTGCTGAGCCACAACAGACAGCTACCTTCCATTTAATGTAACCCACCAAGGAAAACATCCTGGTTTAGATGCTTTCTCCCTGGGAGCTTGTATACATCCAAACACTGGCTTTTATATTTCGGTGAAGGGTTTTTTTTGGTGTCTGAGAGAGGTACCTTGGAAATGACTGTTCTGTTGGTGGGTGATGACAATGACTTTGGGGATGTGGGTGGAGGAAAGGAGTGAAAGTATAATGCATGAAACTAAATGCTGTTGTGACCTGGTTGGGAAGAGCTTACATGGGGAGTCTGATATGGGCAATGACTGAAATATCTCTTTAGGAATGGGAAGGATGGATCCCCATCCCTGTTGCTGCAGGCTCTGCTCTCTGGGGCCATCCTTGTCCTGGCAAGTCTGTGGGGCTGTGCATTCAATCCCATTGGTGTCACTTATCTTCCCCCTCTTTTGCAAGAAGCCTCCTTAACACCTCAAGGTTGTTTATTGCTGTTTGAGAAGGCAGTCTTGAGATGAAGGCAGGAGCTCTGCATTCCGTTCCAAGCTCCAATGGAGGTTTTTTCTTATGTAGTGTTGGACAAGCCAAGCAAAACTCCCATGCTTTGTACCCTGAACTTGTGTAAGAAAAATTTGTACCGCCTTCTATTCTTTGCCTTGGCTACTTAGACGATGAGGACTTGGGGAAGAGAAAGGCTTTCATTCAGTGTTTATACCGCGGCTGGCTCTTCGGGGCTTCAACCCGCAACACCCCCTCAGCGCACACAGCAAGAAATAACGAGCTGACGGTCACTCTCAGATCACCCCATAGGCACACCGGGGCGCGGAGCGGTGCGGTCCAGCCCTGTGCGGGGCAGGCCCGGGGCGGGAGCGGGGCAGGCCCGCCCCTGCTCGGCATTGGCGGCGGCTGCGGCGGGGCGGGCGCGGGGTGGAGGCGGCGGCGGCGCCCAGAGCCGGCGGGCAGCAGGTGTGTCTGTGTCTGCTCTCGCTCCGCGCTCCCCCCTCGCCCTCGCCCGCCGCCTCAGCGCGGCCCCCGCCGCCGCCAACACGCCGCGGGCCGTGCTCCGAGTGAAGAATGGGGCGGCCAAGCTCGCCAAGCCGCCCGCGGCCGCGGGAGAGACCCCCGGCGGCGCCCCCGGACAGGGGCTCTTCATGGAGCGCTCGCAGAGCCGCCTCAGCCTCTCCGCCTCCTTCGAGGCCCTCGCCATCTACTTCCCCTGCATGAACAGCTTCGACGAGGAGGATGCGGGTATGGGGTCGCGGGAGGTGCGGGCGGTCCCCGCGGGCAGGGCAGGGCAGGGTGGGTGTGTGCCGGGTCTGGTGTCGGAGGGGGCTCAGCCCGGCAGGTTGTGCCGGGCTTGGTGCAGGGGAGTGCGTTCCTGCGGAGATGGAAACCGGGAACGCGCTCCAGCCATGAAACGCGCTCCTGGTCCTGATCGATAAGGAGCCCGGGATGCTCGCAAATGGAGCGGCTGGTGCTCCATCCTCCGTGTGAATGGAGGGCAGCGCTCGGGGAGGAGGCTGGATTCTGGATCTGCTGGATGGTGTGTCCCCCCTGAGCTCTGGGGCCGATTGATAGGAGGGGTGGTTAGCACTGTGCACCATGCTGCCTTTGGAGAGAGGAATAAAGGGATTCAGTTTAAATGGGGGCGAAGTAAATCCCGAAACAAAAGCCTTTCAGAACGGATGCAGTGATTTTTTTTTTTTTTCCCTTCTTCTTTTTTCCCTGTGTCAGAAAGACCTTTGTGACCTCAAAGAGTTGGCAGTAGTCATAAAATGAGACCAGGCTCTCAAAAGAGGGGCATTGGTCGGGCACAATAGAAAGGAATTAGGTTGAATGGGAGAGGGAAGGGCAGTGGGTACTGGAGAAGGTGCTGGAGGGCAGCACAGCCGTGGTGTGTGTAGGGAGGATGGACGTGGGAGTGGATGGAGAGCGGTCGGTGAGCACTTTGTCCATTCCCAGTGGCTCACTGGTCATTGGGGGGGCTGTTTTTCCCAGCACACACAGTACCAGAGACTGAACCTATAAGTGAATCTTGTGAGGGGCAAATAATGAAAGTTGGTAACTAGGGTGTATTTTGATGCTGACTGTCATGGTCGCATCCTTCAAAATGCCGGCGTGCTCCTTTGTCTAGTGGCTCTTCCCAAGAAGTGCAGGTGCCAGCAGGAATAGATCAGCCCCCTGGCTGCTACACCTGTAACACTGTTGTTTTTAAAGGAGTTGACGTAAGAATGAATTCATCATCTGTGTGATTAACCTAGACTTGTCATCAGCATCGTGCAGGGGTGGCAGGCAGCACATTGCATCCCCCAGCAGATGTAGCTTTTAAATTTTTTGTCTCAAAAAGAAATCTGCTGATGATTATTTGTTTGCGCTTCATATCTGGTTTGAATGCTGGGGAGCGCACAAGACAATAACGGGAGCTTTGGGAAGTCTCGGCGCTGTTGCTTCGGAGATGATTGATAGTGAGACATGCTCGACTACGAGAACCTGACACAATGCCTGGAACAGCCTTGCGTTCCCTGGTGTCCGGCCCCTCCTGCTCGGAGCAGGGCGATGCTTTAGGTGCACCCTTCCTCTTCCAGCGCTTGGAAGAGCGGTTCTGCGCTGGATTGTGTTTATTCATGCTTAGCAAATGCTCAGGCATGAATGTTAACAGGCTGCTCTTAATACAGCACAAGCGCTTGTCTCTGAATTAAATAAATCCACAATTAAGATCTCGCTTGCCAGCAGCTTATTAGCAGATCTCTCCTGTGAGGTGTTTCGTCTGTGAGGCTGCTCGGGGTGGGTTCGGTGCATCGGGGCCGTTGCGGTGTTGCTCCTGTATCTTGTGCCTGAGACACGTCTGAGCACCCAGCGAGGGAGAACGTGTGCTGCTTTCTATTCCTGGTCTTAAAACTACAAGGGTATAATTTTCTCTTTCACGGCATCTTATTTTTCTTGAGAAATTGTGAAAGAAACGCTGAACTTGTGCCAGATGAGGTCCTGTATTATTCATACCCGTGCACGGTCCTGGATTTGTGAGAGATTCTGACCGGTTTGGGTTGCAGCATGATTTCTGTCAAAAAAAATAGATCTTGATAGCTCATTCAGGGAGATGAATACTGCACTTGGCAAGATGTTCTCTATAGGAGGTGGTGGGGAAAGAAATGAAATTGATCCCAGGAGGATTGACAGAGTAAACAATCCTGTTTCAAACAGACACATCATCCATTTTGTCTCAGGCTGAGGACCACATCTTTGAGGGAATAATCCTACAGAAAAAGGAGAGGAGCTGATAAATGGCAAGCTTAAAGGAAACTTGACATTTTCCTCTGAAATAGGAGAACAGCCTAATGAGAGCTTAAATCTACAAACAATAAAATTTCTTGAGCTGTTTCACTGAACTTACTATGGGAGGGTCTTATCAAAGGAGCGTAAAAGGAAATTTATGGAAGTGCTGAGAGCCCTGGCAATGTGGAAACACAACTGCTGGGTTCTGGTATTTTCCCCTTTAAGTCTGGAAAAACAGCTCTGCTTTTGAAAAATATAGAATCTATTGTTACTTATGGGATGTTTCATTTTCTGCCAAAGTCCTTTCGTTTTTCTTTGCTGTCTACCTTCTGGACATTAGGTGAGAAGACTCTTCTCATCTTCCTCAGCTCTTCCTCCAGTGTGTCTGGACTGAGTTCTGGGCAGCGAACTGGGTGCAGGTGATGTCTGAGTGTGCAGAAGCAGGTGGACAGTGTAGGCAGGAAAGCAACAGGACCTGGAGCAAGAAACAGGATTCCTCTTGAGTATTTCCAGAGCAGGAGGATGATGGAGATTCAGATGTGTCCTGTGGCACATGGGGCCACGTGCCTGTCTCTCCAGAGATGGATGTGGGCTTGCACTCTAACGTTCTAATACCCTTTTTGTTCCTCAGCCATGAGCTCTGTTCACCAGGAAGTTGCAGTGGGGCTTTGAAATAGCTGAAATTACCATCTGCACTCAGCAGTGTAAGGACTCTGGGTTAATAACTCTCTTGATCTCGGCATGGTGATGTTGCTGGCCTTCCTGCTGGCTGAGTGCCACTGTCTTTGCTCCACTGAGGTCCCCAGCAATGTCAGCGAAGCTAAGGATTTTTAGGCTGCAGTTATTGTCAGAATAATTGTTGATCTTACTTATGTAAATGTCTGTCCTCCATTTCTGGTATGGAGTAGTGGACTAAGGAGGTAAAAATCAATCATGCTCTCCTTGTGGGCACATTTCTAGAATGCCTGTTCTAACAGTGTGAACAAAACCTTAGCTGTCCTGTGAACTTGCCATACTCTTGGTCTTGGCTGGGATCAGCCATTCAGGATGCTGGTATTCCCATGGGAACGTGTTGGAAGGGACCAAACTGCTGAGGACTGAACTGCCAAGTGCATGTGGGTTAATAACAGGCTGTTGAGGATCCAGGAGTACTTCTCAGGGCTGTGTGTGTGCTCCAGCTGTGCTGTGGCTTAAGCAATGCACCAGGGACGTGTAGGGTCCCCTGGATCACGACCCCAGCACAAGGACTGTCCAGCTGGGCAGACCTCTACCCTGGCAGCAAGGCAGCAGAATCAAATCATGTCTCAGCCAGCTGGAACCAAGTGTCTGGCAGAGAGAAAATGGTTTCCAAAGTCAAAATGTCTCCTAGATACTGACAGTAAGCCTTCCTTGTGTCAGCTGCTAATTCAGGAAAGAGTTGAATTAGAGATAAAATTCAGCCCAGGCTGCTGCTTTCACACACTATCAAGTACTGGCAGAGCCTCTGTGTTACGATCAATTCTTTAAAGAGAAAGTGTGTGAAATATTAATTTAATGGATTGATTAAAAACATTTAAAACATTGTGGTGGGAGAGCGTGCTGTGGACACTTAGATTAGTTTAGAGTACTCTTTTGTTTGGGTTTTATCTCTTGAACTTCTCTATAATTTTAAACACTGACCTTCTCTATAATTTAGAACATTAAGGTGTCACAAAGTTATTAAATAGAGAGAGCTCCTATATGTGTTTTCATGTTGCCATGGTTATTTCTCAGTTGCAGCACTGTATTGGGGTACATATTTTTAAAGAAAATGATGATTCAAGTCTTGACTAGTCCATTTGTATGGGGTTTTTTTGAAAAGCAGATCAAGGGTGTTAAGTCCTTTTGGTGTTTAGTCTGGTTTTGCTTTATCCAAAGTTACCTTTGAAGCTCTGTCAGCCTCTGTTAGTTGTTTGTTAGGTAGGTAGCCATGCTCACATGGCAAATATATGGGGAATGAGGAAAATGAGCTCTATACCTGCAGTGTCAGCTGTTTTTCTTATCAGTTTTTTACAAATGGAATGACAGTTCAAGCCCATAACCCTGCAAAGACACAGATCCCAGAGCTCACCTGATGGTGTGTTACCCCAGGGGTGCCAGCTCTCTCGAGGAGGCAGCAAAATCCAGGGTTTTTCCCCCCTCTTGCACAGTAAGGAGTGCGTCCTTGGCCGTGGGTTACCCTAGTGATTGAAAGAAATGCCTCTCTCCCTACTGGGCACTTTCTAGCTCTATGTAAACATGTTTGTTTTGTGAATGGATTAAGTTTAAATGAAAAATGAGACCAGTTTTAGAAGAGCTGCTGTCAAATCAGTCTTTCATCAGAGGGAGGTGTATGAAAGGGACCAGCAGCCTGGAAGAAGATGCTGCTGGTAATACCTGCAGAGGTTGGTGGTCTCAGACCCAGTTACAGGTTAATCCAGATCCTGAATACAGCGAGTGGTTCGTACACCACGGATGCACCTGTTCAGAGTGGAGCTGAACAAGCCTGTCCCTTCCCTGCCCTGTGCATGAGTCAGCACTAGGATGGAGGGGGTCGAAACCTCCTCCTCGCTCGCGTTGCTCGTGGTGTTGTGGCGGCACGTGAGAGCCGCAGTCCCCGGCCAGGCTCACGCTGCGCCTGCAGGAAAGCGAAGCACAATGTCAGTGTGAGAGTCCCAGGTTCTGTGGCAGAACCCAGCAGATGGGGAGGGTTGGACAGATGGAGAGCGCAGGGGAGGGTGACGTGGCGTGGGTCAGCGCTCAGCGTGCCAGGCAGCCTTCCCAGGCCACCGGCTGCTTCCCGCTCCCGCCTCCCGTGGGGTGTCCCGCAGAGTTGACCTGCGTGCCCCAACCTGCAGCCTCCACCTGTCCCTCGTGCTGGGTGTTGGCTGAGGAGTTGTTCTAAACAACGGTGTAAGGTGGGGAGAAGAGGGAACAGCTAGTCCTGGGATCTCGAGCGCTGTGGCACTCATCTGGGTGTGGATTTACAGGGGAGAGGGGACGTGGCTGAGGTCACGGGCTGTGATGGTGGCTCTGTGCTGTCCCCTCAACCTGTTCTGTCATGGAAAGCACAGTGTTGTCTCTTTCCCTTGAAGGTGACTGTGCCCAGCGTGGCGGGCGTTAGAGGTGTTCAGGGATGGTGCTGAGCTCCAACCACGTGGGCAGGAGCTGTTGAGGGCAGGTTGTACGTGACCCCTGCCAGCCCCAGGGAAAGGATATCACTCTCTTTTTGCTGTCAACTGTTTTCCAAATAGAAGAGCTTGTCCCTGGAAAGCTTTCTGTCTAGGAGACACCGTTACCTTACTGCTTCTCTTTCATATGCAGTTAATTCTAATGCAACATTTATTAATTCAAAAGCACTCTGTTCTCCAGACTTAAAAAAAACCCCCTATCTTTACTCTGTCAGATTCCTACATCAGGACAAGTTGTGAAATGCTGTAACTACTTTGCTTCAACATTTCTGTTTGACAGAAAGTGTATCTGCTTTGTGTAGGGAAGAATTAAGTTTGATTGGAGTAGTTGTTTTGAGGAATAATTTATCCGTGCAATTATTTTCTGAGGCACTATCTGCTCATATTTGATTGCCTTCAGTTAGGTGAGAAATGTGAACAATTTAATTTAGGGCACAGTCTGCAAGTTGCTGTTGTATTTTATTGGGGCAGTGAGACCTGGCTCCTACAGTACTTCTCAGCCCTGTTGTCTCATCCTCTTCCCCACAGATCTGTCGTGAAGCACCATTAACATATTTGAATAAGGATTTCTGCTCCTCTCAGGAAGTGTTCAACACATTTTGAACATCCATCTATTCAAATTACATTCCCCTGAGGGTTGGTTTTATTTTCTGGGAGAATGCTACACTGTATGGCAACATGTGTCACGATAGGGATGCTGCAACACAATGATCCATCAGTTGTGCCACTGCTTAAATCATCTGCTGATGACACACACAAATTAGGCATTCTCTGCTTTTGCTGTCAAACCATTCTTGCCTTGAAATCTACATTTAAGTTATATTTTTGGCTTTGCTTTTGCAAAACAGCACACATATAAAGACTGGGAAGCCCTGGTACAGCCTAACTTCCCATAGGAATACAGCAAATCTCTGCAGCCCTACCTTTAAGCCAAATCCAGACAGTTAAATCACTGAGATGGATACTGTTCCAGCTCCATGCCATCAGGGTGCTATATCACCTTTGTCCAATACACAAAGAACTCATGCAGCCTTGCAGAAGCCAGTCTAAAGTGTTTGAGTGCTCAACAATTTGCAGAGTACAGTGTGTACAGAGGTATATGTCACAGTTTTCTCGAAACTCTTTTATGACTAAGAGGAATTTGTGCTGTTTTCTGTGTCCTTACTCTTACAAACATAGAGGTAGAAGGGATTCTAAAGAGTCACCTGTATCTATTCCCCAAGTAATAAATCTATTCCTAATTAGAAGGACGGTTTACCCTAAAATTCAGCTTCAATCTGTGTGGAAATTAGGCAGACTGCTCTTGTGTTGTTCCCAGTGACATGGGAAGCCATTGATTGCTGCTGTCTTCAGAGCAGCTCTTCACATCACGAAGCTGTTCTTCCCTGTGCTGATAATCCCAAGCCAGCAAGTGACCTCAATGACAACCACGAGTGCCCCTCTCCCTCCTTTGGCGTTTTGGACCGAAGAGACCTGGTTGATATTTTCTTCTTGCAGGGAGCATCCTCTGTATCTGAGGATCCATGGGCAAAGTGCAGCATCCTTGAAAACCTTTTGCTTTCAGTGCAGCTGGAGTGCCCTGTTTTCTCAGGCACCTTCTCAACGCCTCATTCTGCAACGCTTGAGCCGAGGCACTGCGAGGTGTCATTCACTGTTAGTAGCTGCAATGAAGATAATTGTGGTTAATGGTACTTCACACTGGTGACAGATCAGATTTAAGAGGTTACAGTCTCCCTCCCCAGGTTGTGTCCCTGTCTGGAGCTGACCAACCTCTTGGGTGCAGCAGCTCAGCTGTTGGGGGGGATCAGACCTGCAGAATGACCCTCCTTGGTGAGGGAGCAGCAGCATCACCAAGGGACAGCAGTGTGGGCACAACCTGCCCCTCTCTCAGCTCCCTGGGCACTCTGGATGAGGCTGACATTTCCCAGTGGTGACAGCTTCCCAGTGGTGTGGGACTGTTGCCAGCTGCCCACCAGCAGTATGCATATTTACAGCTAGCAGGGAATGTATCCTGCCATGTGGATGGAAAACATGTAAATTGTGTTGCAGCCAAGATGTCTAAGAAGATTAAGATATTTTTTTTGTTGTTGTTGTAAATCCAGCTCCTCGTTTAGCACTTCTCAGCATCCTGGGAGGATTGTGTGGGTGGTTTTTTTTTTCTGTTTTATTTTTGCTATTTACCTTTCTTGTGCTTAATGCGTGACATCACAGCGCTAGTGAAAACTTGGGGAAAACTTCATTCATCATTTTAAGGTGGCTGCTTTATATCCATATTTGTGTTTTAACCAGATTGTCAGGAAGAAAAAAAAAAAAAGAAGGCTTTTCCTTTATGATGGCTGTTGGAATTCCAGCTGTTGTAGTTCAGTTCATTTCTGGATGGCAACTCAGAGCCAGGAGCTTTCCTTGTCCCTTTGTTGGGGTTGTGCTGCCGTCTCTCTGGCTGAAACTCTGCTGTGAGACCTCACCAGCAAAGCCCTTCCGCCTTTATAGGAGCTTGAATTAAATTTACCATAAAGCTAGACAGCTCCAGACTAACCTTGGAAGTTTGTCAGTATTCTCCTTTGCCCCAGTTCCCCCCAAATCATAAGGAATTACAGGAGTTGCTGTCGCAGCCCAGTGTTACGTTTCAGTGGTGAATTTGGTGTGTTTGTCAAAAACCCAGACACTTTTGTGTGGGTTTATCCCCACGCATCTGCCTTTGTGCTTCACATAGTCCACAGTTGCACCCCTTCCAGATTTGAGATCTGTTTAGATGTGAGTAAACAGGAAAGACAGCATTACCTGATGTGCCTTGAGCTCTGTGCCACGAGCATGGTTTTTACAAGAGCCAGTGCTTGTTTTAAATATTAAATGTGCAAAGTAGGGTGGTTTTTTTTGTTGTTGTTTTTGGGTTTTTTTTCCAAAATGCCTGTGAGTTTTGATCTCGGGCATTTGTTGAAGGAGCAGAGTCCCCCTGGGATGCTGCAGTCCCGGGAAGGCTGAAAACGCCGGTGTGGGAAGCGGGGCAGGCAGTGCCGAAAGCGGGCGCGCAGGGCAGCGCCCAGCCTGGCAGACAGTGCGTGCTAAATCAGGGTGATTTATGGAGCAGTTTCTGCTAAAAGCTTCCTCGTGCACTTCAGGAAGCGGAGCTGCCAGACTGGTCAAACTCCAGTGCCCAGGCGGTTCGAGTTGGCTGCCGGGTGCAGAACGACCGTGGCAAAACCCGAGCAGCCATTTCACGGGGGCTTTGCAGGCTGCCCCGCTGGTGCTGCTGCTCAGGAAACAGGCAGTGTCAAAATGTTATGTGGTACGAGGACATTTCCATGGCAACGTTAGCATCCCATGACGCCCGTTCCCGTACTGCGGTGTCAGCACATGCTGCCGTCCCTGCGCTTCCTTGCTCCATCTGGGGCCTTTAGGAACGCTCTGGTGCTGATTGTCTGCGTTTCTTCAGGGACTGCTTGTAGTTTTGGGGCTGAAGGTGGAAGAAATACTCTTTCTAGGCTTTTGAGTATCTGAAGTAAGGCGAGTATTCCTTCTTTTAGCATAGCAACTCTCACCCAATTCAGCTCCAGCATTCTGCTGCAGTGGGAGAGCATCTTTCCCTCTCAAATGGTCATACCTGGCCCCAGAGGTACCTGCACTCTCATCGTGCAGAGCTTTGGACAGCTCTGGGATGGCTCAGTCTGGGAAGGCACTCCTGTCCTGTCCTGGATCTGATCCTTTCAGCTCAGAGAAAGTGTGTTGCTGGTGTGTCCATCTGCTCCCTCCTCCCCTTCCTTTGTAGGAGCCATCAGCTGCTCTGGGCACTGCTGGCCATGGGGCTGGTTTTGGACAGCAGCCTGATGCTTTTGGGTAGAGTTTCACCTGTGGCTCTTCTCCTGGTTTCATCATGTCTCTATCAATGTTTTGGGCCTGCCTGAAAATATTTCAGTTTGTGCTGCTACCTCTGCAGTAACCATGTCCTGATAGGATTTTCAGTAGTCCCCCTGTGGTTTTTCCCTTTTCTTATATTTCTGTATTTCCACCAGGTGTTGTATTCCAAAATTAGCATAATGGGTTGTTTGGGTTTTTTTTTTCACTATGCTGGCAATACATTTATTGGCTGTTTTCCCTTGACATGGAGAAAGCTGTTCTCAATACAAGCTACAGCCTTGGCAAGAATTAACAAAGGTGGAGATGCTTCCTGCATGGCAGCCCATGGACCTTCCACCAGGGCACGTCCTTCACTCCTGCTTGGTGCTTTGTGAGAGCAGGAGAGAGGTCTTGGTTTAGTGGCTGTGCATGTGCAGGTCCTGAAAATGGCATGGGCAAAGAGATTTTGACATTTAATTAAGGATCTGCCTGCCCAGTGGATGTGCAGTCAAGGTTTGTGGGTGCATGACAGGGCTGTTTCTCACACAGTGTCACCGTATCATGAAGGGATCATGTATGATGTGAAGGGATCATGTATGATGAAACTTGGAGCTCGTGATCTTCACATCTGGTCTGAAGTATTTCACATGCAGGGTCTGAGAGGGGAAATGCGAGACTTGAGAACGTACAGGTGGAGGCTAGGGGAAGGAGCAGCTCATTTTCTCAATCCTGTCTGCTCCTCAGGACCCACTTCTGCACTGTTTCAAAACAATAGTTCTCAACTCTCCTATTTTGCCCAGGGCTCTGCTTTGAGTCATGCCAGAATCCCAAGTTATCTTTCTATAAACTTGTTTTTCATCTGTTTCCACTGAATTCCTGGCTTCTGCCTAGTAACAGGAGTAGGTCTGTTCCTCTGACCTGGCTGCTCTGTCTCTGCAGAAACACTTTAAGTGCTCCTGCACAGGAGACACTGCCATGTCCTAAACTCAGTTTTTCCCAAGGCCCAGTCCAAGCCAAGTGCCCCTAAACCTGGCACTGTGGCCCTATTTCGGTGTTTTTCTATTTCTGTCTCAGAACTGCCTGGCTTACCTACTTAAGCACTCTATGAAATATTGCATGGCTGGTTGAGGCAAAATCTGGCTTGCTGCTCTAGGAATAATACCAGGCAAATTATCCACAGTCCATTTTAGCTGGTGAATGTGACTGTTTTCACAGCCTGTTCAGAGCAGCCGTCTGCTGCAGGGAGGCAGCAAGCTTGTAGGACAGATTGGCTGTAAAAACCACAAAGTCTTATTTCAGGCCATAATTTTATTTAATTTCCTGAAATCTAGAAAGCTGTTTATTTCCTATAACACCTTTCCCTGCATCCCTAAGGCTGGGTTTCCAAAGATCACCTGCACAGGGTACTTACCTGTATGAAATATGTTTGGGGGAGGTTGGGGATTGAATCCTGAGGCAGTGACACTGTGATGGTCTGAAAGTGTTTTGCTGAGCAAAATATTTATTAATAACTTCCCAGGTTTCCATCAGTTTTGTCCAAAATGCACTCTTATACACAAGTGTATAATACAGACGTGTTCTGTGAGTGTCAGTAATGCAGGTTAAAGCAGCGTTTGGCCTCTGATGCCCAGTAAATGGTTTGGAAACTGGATTTGGCTCCTTTAATGCTAAATTACTGTGTCAGGAAAAATGCTCAGCCTTTTATTTCAGCTTGCAAGGAGGGGAAAAAAAAAAAAAGCTTGACAAGAGTACAAGGTTTAGACATTGTTAAAGGTTTAGTGACCTGCTCTTTTAAGCTCTTGTATTCATCAGGTTTGAGAGGAAATTGCAGTCAAAAGCGAACATTTTAAAACTTGCTGATCCAAGTGGTCTAACAGTCAACCTGTTTTTCCCCCTTCATATTCCTGTGCTTATTTCTTCAGACCTGCGGGTGTTCAGTCCACTAAGGCTGCAGTGCAGAAAGGGGGAAAGAGCTGCAAAACTAGGACAGACTTGGAGTATATTTAACAATGCTCTATTTCGATGTGACAACAGCTATCGAACACCTACAAGTTTGCAACTGTGATTCACTCGGAAGCTGATATCACTGATGTCACGTTGTATTAATAGCTGCAGAATTGTAACTGCTTTTAGCAGTGAGATTCATTAACAGCCTCTACAAACACTCTTGACAACCAGTTGAAAACCTGAAAATATTAAGGTGTACATAAAAATGGATTGTGCCATAAAGGAACCTCCCTGAGCTGCCAAATGTTTACAGCAAGTTCTTGCGGGTGTTGTGCATAAATGATCCCTCTTCATCACTTCCAGCAGGTCTTATGGATAGCAAAAGGTGTTTGAGGACTTATCCACACTCTAAATTAATTAGGAGCTGCTGGTCTAGTGGGGTTACACAATATGAGTATATTGGGGGATTACAGTGGCCACGGTATTTTTCTTGCGAAGTGGAAGCTGCACAACCTTCCTGCATAGTGCTGATTTTTTGGGGGGAGGTATTTGGTCCTTCACTTGTTTTAGTTGAACATTTTGGCTCCATCATGGTCAGCCCTCTACTTCCCACAGTTCCTTCCTTCCCACATACCCCACAGTGCCTCTTCTCTTCCTTTTGGCCATGACTAATTTCGTCCTGTAGTTTTCAGGTAAGCTCTGCTCTGTCTCATTCATCTGTTCTTTGGGTGTGACCTTGCTTTTGCTGACCTGTGACTCTTGGGCTGCCTTGGTGTGCTGACTTTGGGAGATAGGAGAGTCTCCTGAGACTGGTAGGAATGGTTGGCTCAGCATGCAGCAAAATTGCAAATAACAGCCTTTTGAAAACAGTACTGTCTGCCAAGAAAGCAAAATTCCTTATTTTGAAGAGATGGAAACTCTAGGCATTTCCCCACCATTTCATTGTTCTTTTTCACAAGGTTAGAAACCTTGTTTCTTGAGTACATCATTAAATGGTCATTCACCCTTCCTCCCTAGAGATACAAGCAGCTGTCCAGATAATTAAACACACCACTGTTTATATTTTAAATGTCGCAATAGTAAACGATTCATTGGCCGTATTCACAGCGAGTGATCAAACCCCGTCTGGTTCAACGTGTCTGTTCAAACAGCCTACGACAGTTAAGGAGTGTAATTAGCAAGGCACATAGAAAGGGATTGAAAAAAGATGTGGAAATAAGCACAAGGATTCGAAAAGGATTAGGAGAGTAAATGACAAACCAGTAGTTAAATGGTGCATGATTAATGACTGTAGAAGGAAAAGGTTGCCTAAATATTGTGACTCTGTAATGGCTGCCCCAAAGTAATAGAAAATAGTTTGTTTGAAAGACTCCAGAACTGGATTTATATCTACACATCTGCTGACTCTGGGTTTAGACCTGATTCTGAGACTTGGCTTAGGTCAAGGTCAGCACTCCCTGAGATGCTGTCCTGACTTCCATCAGCATCAAAATAGCAGGTACCCCACTGAAATACTGTGAGAATTTCCACCTGAACTGTGGTCCAGGTGGACTGGACTGTCTGTAGTGTGTCAGCAAAACTGTTCTGAGGAAACTCAGGCTCTCTATTCAGTAGCTCCCACCTTACAGAGCTTAGTTTTGTCTTTGAGCACTAAATTGTTGAGGGTTTTTGAGTTCAATAATTCATCTCCCTCCGACTGCTTTATTGTCACTTGATTTATTAATGAGTTGACTTGGACACTGTTCTAACGCTTTATCACAGCACAGTGAAACCAAGGGTTGCACTGAGGCTCACACAGATTGTGTGAAAAACACACCATTTCCCTGGAGCTGGTCCCTGAGGGGCAGCGTGGGGAGATTGGATGTGCAAGGACTGGAACTCCTGAAGTTCATCCTTTCTGTCCATCAGTATCCCTTCCCAACTCTCGTCCTCTCGCTCATCTTTCTGCTGTAGAAGAACTTCAGCCCATGCTTTCTTTTTTCCAGGAGTGGATTGTGATGGTTAATTAGATGATGCTTGTAGAGCAGCGTACAAAACCTGCCAAGGGTCACTGTCCTCGCTGGTATTATTAGAGCTGGAGGAAGGCTGCCAGAAGGTATTGATTACTTGGTAAAAATAAACCCTTCGAACTTTTTTGGGGTTTATTCATTACTGCTTTTTCTCTCAGCATCCTGCAAACATTTCAGAGGGTGGATTTGTTTGCCAAAAGATCAAAACAAAATGTTGACAACTGCTGGTGCCAATTTGTAGCCTCCCGTGTGGGCGACATCAGAGGAATCTGTGCAGTGCTCTGGAAAGCCTTTTGAGGCTTTAACTCCCCTTGGATCCTGGGACTGTTGTTTGAGCAAAGCATCCGAGTAGCTGGGTGGGACAGCACATCGAGAATCAAACATGAGACAGTCTCTCTGGGGCTTGTGGAACTCTGCGTGTAGAAGCCTGTATATACTTCCTAAAGTTGACATTTTGATTTGTTTAGTGAAGTTTGTCAATTAGTTGAGTGAAGCTGAGTCTTGCAGGGTGTGGTGGGTGCTGTTGAGAGGGCTGTGGCTGGCTGGTGGGAAGGGCTTGCTGCCCTCTGTGTTTTCTAGTTCATCTCACAGTGATGGTTTACACTTCTCTCGCACCTCACCGTGGAAAACAAAATGTCACACTTTAAATTCATTAAGCAGCTGTGACTGCTGAAAGGGAAAGCTGTTCTATGTGACAGTAAAACACAGGGGGAAAAGTCACATATCTGTAGCAGAAAATATGTGAAAAAGATAAATATTGTGTAAGGGCCAAGTCGTGCTTCATAAAGTGGAATTTCTAAGGAGAATGGATACAACAGGAGGACAATTCAATCAGGAATGATATATACAGGATACAAGGGGGATGTACTTAGTTATTGATGGATCCAGAGGAGTAAAATTCAGTAGTGACTTCAAAATCAAGTGTGGCCTTAACAGTTTCTGTGATTGAAATGTGCAGTCAGAGCAGAAGCAAAACACATCTTTCTTCAAGTTAGGCCAAGGACAAAGCACAGACCTCCAAACATCTGCACACGTTTTGACCTAGAAATTGATTCAGCAGGGAGACTAAACCAGGCTTTGGTGGAGACTGCAAAGTGCTTTCTGTGCGTGTGTCAGACTCGCAAATGGATTCGCTTTGATTATCACAAGTCCCTTTCATGTTCATTTCAAACCATTAGGGTTTTTTGGGAGATGGGAGGTTTGTCGGCTGACTGGGAGTCATCCAGCCGTTCTTACAGACTGAGCTGTCAAGGAGCAAAGAGCACATCTCCTCAAAGCCAGCCAGTGGTGCTTGAAGGCCTATCATGTCAGCCTGCTTCCTTGGTTACAGAGCACCTGCTGGGTGGGTGCAGTGACCAATCATAGTCTTTAGTAATTGTGAACAAATGCCAGCTGCTTTTCTTCTAAAATTCAGGATAATTCACGAGCAAAGGAAGGGCAAGAACCATCGACAGATGCTATCGGCTCACCCTCTCGGTGCTGGCTGCTCAGATTTCTTCTAGAAAAAAACTGAGATGTGAGCAAGTCTTCCAGCTGCATAAAGCATGGGTGAAATAGGTTTTAAAAAAAAAAGCCGATGACATAATTAATGTCCAGCTTCTGAGGGTTTCATATTTGCCATTTTCATATTCATATTCGGAGTCACAGAGATGGTGAGAGTCCGACTCTGTGGAGGAAGCTCATGAAGGAGATGAGTTTTGGGACAAGACATCAGCCTGACCTGATCACCAGCAGGCTGGGCCTACCCAGCCCTGTGTAATGCACAGCTGGATGGGAGATAGGGAAGCCTGAAAGCAGGAGCAGCCTGCCTTCTTCCCAGAGAGTCCCACGTCAGCCAGTCACGAGTTTGGTGACTTTTATGAGTGCCCACCTCATAACCCAGCAAGTAATTGCTGCCCAGATTTCTTGGGTAGCTGCTTGACTTTTTTTTTCCTCAATGATCTCACCCAGTTGCTTTTTGAGCCCTTTTTAGTGTCCAGCAGCCCCCCAAAGTCCTGCAGTGAGGAGACACCCACCCCTGGGCAGGGGGCAGTGCTGCTGCCCCTCTCACCTCATGAGAATAGCTGCTAAACTCTTGGCTCTGGGTTGCCACAGAGCTGTGGTGGGGCAGACCCTAATTTTAGCGCATTATGCTGGTTTAATGACAGTAATAGAAAGTCAATTTATAGGCAAGAGCAAATTGCCTTTTTATATGGGGAGGAGGATAATTCCTCCCATGTGTTACATTATTAAATTTGTAATCTTCATTTCTAATGCTTCTCGAAAGTGAATATTAACAGAATCTAAAATGCGGATCTTAAATTCATAAGCTGCCTTTTTTTTTTTTACCCAAACTCCTCAAGTTCTGTAATTTGTCTTCAAAGGTGAACTTCAGCAAGGTTGATTTTTTTTTTTTTTGTGTGTGTTTTTTTTTTTTACCTTAACTTAATAAATGAAAATCCTTTACTCGCTACCTACCTCTGGACAAGCTTAAACGCTGCAAAGAAAAGATACTTACATTTTAAATAGCAATAATGGATATCTATTTCCATTCTTGCTGAGTGGAGACTTCTCAGTTCAGACTTATTCCCTAGTGATAAAAGACACCAGAGAGAAAAAAAATGACACATATTCGTGTGTGGTTTGCTAGCGAGGAGGCTGTTGTGATGCTCTTTTTTGTTGCCAAGGAAACAGAGCCCTGAACTCCTGTCTCTGCAGGCAGCAGGAGGAGGAGGGAAGGACGTTATTTCACTCCTGAGCTCAGTTTGTGATTTTTGACGTGGGATCAGGGACTGTGAATGGGTTGGGGCTGAGGGTCTCACTCTCAAGTTCACTCTCCAAGCTGTGTGTCCTAGCTCCTTACGTTTTTTTGTGTTGCAGTGCCCCTCCCTCGCTCTGAAGGGGGGTGGGTGGCTGTTCGCACGCCCATCGCTGGCACAGTTACCCCGAGTGAAACGGAGCCCTCAGAGCACAGTCAGTGATGGAAGGGGGTTGTGCTTCTCTGACCTTGCCAGTACCATCTTGAGAAATCCCCTGACCTCCCTCCTATCAGCCCAGCTGTTAAATGTGAGAACAGAAGCATGACAGTTACCTGCAGGCAGGAGAAGGCAGTGAGTGACGCAGACACAGGTGCTCGGAAGCACGTTGTCCTCTCCTGACCTTGTGTCTTTACTCTTGGGCAGTCAGTGCCTGCACATTTTGTAAAGAGATTCCCATCAAACATTTTTTTTTTTTGTAGCTACATTAAAACTATTTTTTCACTCCCAAATACACACACTGCTCTTTAATGCCTGTTTGATCTTCCTGAGCTGGCAGAGTTGCCGGCAAGACTCGTACTGGCTGTATCACAATTTCTTCTTCATCTGTTCTCTTTTCTGCTCTCATAGTAGAGACAGATCAGCAGGGTGCTCTATCCTTGCTCCTTGTACAAAATGTATTTAGAAATATCTGGCACAAATCCTGGGATTTTGGTGAACTTTCTGCCATGCTCATGTCATGGGGCAGCCGCGCTGTGAACAGCCCTCGCTTCTCACAGCGCTGTGCTGGTGGCTCCTGCACCCCCAGAGTGATTAACACAAATTCCATTAATGCAGTATTGAACACAGTGGTGTGATTCTTCTTCACAAAGGACTGATTCTTCCTGCTTCTCGTGGTTGGTAATTGAGAAAACTGGATTTTGGTATTGTTCTGAGAATCTATTAATCTGCTGCATTGATGGCTTTTTTTCCCCTAATCCTCAGTAATCTGCAGCCAGGCATGATATTTTGGTTGGTTTCCCACGTTCTGCAGTATCTTTCAGGAGAGATGAACACATTATGTCTGTTTTTCAGCTCTGGCCAAAGGGCTTTTTTTATTTTTTACCTCTATTGGAAGCTCAGTACTCTGTGTAGACAAACGGTGAGCTGAATTTCCCAATGGACTTCAAATAATCTGAGATGCTTTTGTATCTGAGTGCTGCTTTTGTGCATGCAGGAAGCAGATGTAGGAGGCAGATATGTGTCTGCCATGTTTGTCTGTGGGAGAGTGTGTCACTCAGATGAGTTTCCATGTGTCTCCTTGGGGTTTGGGCTGTGAAAATTTTGCTTGAATGTAGTTTTTTTTTTTCCTTAGGTGTCTGCTAGTTAAATTTCAGTGCCTCTCCTTTTTGTTCTTGGATGGTGTGTTCCATGTGTAATGGCTTGACTTGCCACCAGTTGAAGATGTTTATGATGTGTGGTTGGCAGAATTGTTTGCAGTGAGACAAACTCAGTTTGATTTCTTAGTCACCATCAACCACTTTACATCGTAAGGAACTGTTGCTCCAGTCCTGCTTCTGGGCACTGAAGCCTCACCCTCTCTAGCAGCTGTCCAGAGGTGTTTGCAGCCAAATTCCCGTGGCCATGAAGGGCAGAGTGCTCCCCTTTCACTCCACTCAAGCAGAACCAGGTGCCTGATCCAGAACCTTGATCCTGGGAAGGGATCTTTGTGAGAACCAGGATGAGTGACGTGGAGCCATCTGCAGAGGCAGAGCTTTTGTTCCTGGGCCTAAAGAGCTTTTGAGCCAGGCTCTTCCCTGGGCTTTTTGGACATGCAGGCACCCTCTGTGCTCACCCGTTTGGCATCACAGGTGTGCTACAAGCAGATGT
>JAWWES010000051.1:5382734-5494417 GCA_035583135.1 Lophotriccus pileatus
TTCCCTGGGCTTTTTGGACATGCAGGCACCCTCTGTGCTCACCCGTTTGGCATCACAGGTGTGCTACAAGCAGATGTTTGGACTGTTCTTTGTACCACTTGGGAGGAAAATGGTCCCTTTAGTGCAGCTGTAGTGGGATGCAGTAGTTGCCTGGAACAACAGGCACTTCACAGCCTGTCAAAGGATGTTTCTGGGTGAGGCAAAGCAATGTCTAGAATTAGAGGGGAAAGACATGCTGGCTTGCTTCCTTGAACATTTGCTACAGCCATTACATGAAAGCACCTTTGGAGAAGCCTGACACAGGTAGTTGTAGCATCTGGTGAAATTGTCTGGAATTAGGAATGGAACGCCTGAAATTGTTTGACTTGTCTGGAAACCAGACCATCGGCTCCCCCTCCCTGCTTCCACAGTGGATGAAATAATTGCTTCCAAATGGCCACAAGTTATTAGGCAGTGTGTGTAATTAAAGTCAACTCCTTGTGAATTTGATCATTCATTTCCTTAAGGAAAATATGATGAAGTAATTACAACCCAAGCTAAACACAAATCAAATGCTATTCTAAGCGTGATTCTGCACCATGATTCCAGTTTATGAATGACTCCAGGGTTCTGTGGCTTTGTGCCTGTTAGGGAGATGTGGCTGTATTTTTAATTGTGTTTATAACGAGTGAACAAAGGGTTGCATGACTCACTCCCTGTGCCAAGGCTGTTGCTCTCTGTGCTCACACACGTGGTCTCGACAAAGCCGCTCGCTCCTGAAAGAGCGTCAGGGGGACAGAAGGAAGGGGAAAAACCTCTTTAATAAATATGGCCCTGTCAGTTCCTACCCTCTGAATTTTGTCAGTGCCGAAACTAAATTTTACTTGCCTTAGCTGTGAATTTGAGGGAGGCAGATATTTCTTCAATACTTAAGCCTCTGTCCTGACCCTTTCCCCATCATTACTGTGGAGTGTGTACTTTCTAGTTTGAGCCAAATTTGGGAGAGAATTGCAAGACATGCAGACTCTAAAAATGCTGGAAAAGATGGCAAGACACAAATGAGTGCCTTTGGAAGAAAAGTGTGAAAGCAAACCACTGGAACTGAGCATCCAGGGGCTGGAAAGGTGTGTCAGCTCCTCAGAGAAGTTTTGATGGCTTCAGGAGGCTCAGGACCTGAATCCTCTTCTGCAGCAGGAGAGCACAGCTTGCAAAAACAGGGTGCTGAAGTTATTTTGCCCACTGCTTGCTTCCCAGCAGTTACTGAGTACTTTCCCAGGAGGTAGGGTCTGTGAGCAGGTGGGTTCAGCAGGCTCGGGAAGGACACAGCCAGGCGATAGCCAAGTGTAGGCAGGGCAGCTCTTTCAGCTCATGCCATCCTCCTCTACAATGGCTCTTTCCAGTTGATTTATTTTTGTGAATTCACCTCACTTTTGTGATCCTTTTCTAAATTGAGAGGTTTTCTGCAGCTCAGGCTCATTCATGTTTCAGAACCTGGACTTAAGCAACACTCTCGGAGTTATTAATAGTGTGAGATGGATGGTGGAATTAGAACATCAGCGTGCTCTGGTTCAACTCACTTGTAATTAAGTAGAGATCCTCACCTGGCCTTCACCCCTTGTATTGGTTAGCTGGAGGAATTCCAGCCACAGGGACACAAGTTGGTTCAACCTCTGGTTGACCTTGTGAATTAACAAGAAGAAAGCCCTGGCATGGCCCCAGTGGACAAACCTCCCCCACCTTTCTCCTGCCTTCTTTTCCTGATGCCTTCATAGCTGGCAAAGTTCTAAGAGCCTGGAGCTGAGAACACATAAACTACTGCTGGTTGTTGGTACCGTGTCTGGCCTTTCCCCCTGCTTTCTAGGGAATAAATATTACAATGTAGTAGTTGAAATAAATAATTGCTGTGCCAAATGTAGCTCTGAGTATGTCAGCTCCACTCCCCTTGGTTTGGTGTATGTTCTCAGGCTGCAGACCCCTGGGCCTCACAGGTGGGCAGATGGCAGAGTGGAGTTAAACCCTTGATGAGGCTTAAACCACAAAATCCAAGTAGCAGAAATATTGAATCCAACCCTTGCTGTGCAGTCTGGATGTGTGGGTGTATATATATATATATATCTGTGGTTAATTGCATTATAAATATCATAGTGAGATTATATGTTTAAATCATCACCAGTTGGCCAGGCACAAAAGCAGCAGAAGATGAAGGGCCTGGGGTATGGGATGTGTCTGTCCCAGACATGTGGCCATTCCAGGGAAAACTGCTGCAGCATCACCAGTTCTGTGCCTGTCTGTCCCTGGAGACCTGGGCTGCAGACAGGGCAGTGTTCAGGTTTCATTGCTGGGCTGCTGGAGGAATGTTACAGCAGTGAATTTTCTGGATGCATATGGACATCTCACTTAATCAGATTCTCCTGCAAAGCCTGGCAGATTGGGGGAAGAGAAAGGGGCAGTGTGTTCCACTTTCTTATAAAAATAAAAATGCAGAGCAGCCATCAGATGAAGCTATTTGGATCCTGCTGCTGCAAACAAAATAGAGACATGGAAAGAATTCTGAAGAGCTGGATCTAGCTGCAAAGTAGTTCCCATGAAATACTTGAAAGAAACAAACGTTTTTGTTAGTGTTATGGTACTGTAACTTTTTTATAGTGAAAAGCTAAACAATTTTTTATGGTAGTCAGGAACTGTTTGAAAGTCCCTGACAGTGGAATATTACGTGTTTACCTTTTGGCTGTTTGCTTTCTCTCTTTTGTTGATGAAGGGGAAAAAAAAAATCTCCAAGTGATTTTCCTGGCTACATGTTTATTGCAGAACTTTTTCTTTAGACATTTTTAAGCAAAAAAATTTGGTCATATTTTTTTTTTTATATAGATGAATTATCAAAGAGGTCAAAATTAAAAATAGTACCATGGGAACTATTTGGTTTTAACCTCAAAAGGAGCAGAAAAAAAATTCACATTTTCCTCATTGAAAATATGAAAATGGAGCCTGTGAAGAAAGGAAACAAAATTGATGCCTTACCCTGTGAGTGTACTTAAGCTGCACAGATTAAGAATTGACATGTTGAAACGCTCTTTTTTTTTCTATCCCGTAGAAGATTTTGTGCTTAATTTGGAAAGAAAGGGTGTGATTTTTTTTTTTTATTGGTGTCTGAAATTGGGACAAGGGGAATGAAGCAAACAGCCTGATTAGTGCCCCTGCTTATCCCCAGCCATTTTCTGTCATTCTGGTGGATTACTCAGGCTGTGATGATAGCCTGGCATGTTCTGGAGCGCAGTACAAACTGCCTCTCTTTAGGTGCTCATAATTCACACTCCATTAGGATGTTGATGTAGGGAATGCTTGGCAGGATGTCAGAGCTTGCCGGGCATGATGAGATTGAGTTCATCTCATTAAACTGCATTCTGAAGTGACAATCCAGTATTTATATTTTTATTTTTTTTCCCCCTCAGCAGCACCAGCCCCTTAGGAGAGCAGCCTGGCTTGCTCTGCTCAGAGATGCCCCTGTCAAAGGGCCTGTGCTGCCCATCCCAGCAGCTGCTCCGTGTGTGCCAGGCGGGCACAAGGGTTGGATATTCAACTGTGGGAATATTTCACTACTTTTTTTTTTTTCCCCCCCTGTGGAAGCTAAACAATGGAATTCTTTTATTCACCTCGGAATTGATTCATGGCACACAAATCTTAGCACGTGTCATAGGAGTCAGCATCTGACTAAACAGAAAAAAACCCCCAACTTCTTATTTCTAAACCCTTTAGGAACAACAGCACAGTGACACTGAGAAGTGAAAGGGTTGGCTCTTTTCTCAGAGTATCTGGAAATAAGTAGGAGGTAAAATGGTCAGTGCTTCAGCAGTGTCATGGGGTGCTGAGCTGAGCCTCCCACTGCTGCCTTTTGCCCACAGGAATGCCAAAGACCAGGGGTCCTTCTTCCTAATCTCAGCAGGTGATAACATCAAGGTGGGTTTTTCATTTTCAGCCCCAGACTGACTTGGATCATCTTTTCTAAGGAGCAGATCTTCATGGGGAAGAAAGAAAGAATCAACTCTTTGACCCTACGAATGAAGTTAGTAGCTGTGGAAAATGGAAGGGTTTGTGAGTCTGTGTTTGAGCCAAGGATAGAGCAGGCAGGGTCAGTGAGAACCAAGGGGATTTAGCTCAGGGCAAATCTCTGCAGGCAGTCAGGTCAGGTCCTGTCTATGAAACATTGTGTTTTCCAAAGCTTTGCAATAGGAACAAATGAAAGTAAACACCCATCTGATTTCCCTTCCTGATTTTTTCCCCTTGTGTCTCACAGTGAAGTCTAAGAAGGGATAAAAACTAACTCAGGGTGTTTTGCCAGACCCTTGGTGTGTTTTGGGTGGCCTTTGTTGGTGCCACGTGGCCCTGTGCTTTGTATGCCACTGTGTTCTGTGCTTGGAAGCAGTTGGGTAGTTCAGGAGCAACGCTGATGGAGTTAAAAATTCAGTCAATTCCTAATCTCAGGGTTAAATCAATATCAATTAACTCTGAAGTACGGGAGGGTCTGTAGCACTTGCATCCCGCGGGTTTTGTTGTGTTTTGGTGGGATCCAGTGAACTGCAGGGACATGGAGGAGAAAACTGAGAACAAAGTGGACAAGACAAAGATGGTACCAAGTACCTGAGTGGGGAAAAGGGAGAGAGGAGTGGAGATAGTGCAGGATAACAGTGGAAGGGGCATGCTGCCTCTCAGACATGTCATTAATAAACATCCAAAGGGCCCTCTGCTCTGCACAGGGTACCTGCACAGGTCACCTTGCCCTCCAGACAACCCAGCAGTGAACCAGGAGAACTTTTGCTTAGTTGGTCTGATGTCGCTCACAGACGGAATTAGGGGAAACACGATAATGAGATCTAATTAATAATGAACAAGAGGATGGAATATAATTAATACCAGTCAAAAAAGAGTTTAGGGAAAATGGGTCTTGGGAGAAATTTTTTTCTCCCAAGTTTTTGAAGAAGCAGGTATCTGGGTAAATGTGATAAGTATGTAGGGGTTTTGTCCTAGAACAACGTGACCCTAAAAAATGTGATGGTGATAAATAGATTAAAAACATACTTCACATTTCAAAAAGCAGTTGTCAAGGAAAAACCTCAAAGGCAGGAGGCTCTTTTGAAGGCCTGATGCTCTTCAGTATTTCCATTTGATTTGGAGCAAGCATGAGCTTAAACCTCACTAAATTCACAGGCAATATGCACATTAGAGGTAAATGGTATTGAGGGTGGGAGAGCTGTATAGAGCTGTCTGGAGTTTTGATCGCTTTCTCTTCAGATGAAATTCGTTTGCTTACATATTTTTTAATATAATTCTACCAGGTTGTACCAGCAGGACAGGTGGAGACTGCACAGCCTCCAGGTGAGGTGTGATGTGACCCAGAGCTTACTGTGGCCTTGGGAGATGCCAGCAGAAGCAGTGAAGCTGATTTTTACCTTGTGTACATGTTTCTGCACTAAAATGCAGACTCCAGTCCTGCTGTGCAGCTTCTCAAAAGGATGTTTAAAACCTGGAGAGGTAATTAAAAAGGCTCAAGGCCAGGAGGAAAAAAAAAATGCCAGAGCATGAGAGACATAAAGATCTCAGTCTGTTTAACTTGTCAAAATAAGATTGAGAGATAACTTAACTGCACTGCAGAAAAGTCTCTGTAGAGAGAACACAAAGCACAGAGGAGAAGGGCACTAAAAAAACTGATGGGTGAAAGCTGAAACCGGGCAAACTTAAGTCACATCTCTAAATGTCAGGTAGTAAAATAAACTGTGCAGGCAAATGGCAGATTCTTCATCTCTCCAAATCTTCAGATCCAGAGTGGATAGTGCTGTAGAAGATATTCTCTAGCCAAACATAAATTGTTTGGCTGAACAGAGCAAAATCTAAGCTCCTGTCAACACTGAGAACTTGGCAAAGTGACTGCTGGGCCCTTCTGGCTCTTGGCATCAGCGAGGTGCTGTGTCTCTTCATCCTGCATCTTTGACAAAAAAATTTCTCCTTCCCAAGGTCATCCCGAAGGAAAAATCTGCTCTTCAGTGGTGTGTTGCACTGCAGGCTTGATTGACTGCTTAACCTTTGTTGTTTACTGCTTAACCGGGAAAGGTGCGGGAATAAATCTGGTGATGCTGCAGAAAACGTCGATACTACTCTTACTTGTTCACACAGTGCCAGCTAATTAAGACAAATGATTTTGCCAGGCAACACCCACGTAGATGCATCTCATTTACCTCCTGATTTGCAAAGGTGTCAAAGCACAAAGGTCTCAGGTAAGGGAGGAGGCACAGCCCCCGTGTGATGCTCCACGCTGACCAGAGAAGGTTGCTGGTAGGTGACGGTTGTTTGTGAAATGTTTTTGGCCTGCAAATACTGCTTGGTCTGTATTTCTTCCCTTTCTGCACTGGCTCTCTCCAGGTGTGCCACACTGTTGTGCCCTTCTCTCCCAGCATTGTCTCTGGCACAGTGCTCTAGGGCTGCCTTTCCTTGGTTTTGGGCCTTTCTGCTTTAAGCCCCTGGCTTTGAATCTGGAGATGGCTGGTAGAAAGCAGCAAGCACCTTGAGTTGTTCCAAAGCCTTGCTCTGTCCCAAGCCTCTTTCTCACTTGTTGCCAGCTGTGGATGAATACTCTTTTAAGCTGGAATGCCTCCAGGCATGTCTCAGGAGACTGGGGAGAGAAGAGATTTTTTTTAAACATATGTTGCATAGCTGGGCAGGGGGGCATTTTTAACTTGTTTCCTACATCTGTGTCATTTGCTGTCTGGCACTGCCAGCAGGACTAACCCAAAGGGGCAGGAGGATGAGTGTTCTAAGTGCACACGTGAAGGAGGGGGGACATTGGTGTGTGCAGATGACTAAAAGATTGTTTGTGGAGGTGAACTCGAGACAAATTCAATGGACCATCAAGTGTGCCCCTAAGGGATGTGGGATGCTCCCAGAAAGGAACCTACAGCCCCCATCAGAGGCTCCAGTGAGCTGTGCAAGGCTTTAGAAGGTGTGTCAGAGGGAACTGCTCTGCAGTGGTTGGGGGAATAGGTACAACCATTTCACAGGGCTTTGCTTTTGTTGATGCCCACATTGTTACTCTTGCCTGAAGGTTCGGATTTTGAAGGCACGTGAAAAAATATGTTTTACGTTTGTGTGACTTCCTGATTTATACAGTGTGCTTTGTAATTGCTCAGGGCACACAAACAATACAAACTGTAGTTAATGTTAACCCAGAACATTCCATCCCCTTAGCCCACAGGGACGTGCATACATGTGCTGCACCATATGTGGGGACAGCAGCTGGTGCAGAGCCCTGGGGCCAACACATTTACCCAGTTGGAAACCTAAGGATACCAGAAGAAAAGCCACTTTATAGCTGTATTTATAGGAGAATTTTTGTCTTCACATTTCACTATAGATATATTTTGAGAAGAAGGATAGAAAGCATTTCTGACATCTGACTGAAAGTGCCTGTTCACACCAAGATCTAAAGAAAAAGTATTTTAGGTCAAGCAGACTGCTACACAAATAGGAGTTCTGTGTATTTTAGACAGGTTCTTACAGATACCCTCGTATTTCCAAAGTAGTTTGGAAAGTGATACACAAGAAGTTCTACCTGAATATGAAGAATAACTTCTTTCCTGTGTGGGTGACCCAGCACTGGATCAGGTTGCCCAGAGCAGTTGTGCAGTCTCCCTCACTGGAGATATTTAAGAACCATCTGGACACGACCCCGTGGTCTAAGACGATCCTGCTTGACCAGGGAGGTTGGACCAGATGACCCACTGTGGTCCCTTCTAACCTTACCTGTCCTGTGATTCTGTGAAATACTTGCTTTCTTCAATATTTGGGGACCCTGAGTTCTCTAGACTCAGCAGCTGGGTCATTTCTTCTCCAGGGGTGGTACTCCAACCACTGGTGGGCTTCTGAGAGCAGTGTGGGTCAGAGGTTTGTTGCCTGAATCCACATTAATGGCCAGGCATCTTTAGAGGACTTAGGTAATTCTGCTTTGTTCAGGAAACTTGTAGCAGATGTGTTTCAGGATGAGTGCTCTATGTAGGATGAAATCTGGAGCTTCCTAACACCAGCTACAGCAATTAATAGTAATGGTATTCATTACATATTCATTACATAACACGGTTTGTTCTGGGAAACAGACTGCTAGAGATGGAGGATGAAAATAGCAGCTGTTAATTTCAGAGGGCTGAGCCTCTGAAGACTGCACCCAGGAGGAACCAGAACCTACTTAATTCCCTTCGTGCTGTAGCCGAGGGCGTCTACCAAGGGGAATAGTCCTCTCCAGGGTTTTCCACTGCTGGTGGCTTTCTGGTGTCACCAGGGAACATTTTGGCTGTGCCCAGCTATTCCCCTGTAGCCCATCTGGAAGGGCTCCTGCCTTCACAGCACCTCTGGTGCTGCCTGGCTTTTTGCTCCTTTGAACACCAGGACCTGCCACTCTTTGCTGCTCAGCATAAGTGGAGATTTGGGATTTGGGAAAGGTGGTGGGTTGTGGTCAGGCTGTGCCTCTCAGCTGTGCCCGTGGTTACTGCTGCTGTGTTCCCTGACTGGGTAGCTCTGGGTGTAGCCAGCTGGAGTTGCATGCCTGCTCCATGGATAACTGATTGGTACAAATGGGTGGAGCAGGTGAGGTGGAGTGTGTGCTTTGAGTGTCTTCTGTGCCCTGGCTTGGGTCTGTCCCAGACATGACTGGGAGCTGCTGCAGAAGCAGGACTGAGTAAGGAAAGGAAATGCTGTCTGACAGCAAAGTGCTGCCAGGCTGGTCTTTTGAACGACCTTCCATGCTCCTGCTTGGCTGTGTCGCTGCAGAAGGCTCCAGGAACAGAGGCTGACTGCCCTTTCTCCCCTTGTGTTCCTAGATGGCGACGGCCGGAGGCTGAAGGGAGCCATCCAGAGGAGCACCGAGACGGGGCTGGCCGTGGAGATGCCCAGCAGGACCGTCCGCCAGGCCAGCCACGAGTCCATCGAGGACAGCATGAACAGCTACGGATCAGAGGGAAAGTAAGTCATCATCAGAGGAGAGCTGGGCAGTCACTCGTGGGATGCGCTGTCCTTATACCTATTAATTTCCCTGCAGCATGATGGATGATGTGTTCTTCTGACTTGCTTATGCTGCAGGTGTACTGCCCATTCAATTAGAGCAGATCTCTCTGCAGAGCTGGCATGTCCTTTAGCTGTTTATATACTTTTTTTAGTATCCTCATTATTCTGAGCCGAAGCAGATATACCCATTACTTTTAACCACTTTGCCTTTGGAAGAATGATTCAGGGTGAATAGCTGAGGCTCATTACTGGTCATAAATTATAAGCCAGTAGTTTCTAATATTGCACAAGAGTTATGCATTTCCTCTGTTTCAAAATAGCCCTTTGGATTGGGGCAGAGGGACATGTCAAGGTCCTGAAAAAGGTGAGAGTAACAATACATCATAGCACATAGCAAAATCACATCAAAATACATATTTAGAAGCCCATGTATACTTTGGGAACAAGCTTTATTTTATTTCAATTAAGTTAGTGTCCTAAAAGAATGTGTTTCAGAAAACATTTTTGATCCCATGAAAAGTTAAGACACACTTTGTTGCATTTAGGCTTTATACCAGAATACAAAGCAGGAGACTTTAGGCCAGAACTCTGGGAGCTGACTTGTCTCCAGTTCTGGTTTTTGTACTTGCATTACTTGAAGCCATATATGGAGATTTTAATAATTTTATTAAGATGACCATTCATGGGAATCTTTGGAAGCAAAAAAACCCACAGTATTTGAAAAAGAAGGCAAAATATACCATCAGGTTCTGTGCTTCTAGATGAGAGGCCAGAATGTTTGTATACCTAAAACATGCTCTGTTTAGGCCAAGTTTCACGCTTGGCATTGCTCTGTACACACTCTCTCTAGTCCTGTGTGGTATTCCAAGTACACTGTGCAGCTAAAATGCTGGGATAGTCCAAAGGCACTCTCAATTAATGTGAATCTGGTGTTAAATAAGTAACAGCCTGTAAATGAAGAGAGACTTTCTTTAGCTTTAGAAGTAGGCTAATCCTGGAAAGGCATCATAGATCTGTGCTGAAGGTTCAAAATAGTAATGAGGCACAAGCTGCGATAGCAATCTTGTCACTCCAAGGCTGTGATGTACCTTATCTCTTCTGTGAGCTGCTGTCTCCAGGGAAATATTCCTGCTACACCAGCACAGTGCTGTGGCTCGGAGTTCTGCCTCTGCTACTTGTTGCAGAGGATTAGTGATTAAGTTCAATCCCTCGGCAATGCGGGGCAAGAATCTGCCTTCCTGCAGAGCAGAATTCTTTCCTTTTTCTGTTTACACAGCTTACCCTCCCGGGAAAGGGTTTAATTCCTTGGATGCTCTGTGTCCTGTCATTGCACGTGCTGGCTGCTTTCACTGGGCTTTCCTGGGGGGAGAGCATCTCTGCCAGCAGAGTATTGCACCCGTTCAAGCGCTGCCTCACCCCGAAGGCAGGTGACACGTCGCGCTCAGCTCGGCAGAGAAGTGGGAACCCCGCCTCGAGTCCAAATGTCTTTATTACAACAAGCCTAACATTTGTATTCCAGCCTCGAACGCTGCCAGAACATCCTTGCCAGCGCCTCTGCCAGGGATGGGATAGTTTCTTCTCTCACTTCTCTGAAAAGTGTGATTAAGTGGTTCCTGGATGCTTTGTTCCTAGGTGGGATAATTAATCTCTTCTGGAAAGCCGGTGGGAATTGCAGCTATCTGTCTGAGCCACAACTGATAAGCAAACAGGGCTGAGAATACAAAGAGCTAAGAGGGCTCAATTCTCTTGAAACATGGTGGGAGGGGAGCTTCTCTGCTTTCTTTTCCTGCAGCAAAGAATGGAATTGTTCGGGGAATAGCTTTGAGGAACAGAAATGTGCTCTCCTAAGTCAGATTTCTCATGACCTCTCTCACTTGCTGTCGCTGTCTTGCCGGGGAGGCAAAATGAAGATTCATGAATCTCTGTTAGCTGTGGCGAGTTTACTTTCTAATAAAAGCTGGGTTTGTGACTGATGCAGATACTCCCAGGTCAGAGACAGTTTTCACCAGTGAGTGTCAAAAGTCTGGTTTTCAACAAGGAGAGCCTGCCCTAGTTCTTCCCACCTGAACATCCCTTCGGTGTGTTGGCACCTGGAAGATGGATTCAATACCTCATCTTCCAAGAGGGTTTGTTTCTCAGCTTCTGTGTATTTTTATAATACTCTTCAATTTAAGGACTAAAAGGACAACTTCCAAAGGTGACACACTGAGATGATCAAAGATTTGGTGTATCTGTGCTACAGGAGGCCCAAATATCTGCCCTCAGCCACACAGACTGCTTTTGGAAAGTGATACTCACTGGCTGCTTTCATGTTTGTTGCAGCTGCTCCAGCTGCTCTGGGCCAGTGCAAGGTATCCCAGTCAAAGAATTTTCTGAAATGCATATTTTTCAGCAATCCTGATTTCATGGGAACTTTTTATTTTAATGGAGAGCATTTTATGCAGGGGTATACCTCCCAGGTAGGCTAGGCCCTCCTTCATCTTCAGGTAAAGGGATTATTTTGTTGAAGTATATAGACGATTAGCTGGTCTAAAAGATGCATCTCCTGGAATTTAAGCTCATACAACATGCCAGTGAGTGCTGACAGTGTCAACACACTGCTTCATGTAAACTTTTGCCAACCTTATTACCCAGGTTTTACATTGCACTAGTATAGGAAATTAATAGAATAAAACTCAGTTCAGGTTTTTGTAGAAGGGAAAGTAGAAGGGAAATTTATTCTAAACACAACTGTTTTCAGTCATTCTCCTGTCTGGGTTCCATTTGCTCACGCTCTCACCGCCCCATGCAGGCACCAAGCCTCGTGCATCCAGGGCTGTAGCCAGGATGGATTGTGTGCTGCAGGGAGGACCAGGAACACCATCTGTCAAGCCCTTGCTGTGTCTGCTGAGTTGTTCTTCACAACAGACTGGCTCTTGGACTGTTTTTTATCTTACACTTTCTAGGACTTACCTGCTATTTTGAAGTGATCTTTCACCTCGGGGTCTTGTTCTTTTTGATCTCAAGCAGTGCTGCCACCTTTTTGTTCCCCTGTTTGGGGGATCTTTATGGCTACAATCTGCTCTCACACAGGCTGTGGAAGTGATGTGCTCTCTAACCCTGTTGTCCTTGTCCTGTCATTGAAGGACAGATCTGCTGCTGACGGGTTGGTTGTGCTTTCACACACACAGATATTTCCATTCATAGTTCATCCAGACCAATCTTAGCACTGGTTACAAATCTCTACAGCAGTGGGTATTTTCTTCAGTGAGTATATATGTAAAAATTTGCTTGAGAGAACAGTTATGAACTGTAACGAGTGCCTATCGGGTAGTTTCAGGACACCAAGATTACTGCAAGGATACAATTTGGAATATAGGAATAACTCACAAACAACCCTCTGAGATTCAGCAGAGATCTCAGCTCCATCCTGGCTCTTGCACGATCTACATCTTGTTTTGGCTGGGTTTTGCTGCAGCTGCACGACACCATGTACAGCATTCAGAAAGCAATAGATTCTGGACTTGCGCGTAACTGGTTCCTGCCAACCACTTTTCTTTCTGAAAATGGAGCAGAAAGACAAAAATGGACCTGGAACAGAAGCCTGCTAGCTGCCATAGTGCCTAGTGAGTTGTACTCAGCGTTTTTGTTCTTGCTGGCTGCTGCTGGGATGATTAAGTTCTGGAGAGCTCAGGTGATTGTCACCTTAGAAATGCACAGCAGGCGGCGACTGGCAAGGCCTTAGAGGATTGTTCTTGTATTATCCGAGACCAGTGTGCCTGTCCAGCAAGGAGGCATCTTGTTGTCAGCCATATCATCTCTTTTCCACCAGCCTGAGCCCTGCCTGAAGGCCCTGTTGTGACAAAGACAGGAGGGAGAGGACAGCCTGGCACGTGTGCTGCCAGCACGGGAATGTCGAGCCCCTCAGCTTCGTTCTGTCTCCTGCTGTTCCTGCAGGCTTGTACCAGTTCTTCCATTGGGCATATGGGGCTGGTGTGAACCAAAGCTGGGACTTAGGCTGCAAGAACTGCCTGCCCTTCTCTGCCTCACTGTGGAGCAGTAAATACCAAGAAGCTGGAGGAAATAGTGACCTGGCTCGTAACTTCACTTTCCTTCACCAAAAATTATCTGTCGCCATTCAAGGATGATCAAAAGACCTGGTTCCTAAACACACCATTCAACAAATTCTCATTGCAGCTATTCACTGAATGTTTCTTTTTTGACATCCAAAGTCAGGGGAATTTTAGACTCTTTTACAGCAGATTATCTTTGAGACTCTTCTTTTATCCAAGTCCTTTTAAAAAACGTAGTGAAAGGTGTTGTTAATACAGTTCAGGCTGTAAGAAATCAGTGCCTTTCTAGATGGTAACCAGGAAAAGCATGGAGATTATTTCTCTAACACATCAAGAAGTTCATCAGCCTGTTGACTAACAGCACATCCTTTTGTGCTGGTAAAGCTTGGCCAGCACAGCTCGGAAAGGATGCGACCTTGAGAGCTGTAGTTACAGCAGTGAGTGCCACAAATCCCACCTTCAGCAACCTCTTGGGAACAGACAGAATTGCTCTCTGAAGACAGGTAGCTATCTTTTATTCAGTGAGTCCGAGATGACTAGTGATTGCTAAAAATGGAGCTTGCCTGGCAAGGTGGGGAAGGGAATGGGGGAGGTCTTTGTGCAGAATTCACTGCGTAGCTTTTATAGCCCTGTTTCGGTGGCAGAATTCCTACAGCAGAAGGGATCGGATACGGAGCGGAGTACAATGTGTTATAGCACATAAGACAGCACGTCACAGAGCTAAAAATGTTACAGAAAGTGGAGTGGCCAGGAGAGAAGCAGAGCTTGTTGAGAGGCAGAGACAGAGATTTTGCCTGGCAGAGGAGAGGTGTGCAGTTGGAGTTAGGGTGGGGTTGGGTCCTGCAGGGATGGATGCTCATGGCAGACCTTCTGAGCCAAAGTGAAGCCTCCTGCAGTGTTCCTGTCAGCTTTGACAGGGTGAGGGGCTGTAGTTGGGTGCGTGCTCCGTTAATAATTCCTCGTGTGCATCCTGAATATTTTAAAGATCGGGGCAACGGGCATGAACAAATTCTGCCTTCCTCCTGAGCTGATAGATCTCTACTTGGCTTCTGGCTGTAAGATGCGATTTAAAAGACGTTAGCATGCAATATGGATGAGTGTGATGGTTACACAGAACATTACAGCTCCCTGAAATTGGAGTTCTGATGGGTTTTTTTTAATGCTCAAATAAAATAACTGTCAAATGTGTTATCAGTCTCAGAGGAGGCTTCCCCTTCCCCATTTCTTCTGGCTGAAGGAATGTGTTGCTGTCCCTGGTTTTTAAAGACAGAGCTGGAGAACTTTAGCTGTGTGTTAGATATATAGTCAATCTGTTAGTTCAGCTGTGGAAGTCAAACCACAGCTTGGTCGTTAATTGCAACTTTGTGCCCTAAGAGGACAAAAGAAAAATCTTCTGGAAAATATTTATGAGAACAGGACAATTTCTGAACCCAGACACATCCCATGTATGTGCTAGACACAGTGGAGCACCTCTTTAAGAACGTATCACTTCTGGACACTTGAGATGATGGCAAATAGGTGTTTGTGTGGATAGTGTGAATGAATCCATGAAAAGAACAAGACAGAATGTTATCTCCTTAAAATAGCTGCTGTCTGGGTGTGCCAGGGGGTGGCTGTGTTGAAGCTGTCTGGCTTCACCACCACCCCAGCTGGCTGAACCCACGGCAGTGGAACAGTGCAGCTCTGCAGGAGTCAAGGTGTGAAACTTGTGTAACAGAGAGGCAGGAATGGGGATTTGGACCAAGGGGGAGGACAGGAAATTCTCTTCTCTAGACAGAGCTCCTGAACAGAAAGGTGTTACAGTCGGGCTGTGAAGGGAGCAGCGAATCCATTCTGTGTTTCTTCTGCACAGACACATCAGCCAGTGTGTGGCCATTTACAAGTTGGTACGATCAAGATGAGTCTCAAAAGTCCTGTAAGATAGAAATAAAAAGTGCTTTGTCAGGAGGAAAAGAAATGGAATATGTTGGTCTGTCTTGTGAGCTGGTAACTCACAAATGGTGTTCAGGACTGATGTGTAAAGAGGAAAGGCTGGAAGAAGAAGAAGATTCAGAAGGAAGAAGCAAAACCAAAGCACAAGAATAAACTCTGAGGGAAAGATTTGAAAAATAGGTTAGACAAGCAGCTGTCATGGATGGTGTAAATAAGGCTGCTGTGGCCTTGGGCCCTGGATGTGGACTGACTGACCTGTGGAGATGCATTTTTACTGTATTTCCCACGAGTTGTACAAGGTTTTGACAAGTTGATTCTGCAGATGCTTGCAACAGCATAATGGATACCTGGCATAGAGAGTCCCAGGAGCAATTTAAAAATAGATGGAGAAAAGAGGTCAGACAAACTCCGCACGGACAGGAAAAGAAATTAATGATACATTTTCCCTGAACGCGTCTGTGCCGTCACACACTCCGCATGCTAATGGTGCAGAGCCACATCCACCCTGGGAGAGGGAGCAGCACAGCTGCTCTGCCTTTGCTTTATAGCATTCTGCGTTGAAATCACTGTTGTCCATTTCCAAAATGATCAGGATTAGGAATGCTGTGTTTGAAAGAAGAAGGTCTAGGCAATCTCAGCCCAGTTGGAGCACATGGCTCCTAAGATCGAGTGAACACACGGTGTTGTTCTGCATATAAACATGCCCCAAAAGACAGCGGTGTTTTATGGGGTGGGCCATCCATGCCATAAAGCTGTGGTGGTCAGTACCTGCCCTGCTTGGGGGCCTCGGGATCGGGCAGGAGCTGCCGGCACTGCTGCCAGCGCCGACTGCGGGGTCGTGTCTCCCTCTCGTGGGTGTCTGCTCGGCTGCAGCGGGAGCTGCTGTCACTCTATCCCGAGGTGTGTCCCTCTGCCGTGGGCTCAGAGATCCCAGGGTCAGTAGTACCCAGTGTCGCCTTTCTGCTGTCCCTGCTCTGCCTGCTTCCCAACAGCTGAGGAACAGGGTCTGAGCATCCTCCAGCCCAATGTCCTTCATTTGTCCTTGGCACCCTGGAGGCAGCACTGACCTCCCTGTGCTCTCTCTCTGCCTTCCAGTCAGTAATGAGTTGCATTCAACTTACGACCAATTCCACAGCAAACCCATAATCTCTAACTTGGTTAAAATCATTCTCGTTCTGCTGGGGCAAAGCAGAGCCCGTGAATCATGATTAGTGAGAGCAAAGGGCTAGAGAAGAGATAATTAATTTCTCTTTGCTGTTCAAAGGCTGTGCTGCCCTGGCTCAGGGGAGGATCTGTGCCCTTTAGACAAAAGGCTGAGGAGTGTCACCTGTTAATCTTCTCTGTGTGCAGCCCTTTGCAGCATGAGATGGTCCTGCTGCAGCCCCTGTCCCCAGGGCCCTGCTGGCTGTGACAGCTGCTGTTTGCAAGTCAGCTGAAAAATGCTCCCTCTTTATTCCTCTGGCTATTTTTAGCATTTCTCTTTAAATTGTAATAAAAAAAGACATCTTTTATCGGTGATAACCAGGTTATAGTGATTTCTCCCCTTAAGGGAGAGGCACATTTGGCAATGGGAGCGGAAGGGCTTTCCAGGGTTGCTCCAGTGTGTGTGAAACACATCTGCTGGCTGTCACCCGCGGTGGAGCCACCACTGTCACCCGTGGCAGATCCCTTCAGGAGCATGTCTCCTTGCCAGCACATCCAGTGTGTGGTGATTCAGCTGGAGAGCTGGTTGCTGAATCAAGGGTAGGTCAGAACAGCTCAGTTTCATCAGAAGTCAGGCAAGAAAAGGCTGCTGAGTATGTGGCAGGGTGGTAGGGGAGGGCTCTTGGGAGTACCAGGGCTGCGTTTAAAGAGCTGAAAGAAGTCATAGTGGTCCCTGGAGCTCTTTTTCTCCCTGCTTTTAGCTTCAGGAAAAGCAAGGGAGTGAATGGGGAAGGTCTCTCCCACCAGTCTCACCATACACATCCCCCTCACCTCAGTATCTCAGCTTCTCTCCGAGCACTTGACAGACAGAGCCCACCGTGCTGGATTTGAGCATCCTAAATTTAGTTGATGCAGAGAAATGGTCCCTGCTGGTTTTAATTCACATTCATACTAAATTTCTGCAGTTTTATTTTCCTCTTCCCTCTCCTCTCAGGGGAAAAGCAATGGCTTTCTTGGAGGCAGCTTATGAGTTTTCCAGACAGAAATTGTTTCCACTCCAGGGTAATTGGCAATACCCAAATATATGTCCAGGAATTGGTCAAAGCCAAGGAGCCTGATTTAGAGCTGCTGCTTCTAATGCCTCATAAAGAAAGCAGCACTCCAAAAGGTCAGCCTCTGTGCAATGAAGCAGCCAGTCCCACCAGCTAATGGCATAATCTATTAAAGAATTAATTCAATACCTTTTCCCAGTCAAATATAACAACAGCAGGGAACATTAACTGTCTAACCTAATACTGAGTTTCAAATAGTGCTAGTAAACCTATTAACCAGGGCTGTTATCCAGACTGACTGAGTCTTGACCTTGGCCTGTGTTTCTAAGTGGGCTTTGCCATTCCTCTTGGGATCAGCCTTAGAGTTCCAAACCAGCAGCAGCTTCGTTCAGGTACAAGGGCTCAGCTCCCTGTGAGGGTCTGTGTCCCTGCAGCAGTGTCCTGCCCCGGCTGCAGTGTGCTCTGAGGAGTGCTCATCATTTTGAGGTCATCCACAGCCCTCCAACTTCTGAATCTGTGTGGAGGTAACAGCAACCTTTGCTTTGCTGTAAACACTTCCAGTTGCTGTTGGTTCACCTTTAGCCCAACACTCTTGGTCCTGTGCTTTTTAGCATTTTCCTTCATGCTCTCCTGCTGTGTTCCTCTGTGTCATTGATGAAGGCTGCAGCACAGGCTGCTCTCTTAGCTGGTGCTCTGAGTTTCTCCTGAGCTGCCCAGCTGGGCAGAGCCTTTGCTAGCAGCATTCACAGCATCACAGAATGGCTTGGGTTGGAAGGGGCCTTAAATATCACCCAGTGCCAGCCCTGCTGCCGTGGGCAGAAGCACCAGCTTCCCCCAGAGCAGAGGAGGGGTGAGCTGGTGTGTGAGAGCACAGGGGTGGCTTCTCTCCACACATGTATAAAGTGCAGACAAATACTTGGCATCGGCCTTTGACATGATTCTCCCCCCCAGCAGGTAAGAAGAAGTGGTTTTCTGTGACAGATTTAAGGAATTATTTTGAGGATCCAGGGGCCAGAGGGGTTTCTCCTGTTTGCTGTCCTGCAGCATGCCAAGTTTCTATGGGTGGTCTGCTCCCAGCTTTGTGTCCCCACTGCAGTAACGTGGCTGGAGTTCACCCCAGAGAAAAACTGCTCTGAGATCTGGTTCACAGCCCTCAGCTTCACTCAGTCTTAGGCTTCCCATCTTCTGTCCTAGTCCTCAGCATCTTGTTAATTAGCCCGAGCATCTGTTCTGAGCACAGCAGTGAACGTTTCCCTGAGCAGTTGTGAGTTGTCTTGCCAGCCCGTTATTTACGTGCTCGTTCAGGTCACACACTCCCCAGGGCAGGACTGAGACCCTGGCCCATTTATCTTCTATGAGCTGAGAAAAATAAAGAAAACATTTACCTTCTGGCTGAAGGTCCATTCATCTCCTGCTGAATCTTATGTCTTTCTCTGTCAGGTCTCCTTTCTCTTGAACTATTTTGAGTTCTCTAAGCACCGGTTTTTCATCCTTTTTTGACTCTCTGCGTGCAGCTCCAAACGCCTGAGCCAGCAGGCTTACAGAGTCTTGCTGGTCCTCCTGTGCACCAGGACTCTCTTCTTCCCTCCTTGTATGGGCAAATCACGAGCCTGATAAAGCCTGTCTGGCTCCAGGCCCCCTCTTCCCCTGCTTCCCCCATCCCACGTCCCTGCAGATTTGCCAGCCCTGGGGCTGCTTCTCTCTCTGTGCACTGTTCATCCTCGGAGCCTGGCCACAAATGCAGCACCTCTGCCCTGCTTCTGTGCTTGGGGTGCTGCTCCCCAGAGAGGGCTGTCCCAGCAGGTGCCACAGGGGTGATGGGGAAGGAATCCCATACCCAGGAGGGATCTTGGCACTGGGGAGCCACCTTGTGCTGCTGAGGAGTTGGTGACACTAAAAAGCTGAGAAAAATGTTAAGCCTTCTCTGCAGTTAATGCCAACAATAAATCCTGCTGTTCCTGTTGCATCTCAAAATATCACCTGAGTGTTTGTGCAAACGGTGAATGGGGGGGTGAAACAACACTGAACTAGGGAAAATCCACCTGTGGAGAGCCCCTCCCAAACCTGTCTCTCAGGATGGCAAGACAGCTGCCTCCCTTTTCACAGGGGTGACATTCATAAAGAGCTCAAGGGCAGGGTTTTCCATGCTGATGACTCAGCAGCTCCCCGTGTAACAGCAGTAACCAGGTTTCTCAAAGAGCCAGGTCAGCACAGAGGGAGGTGCAGTGCTTCATGGGGACTGGGCCATTTAATGCAGTGTCCCTGTCACAGGGGCTGAGCCAGGGACACATTCTCTTCAGCCCATGCATGGCGAGGTGCTGAGGTGTGTGTGCTGCCTTCCTATTTCCTTGTCAGAATAAATAAATATTCCCGTGGGGCCGAGACCAGGTCTGAAAATACCTAATGAGAGCTGAAATCCTAACCTGAAATTAACGTTCTGCAGGCTGACTGGCGTTTACAAAGAGTTCTTTTTCCTTTTAATGTCTTTTAAAATGTAACTGGCTTGCAGGGGGGGCATCAGTGAGTCTTTGTGGCTGAGTCAGCCGGGTGAGAGAGCCCGTGGTCCCCAGCCCGCCCCGCAGCGTGCAGCCTCCTCCCAGCGCCCTGACAAACCAATCTGGGGAAGCAGGGAGCTGCATCATTACGTGGGTAATTGCCCCCCTCCGAGGCCGTTTGGGAAAGTGGAGGAGGTTTGTAATTGTGCCTGGCTTTGGCACGCAGCAGCTTCCCCGGAGGCAGAGTGGGTACCCCAAGCTCCTGACGCGTGTCTCAGCAGCTGTGTCATGGGCTGGCAGATGCCTGCAGGACAAATGTAGGTGTCAGATGCTGGCCTCGAGCCTCCTCCTTACTGTTTGCATCGAGTTTTTCTATAACCTCTAAAACAGCTGCGTAAATCAGGGTGCAGCTGAGTAAAATCTTGGTTTGTATCAGAGTGCCTCGGCGTTTGATGCTGTTGTGTTGCTTCACACGCGTCCAGGTGCAGTGCCCAGCACCTGTAGTCATGCCATGGACCAGCCTCAGCACCTGGTGGCTCCATTTGGAGGCTCTGTCCTCCCAGCAGCTCTTGTTTCACTGTGGTGACTGCGGCAGAGGCACTGCTGGTGTTGGAGGACATTGCCCTTTAGCCTTGCACAGTGTTCAGGTCCTCTTTGAGGCAAGTTGTGGAAGCAGGTGGTAACACCACAGAGGGGATGGGGTGGATGCTTCTGGTGCTGAGCAGTAGGAAATGGGACTCTCTGGTCAAAAAGGAGATGTACTGTTCTTCGTGTGTGTGATAAGTAAATGGGGAATTGAGTCCCCAGGGGATTGATGCTCACCCCCCTCATCTCACTTTTAACCACTGCTCTAGATACATTATCTCCTCCCCAGAAATAAGGATTGAGAAGGGTCAATCAGGGATCAAGAGGATCCCATGAGCTACTCTAGGAATCTGCTACCTGGAAGAGGTGACAGGCTGCATATGAGCCTGAGATGGCAGAGTTCTTACTTACAGACAATAAATTATAGTTAACCAAACATTAACCAGTTGGTAACTTCAGACATTATTGGGGTTTTTCTGTGCAAGGAAATAGGTTTTGAATGGATTCCATCTGACTAAACTGTGTGGAAATCAGCGAGTTTTGTAAGGGAAGAAGGCTTCTCTTGATATCATTCATTACAGAGGTGTATGAAATCTGGTTCTTTACTTAATGGGTTGCTTTAAAATGCCAATTAACCGCTTGCCAAAATAATTTTCTCTTGCAGCTTGAATTTCAGTGGAGTCCATCTAGCATCTGCTGGGCAGTTCAGTGACTTCCTGGGGAGCATGGGCCCTGCCCAGTTTGTGGGGCGCCAGACCTTGGCCACCACCTCGATGGGTAAGGAACACAAAGGTCTTGGGTGGCTTTGATTTAGTCTTGAACTGCTCCTAAAGCCAGTAATAATGTGTCCAGCATGTGCTGATCTACCACTGTCCTGCTCCATTTCTCTGTTAAATCAAGTGAGCTTGGCTGAAAGGTTTTGCTGACTGCAGCAAGTGTGGCATTAGTAAGAGAGCAGCAGCTTTGTGCTTTCCTCCCTCAGCTCTGAAAGGCACAGACTAAGTAAAACTCAGCTAAAGTCCTGAAAATGCACCCTGTGCATCTTGGGGTCTTTCTTCCTCTCTAAGGCCCACCCTGCTCTGTAAGGATTTTGTTATGGTCCACCATAATTGCATTTTCCAAAGCAGCCTGCAATCCTAAGTGCTTTTGCTTGGGAGAGATGAGAGTCTTGTTGCCACAAAGAGTAGGAGACTGAGCCCCCAAAGCCATATTAGAGCACTGGCAGTCGAGTATGCTTTGGAAAATGTAGGCTGGAATCACTGTGGAGCTGCTCCAGAGTAACAGGAGGAGATCAGGCACGTACAGCTTGTAGCAGCTGTAGCAGGCAGGACATGATTGGTTTTTTAAACATTTTAAAGCTCAGGGATATACTGTTTTGAAAGTCTTCTGTTTATTTTGACATTTTGGTTTAGGGGACGTGGAAATTGGCTTGCAAGAGCGAAATGGGCAGCTAGAAGTGGATATCATTCAGGCTCGAGGACTGACACCGAAACCCGGCTCCAAAACACTGCCAGGTAGCATGCTTTGATCTCCTGCAGTAATTCCCTGAGCCCCAGCCTCCCGTGATGGGAGAAATTGTCATTTCCCTGGGCTTCAGCAGGACTAAGCACTCTGTGTGCAGCACTGAAAATAAAGCTGCTGGAGCAAATCCTTTCCCTGCTGTAAATGCCTTCTTTAGAAACACCTGAGACACGGCACTCTTGCCTTTTCTAAAGTGAGCACGAAGATTTGTTTTCACGTTTGGCCACGTTTGTGTTTTCCAGCTGCTTACATCAAAGCTTACCTGCTGGAGAACGGCGTGTGCATCGCGAAGAAGAAGACAAAAGTGGCGCGCAAATCGTTAGACCCTTTGTACAATCAGGTGTTGCTGTTTGCTGAGAGCCCCCAGGGCAAAGTATTACAGGTAAGGTGAGCAAATCTCAAGGCTGCCCATCTCTCTCTTCCACCTCTTAGGGAAGATAATAAGCCTGGCAAGGAACCTGGATAATTAACAGAGATGAGAAAAGGCCAGTGTTTTCACTGAACCAGATGCGCTCTACCTGAACTTAACAAATGGAAACTCTTTTTTTTCACACTCAGACTGATAATTATTTCATCCCCTCCCAACTACCATGAATGCCTACCAGGAAGAGGTTGATTTTTATTTTTTTAATTCTTTTTTTCCCACCCAGTTAGGAGATAGGTGGTACCTATAGGTGCTACACAATCTGCAGCGTGGGTTATCTTCTGTGTCTGTGCACATTCAGAACACTCTGTTTTGGCCATCACCCAGGCACTGCCCTTTTCTACCTCTTTTCTGTTACTGCCATACATTTTCTGTCTTACTCATATTTTCAACTCTGCACCTCTGTTTCCAGAGCAAAGAGTGATTTGCTTTGTTGATTCATATAAAAATCATTTCCATCTAATAAAGCCTGACTGAAACCCATTTGTAATACTTAATGTAATTCATCCATGAGTCTCTATCATTTACCTCCACTGGCACATGAATTGGCAGGTAACCTGCTGGACCCTTCTCATTAGTGACCTCTTCCTCATCTACCTTGATTAGAAGCATTTTCCCCGATGCAACCAGACTGCACATTCTTGGTTGACCTGGGGTGGAACCTGGCTTGGTCTGCTCTTGCCTTGCGTGGGTTTCCTTACCTGCTGCCTTGCTGCCAGGAAAGGCACTAAAATGGGAACACAAGAGGATCAAATGAGGAGCTTGGCTCTCTGCTGATTGCTCTGTCACCAGACCAACTTAGTGCAGTGGCCCGCTCCATCTCCTGCTGGCTTAGAGTGTGAACTTTTGTCCTTTAATTGACATTCTTTGTCTCTCCTACCTCGTTTTATGGAAATTTGCTATGTGGTGGGAAGGAGGCTGTGAGGATTAGCCAGAGATCACCGGTCATTGTCATAACCCACCCTACTCATCCTCTCCTCTTCAGAACCCGCTCTGGAGTCAGTCGTCACCTCTGTCTTGCGCCGCGTAGGGCCCCTTGCCCACGTGCAGACCTCCAGCATGCCTAAGCCCATGACCCTCACTGCATCTGTCGTTCCACCCACTGCTCTCCATCGTGTCGTAAGTGTGACTCAGCTCTCCCTGCTCGCCTGCCAGCTCTCTCATTAGCCCTTCCTCTGCGTCTGCGAGCCGCTCTCGGCCATCTGTCCCACTTCCCCTCGTGCCACTCCGCGTGTCCCCCGCGTCACTGGTCCCTTCCTCCAGGTGAGTGCCTGTGCCTCCTCTGCCTCTGCCCTGTGCCACGAGCTCCGAGTGCAGAAGTTAAAACACGCTCTTTTCCTCAGACTGTTGGCTTTTCACCCAAACTGTTGCCCACCTTTTTTTTGTTGGTTTATTTTTCCCACCCTTTGCCCCCCGGGGCCGCCTTTTGGTGTATCCAAGGCCTGTCATGTGCTGGGAACAGGTTCTGCCTGCAGGTGTTGGACTGCTGCTCCAGGGATATTTTGTGCAGGTGCTGTCCCTGCCCAGCAGGTAGACTGGCAGAATGGTGTCTTATCCACGTGCACATTTACCTCTTTTCCGTGGGGGAATAAATATCTGATCACTTTAGAATTTGTAAACACGTGCTTAAAAAAACATAGTGACATCATCAGCCAGGGCTTCACGTTACCTGTTGGTAAATTTTTCTGGTCTTCTTGGGCTGTAGTAAAGCTCCAAGAAAGGACTGGTCAGACTTCTGCTTCCCAAGCAAGTGTGCAAGCTGAAGGATTAACTGTGCTCCCCCTTCTTGTTCCCAAGGTGATAGTCTGGGGAAACTACGGGCGCATGGAGCGCAAGCACTTCATGGGAGTCGCCAGGGTGCTCCTGGAAGAACTGGATTTGTCGACTTTAGCCATCGGCTGGTACAAGCTCTTCCCAACTTCCTCCATGGTAGATCCCACTACAGGCCCGCTCCTGCGGCAGTCCTCCCAGCTTTCCCTGGAGAGCACAGTGGGACCCTGCTGTGACAGGTCTTAGTGAGTAAGGAAGGGGGAACTGCTTTTGTTTTTTAAACATGCTGTCAAGGTTTTGTTTGCTGGAACTCTGACCTCAAGCGCAATGCATGTTCAATCAGTTCTTGTGGAGCTGGAAGAGGAGGATAAACCAGTGACCTTAGACAGAAGACGAGGGGGAGGGCACTGTGCCCTCTCCGTCCGAGGAGGAGGTGCCGTGGGGCATGAGTCCTAGTTGTCAAATTAGACATACACCTCTTGTTTCACTTCTCTCGCTGTCATTCTTGGACCCTTGTTTCAGATCAATAGTAGCCTTGGAAAGTTGCAGCGTTCGAAAGAATTTGAGGGGGAGTAAGGAAGGAATTTTTCTTAACTGTGCATATTAGAAATTTCTAATACGGATTCTTTCACGAGTACCTGGAAAATTCAGAGGTCAATGTCTGGCCTAAAAAGAGCAGGAGCAGAAAGTTTAAGAGGAAGCATTAGGGTTTTTATAGGGTCTTTCTTTTTTTTGAAAGGAACAAAAAGAAACCTGCAACTCTTTCTTTAGAATCAGTTCCCTGTCACTGAGTCATGTCAGCTGTAACACTGTCGTAGCTGTGTTTTCAAACTGTGCCAAATTACCAGCAAGTGTCTTTACTGCATTACGTGTCTAACACTGCTGATGAAGCAAACTTGGTGGGAGAACAAGTAGCACCCACTTAGAGCAGACAGTTTAAGCAAGAGTTCGAGTTCAGCAGGATAATTAACTGCAATTTTGCTCAGAAAAAAAAACCCACTAGAAGTGGGAGCTCAACATCAGAGTTGCAGCTTGACATGTTCTGTATTGTCAGATACAACGTTCTGCAGTTCACTGACCCCCTTACCTTGCTGCTGTGCACCCTTCAGTCATGATGTCTTCTATCTCCTGCTTTTCCTCCATCCCCCTTGTACTGGTACATATCTGCTGGAGATGCTGCCCTTCCTGCTGTGCTGTGGACTGACCTGAAACAGGACTGTTTTATTCAGCCATGGGAGAGAGGAGATTGGGGTTTCTGGGGGTGCGGAAGAAAGAAACCTCGGTTTGCCATCTGACAGGAAGATGCTGGAGAGCACATAACCTTCCTTGTGGAGAGAGGGGAGCTTTGGGCAGTCTCAGTAATCCACAGACATTGCCAAGTGTCCTGCACGAGGAGATACAGAGAGGTAGTGAGTGAGGAACGTGACGACACAGGGGTCACAGCATGTATATTCTGTTCATTAAAGTGCAGCACTACCTGTAAACAAGTCCTGTAGATCCAGTCAAGCACATTCTCGGAGCTGCTGAGCTGTGGCAGCTACTGCCAGCAGAGCCACGTGCTGGAGGAGGTGCACTAGATCCTTCTGACAGTGAAATTATCCAGAATCACAGAGAATCTCCAAAGATTTTCTGTTGATAGCTCTGTTTTGGCTAGGGTTTTGTCTTAGTTCCCAAATGAGGATTTGATGACTGCTGTCCCAGAATAAATAAGCTTTTGGAGATGTTTTACTTTGTGGTTTAAAAGTGAAGGTCCCATGTCACGTGTAGGAGTGAGCAGATTCTTGAGCTGTCAGAGAGAAATACTGAGCATTTATTTCTGCATGTGGACCTCAGCTTTGTTAGAGTAAAAGCATGAGTGTTGAGTGGATGGTGAAAGCAGTGGCTTTTGGTCCTAGCTTGTCTATGGCATTTTAAATTATTTTGAGGTAAATTACATGATAGGTGCAAAAATTATAGGCCTTACAATAATCTGTAAAAAATTATATAATACAAAGGAGAGGGAAGGAGGACAAGGGACATAGAATGACTAGTTTTTTGAGTCTTCAGTGGCAAAAGCCTCGACATTTCAGATAAACCTCTTAATTTCCTTGATCAAATATGTCTCTGGCCTCTCACTAATTATTTTTTCTAATTGTATTAGACAATTTCTATATATTAGCTGAAGGAAGTTTGTTGCATGCTGGTCAAACTATGTTGTGGCGCTCTCTCTTATTTTTATTTTTTTAAAGAAAGCACATTTACTTGTAATTCGAGTCAGCATCTTTTCCTCTTGGTATGTAGTGAGTACTAGGCAATATTGTACAATATGTGTATGAACTAGAATAGATAAGGTAGATTTAGTGGTCTGTAGCACTGGATCTTTTAATACCTATGACTTTAAAAGGACTGTGGGGAGCTCCAGGTACATGCCAGACCTGGCAGCTGAGTAATAACAGGGCTCCTGTCTTGAGTTATGCCAAAACCTTGGTATGGGTGCTTAGTTTGGACATTATCTACCAGTAAGAGCTGAGTTAATCCTGGGTTTCCTGTGTCCAGTAAGATGAATGCAGCATTTCTGCAGTCTTTAACAGGGAGTAGGAGACTATACATGCCAAAAATATTCCCCCAGAAAACTTTGTTTAATGACTGTCTGTCAAAAAGCTCGGTTCCTGTTTCCCTGGCAGACACGACTTGTCTCTGTATCCTGCCCCTCCAAAAGCTCTGCAGGCTCAGTGATGATCACTTCAGTTACCACAGGACTCCAGAACACTGAGGACTATCTGCCATCTGGTTTTAATCACGGTGAAAGGTCACTGTCAGGGTAAAATATAGAAGTTACAGTTCTGGTTGTGTTATTTTTGTTAACGTCTCCGCTTTGGAGGCAGTCTGACAGTCTGCTCTGTCCTGTTTTCCTCGGCATTTTTCACGTGGTTGGTTGTGTTCCAGTGGTTCTCACTTTTGGTTTGCTCACCACCCAGTCCTGTTTCTCCCCAGTGAGTGAGTGCTGCCATCCCTGGCTGCCTCACACAGCACAGCCACGGGACCTGGCGAGTGCAGGAGACCTTCCTGCCTAAAGCAGACTCACAGGAGCCCTCCTGGCTGTGCTCACGGGATACAGAGCGAGGCCAGCAGGGTTGCATGGTACCCCAAAGCCTAAATTCCTGCTTCACTCATACCCCTGATTCCTGCACTGACCATGCTGTATTGTAGTCAAAAAAAGAACTCTTCTGGTTATCCATCGATTTAAGACTCCCAGTATAGCATCCAAGACAAGTCTCAGGCTTGGAATAGCTTATTTTTATAAAGCCTAATCCTTTTTTTCCCCAAAAATTTGCCTGGCCAGTTTCTGTGTGGGGTGATGTGCTGTGACAGCTGGGATTACCAGTGTGGTTGTGTGCAAAGCAGCCATTTGCCAGAGTGGTGAGCAACTGGAAACTCAGCTTTGGTCCCCTTTGCAAGTCCTGCCTGAGCCTGTTCCTGTGCCTGAGTCTTGCTGTTAGTTCTAATCAGAGACAGAGGAGAGAGGAAGAGCAGGAGACTTATATAAAAGAAAAAAAGGCCTTATAGTATTTTTTGCTCTTTGAGTGTGATGAGGGATAAGGCTGAGGAGAGATAAATACCTGCCCAGCTCAGGGTTGTGCATGAACCACTACACTGTAATGGTAATGGGAGGATTGCTGGCCAAGAAAACCATGGAGAGCCAATCCCTAGGTGTTACCTGCATTGCTATCTCCATGGAAAACAAAGAAATCTTGATGCTGAGAGCAGAATAATCTCTCCCCAGTGGGAATCCCCTGCACACAAGAGAGAGCAGCCTCACACGTGGCTTTGTCCTCTCTGTGCTCTGAGCAAAAGTTTGCAGCCGCGACCGTGGCTGGGCCTGGTTTGTTCAGGCAAAAAAAGGTCTTTTCCCAGTCTCCTGGTGTTTTTTTCCCGTTGCCCCAGCACAGCTGGGGAGGCACAGAGGCAGCACAAGGTCCTCAGTCTGCAGTTCAGTCCGTGGGTCCTCATCCTGCAGTCGGAGCCATGTGGACACTTGTGTCCACGGGCAGGGGAAGGGCCAGGTGACTTTATTGTTTAGTCGAGTGCATCCCCACTTCTTGGCCATGGATCATTTCAAAGGACATTGCAGAATTATTTGCTTTGAATGAAAATATATATTTATTGCTCCTAGCTACCAGATCCTTTATCAATGTACTGTTCTAAATTTGCAGGTCTTCTGGAGTATGAATATCACAAGTTCCTGTAAAGGAGCTGTTTTTAAGATGTTGAGGCAGTTAACAGAATCTCAACCTAAGCATGTTTAGTAACGTTTAGACAGCAAGACAACTTTTTTATGAAACTCATTTTAAGTTAGTTTATTACATGCCGTTGGTAGTATTTTAAAACAGGAAGAATATTTTTCTTTAAAGACAAAATGATATGTACGTTTTTTAACAGGCAACATAATTTAGTGTTTTCAAAAATGTTTGATGTTCTTGGTATGAAGTTTACTCATTCTTTTGATTTCTATGTTCCTTGTTATATTTTATCAACTTTTTTCCAAAAGAAAAGAGGCATATGTAAATAAACACCAGAAAAGAGTCCTATAAGAAATTCTGTTCAAACTGGCCATAAAATTATTAGTAAGTATTTGTTATCATTCATTAACTCTCAGCTACTTTGTTGAAAGAATCGATGTTGTATTTTCAAGACGAGAACTACTTAGCTAGTTTTGTCATAATCCTGTACTCTGTATAAAAATCTTTTTATAAAGAAAGTCTAATAGGCTACCAAGCAATAATATATTCCATTTGGTGTGCACAGATTGTGACTTGCAGGCTGTAGTACATTATTGTTGATACAGTTTATAATTGTCTTCAATCTCAACGACATCACTTTCGGAAAAGCTCCACATTAACCTTGACTGTAAAAAAAAAACAACAAAGACTGGGCTGTTGCCTTGTGAGATATATTCATCCTATAGACTTCTCTGTGAGTGTCTGTGCCCATCGACATGAGATCTCTCTTAGGTGAGGAACGAAACAGCTGTAGGTGACTTCGTACGACAGAGGTAAAAATTAGTTTCAGTATAAAACTTCATGACTGTTCCAATCTCCTGGTTTTTCTTAGGCTCTCTAGTATTTGTAACTCGACGAGAATGGTTCCCACTGCCACCGTAGCCCTGATAAAGCAAAAAAAGCCTTTGCACTCTGGGGCCACATCAGCTCTGCCTGACAGCTGCCTATTTGCCTCAAGATACCAGGGGCGAGCTAGAGGGAGGTTTTTTTTCAGAGCAGCAGATTGGGCTGCTCTTCTTTAAAGGCTCTGTGGGTTATTTTGTCCATTTCATAGGTGGTATTTGTCCATTTTGTTAGAAAATTCCACCCAAGGCAGAGAGATTGCACCTTCGCAGAGGATCACGGGGGGACTGAGGGGTGAAACAGGCACAGGCTGTTCTGTGCCATTCCCCAGAAGTTTGCTAGTGCTGGGCTCACCTGGAGATTTTTTCCCAAGTGGCAGGATCAGGATATTGGATTTTAAGTCAGCTCCATCATTGGTGCAGTGCATAGAATCAAACAGCCTCAGAATGGCGTCCCACTTCATTGCCTGTGGATTCCTTGCAGCAAGTCCCAGTGGTGCTGGGAGCCTGGAGGAATGATGGAAGAATTCCTGGTTTTTGTGAAAGGCTTTGAGGAGAGAGAGAGGTGTAAATGCAGAGCACCGTCTGTAGAGGAGTCCAGGGCAAATTGAAACCTGGAGGGAGCACCTAAAATCAAATTGCAGCTACCAAATTTGAGCCAAACCTTTAGAAAAGGGGCTGATGAGCGGGAGCCTTTTCCTGTTTCCCCCAGTGCACACCAGCCAAGGTGCCTGTCTGAGAACGTGTTAATTCCCCAGAGAGTTTGGAAGTGATGAGGTGTTCTCAAAATGTGGCTGAGTTTTCCACTCACACTGCCAGGCTCCTCTGCTCAGTGGCCACATCCCCGTGACCAAACAGCTCCCAGCTGCTCACCCTCGACAGCAGCACCACAATCATTCCTGGGCAACCTCAAGCTCTTCTCCAAGTGTGGAACCCTCTGCCCTCCCTTCCCCGTGGTAGCTGCTTTTACTCTTGTGGAGGAGAGGAACCAGGGAGAGTTTCTTGTAGCATTTGGTTCTCTGCACTTAAGAGGCTGTAAGAGAAGGACCCTGCACCAGCCCTTTCCAGAGCACCAGCAAACAGAGGCCTCAACCCAGCAACTTTTCCTTTGTAACTTCCCAGAAGCTCCAGGTTCCCACTAACAGCCAGCCTGGAGCTTGAAATCCTGCAGCAGTTTTTTCTTTGTGGCTGGTGCTCCTTACCCAGTGCTGCACACTGGTCTCTGCCGATTCCATCTCCTCCACCTGGAGCTGCTTTTGGCTTTGGAGCAAGGGAAAGTGAGGTTTGGAGAGCGAGTCCAAGGCACAATCCCGCAGCCTCACCATGCTGGGCCTGCCTTTCTCCTGCTCCCTGCAGGCTGTTCCCTGCACGAGGGAACAGAAAAGGGCATCCTGGGATGCAGTGCCTCCCCCAAGACCCCCTCATGCAGCACTGCCATGGCCTGCCACCCACCAGGGATGCCCATGTCCTGCCCACGTTTTGTGGCAGTCCCAGATTCAAACCACAGGGGGGTCCTTCCTTTCCCACCCTTGGAAGGAGCCAGGGGTCTTCTGCAGGGGCTCCACAGCGCAGGCAGGTGGGATGTGCCACATGGACAACCGGGAGAAGACAGACTGGGATCTGCCTCTGTGCTGGCCATGGAGAAGGGGAGCTCCTAGCTAAGCTTTCCTCCAGGTTCCCCTTGCTTTCCCCAGCACCCTCTGCTCGCCACATGGGTTCCCCCTTTCCCTCTCTTTACGAGGCCTTATTCCAGCCCGAGGGGACCGAGGCTGCCCAGGGCATCTCTTCACTGGTCCCGGGGCGGTGCAGCAGAGCTGGCCTCTGCTTGGGGATGGGGCCATCCCCAGCCCATCCAAACCTTCACCTGCCCCCTCCAGCCTGCTGGTGCTCTGCCTTGTTCCCCCCCCCCCCGCTAGGGCCTGGCCAGAATAGGGAAATCTGCTTTCATGGGTTAACCCTTTTTACTTCATTCATGGCTTCACGAAACCCAATTCCGCAGGAGTGGGGGCAGCTGACCTGCCTCTTCCTGGCCTCTGGTAACCCTCTCCCAAAACTCTTTGGAGGTTTTTAACATCATCTGGTGAGCTGTGATCTCCGTGGAGCCGGAGGGAACACAGGCAATGGAGCTGAGTGGCCTGCGAGGTGCGTGGGCTGCCTTGGGTGGAAGGTGGGGCACATCCAGCCACTCGTCTGTAGTCAGGAGAGGATTCTGCTATACTTTTTTCCTGTCTGTAGGTTTTATTCAGACAATATGTAATGATCGAGTGATTTACAATTCAGTGTTAAGCTAATGAAAACGTTGATAATGGTGATAATAAAACCTTTTTTTTTTCCTATGGTGTGTTGGAGGTTTTTTTGTGGAGTGTCTCTGAGCTCTCTGTTGCCACCACCCTGACCTTCAGCCTGATTTCAACTGGGCCCTCCCTTCTTCTTGTGCCTGTGGGGAATGAGAGCAGCTCATCCTGGTGTGTCCCAGCTCTGTCCCAGGCTCCTTGCCAGTGTTCTCTGTGCAAGGGCCCTCACTCCAGCTTCCTCAATCAGCCCCAGCTTCAAACCTGCATTTCCCTGTGACACTTCCAGATGAAATTAGGCCATGGGCCTCCCCAGGCACAGAGCTCAGCTTGCTCCCAGCTGTACTCTGCTCAACGCCCCAGTCCAAAGCCACCTCCTCCTGCTGTTTTCTTCCCAAGATCCTTCATGCCCAGCCCTGGCCATTCAAGGGTGATTTTTAAACCCTGGAGTTGAAGACTGCTGGCAGAACAAAGTACCCTGGGGTTTGGGGCTTGGACACATCCCTCTGCTCCTCCTCATGACAAATAACCAACCACCACCAGCTGGATTCATCTTTTATTGAGCTGCCATCCAGAACGAAAGGGGAGAGAGCAAAGCCTGCCCTGAGACCTTTCCAGCGCTGGCACTCTGCATGCCTTCACATAAGGAAAAGTGGATTTTCCTTCAGGAAAACCCCTTGAGGGTATTTTAGATAGAGCCAACATTGAAAACGTCCCCTTTACTGGGGAAAAAAAAGTGAAATGGGGGCAGAGCCTAGTCCTGCTTTCCTGCAGACAAGACAGGATGGACAAAGGCCATCAGCTGGAAAGAGCCTCCCAGGGGTGGGAGGCACGTGGGGATGGGATCAGCCCCCTCAGATAATCCCAGCAGCAACAAACACCCATGGACTGAGGAGGTGAGAGCTGGCACACCTGCTGGGCTTCCAGCTGGAGGAAAGGTGGGGAAGGGAGGGGTGATTTTAGCTTAAAAAAAAAAGACTCCTCAAGGCCAAGCCCTTTGCAGGTGACTGTGTGTGGTTCAGGAAGGCTCTCCCTGGGGCTGCCCTTAGCACAGTGTGGGCTCTGCAGAGGAGGGCTGGGCTGGACTGCAGGAGTTCAGCTTCCCCTGCGAGTGGGACACAGCATCCCACCAGCCAGCTCGGGACCTACCAGTGGCAGAAAGGTGTAAGAGGCACGGCGTGCTGTGGGCAAGGGGGTGAATGCACGGGCCTCCAGCTGCCAGAAGCACTGAGCCAGCCACGAACCTGAGCTCAGGCCTAGAGGACTGGAGATGCAGCTCCACGAAGCCATCCCCTTGTGGCTGAGCTGCAGAACCACAGCCCGTTCCCTCCTGCCCACCCACCAGCTGCAAACCTACTGCATGGCACTGACTTACCTGCACCCGCTGTCTGGGGACAACTTAAAGGTCCCCAACCCTGCAGGGCTCATGTGGGCCCTGCTTTTGGTACTCTCAGCAAGTGCAACCCATCCCATGGAGCAGGAGCCACAGCCAAGGTTTGGCAGGGTGGGAGAGCAGCAATGCACCCTTTGGGGGGCAGGGAGGTGGGAAAGCAAACCCACAGCTCGCCGGGCTTCACACCAAGGGGGGCTCTTCCAGACCCAAATGCCTGAACCTAAAAAGCAAAGGAAAACCAACAATGTCATTGAGTGCCTGCACAAAAGGAGTACTTATTTCTCGACAGGGTTTAAAGGCTCCTGCTGGACCCTGCGTGGGGCTGGCTGCCAGCTGAAAGGGGAGAGGGACAGAAGAAATGAGAGAGTAAGAAGAAGCTGGCATCTCTGTTCTTAATTTATCACCGTGGTAAGACTCCTAGATGGATTTCCTGCGCAGCCGGGGGTGCTGCCGGCAGCGAGGGCTGCTGGACGATAACGTGCTGCCCGGGGAAGAGCCGGTCTGACCCCGCGTGCTCAGGGACACCTCGTCGATTTTGGAGGAGATGGAGTTGTAGTACACGGGGTTGGTGTGGCAGCTCAGGGTCTCGGGGTGGGAGGGCACGGGGCTGCCGCACACCTGGGGCCTGTAGCACAGGCACGTGCAGAAGGAGGGCACCGCGGCCGCCGAGTGGGCCGACTGGCGCCGCTGCCTCTCCGCGTCCTCCGGGACCAGCGGGATCAGGTTCATCTGGCTCGTCCTGTCCTCCGCGGGGAGAAAGATGGCGTTGCTGCCCCGGCTGTCCTCTTTTGGCTTGAGGTGGATGTTGTTCCGGGCTCTCCTCAGCGAGGCTCGCTCTTCGGCGTCCCGGCGCTCGTCCTCCGAGTTCATCGTCAGGAACCGCAGCACCACCAGGTTGAGGAAGGCGCCGATGACGGTCAGGCCCACCAGGATGTACATGAAGCTGAAAGCCACGTAGGGGGGCTTCTTCTGCAGAGCCTCGTTCTTCTGCAGAGCCACAAAGTCTCCAAAGCCAATAGTGGTCAAGGTGATGAAGCAGTAGTAATAGGCGTGAAAGAAAGTCCAGCCCTCGAAGTAAGAGAAGGCCGCGGCGCCGATGCACAGGGTGCCCATGCAGGACAGAAAGCCCACGAGGACCATGTTCTCCATGGAGACATGGGTTGTCCTCATGCCCAGACACTTCTTGATCTTCTTGAGCAGCAGCCGCACCACGGTGTTCATGCGCTCCCCCAGGCTCTGGAACATGACCAGCGTCAGGGGGATGCCCAGGATGGCGTAGAACATGCAGAACACTTTGCCGGCGTCCGTGCCCGGGGCGGCGTGTCCGTAGCCTGTGAAGGAAAGAGGGGGAAAAAGTGGTGTCAAGCCCTCGCTGGGGTTTCCAGCAAGGCTGCCCTGGGACCAAGAGGAGCAGTAGGAGAGTGGGGGAAAGCGGGAAATGACTCGGTAACAGATCTGCAGGCAGTGCTGAGGGGGCCACACAATGCCACGTGTATCGTGTCAGTCTGCCAGTCCCTGCTGAAGCACCTAAGGCTGGGAGGACTTCTGCAGAGCCACTCCAGATTTACTCCAGTGTCGCTGCAACTCAGGCCTAAATCACGGCCGGACTGTTGGGGAGGAGGGGCTGTGCTGTTTTAGATGCAGGGAAGTGAGCATTCATGGCACTGCAGCCCTGTCAGCCCTTGTCCCGGGGACAAGGAGCTCAAGGAGGACAAGGTTTGCCTTGAATGCCTTCTGAGATTTAATTTCCCCACCTTGGTCCAAGTTTCAGGGCCGTGACTCAAGGACACACACGATTACACTGTGAGGCATAACGAGGTCCTCGCTGCAACCTTCCGGACTGCAGCGATTCTGTGCCCACCTCAATTACAGCAGCTTCAGAAATCAGTGGCCCCTGCCCTCAGCGGATGAGGAATGAACTCAGTGCCAGGGAGTCACGTGGCGTGGGGAGTAGCAGCATCCAAAGGCATCCAAAGGCATCCAAGCCTTTCTTTTGAGTTTCTTTTACAAGAAACTACCAGGGCCAGAAACTTTCCTTCTGAGGGTGCCTGCAGAACAGCGCTTGCTCCTTCCCCCTGCTGCTGCCGGGGCCTTTCACAAACAGCTACTTATATTTTCCCTTTTTGCAGGAATTCGTGTGACTTTTGCACGGAGAGGAAACCCTCTTGTTTATCTCTCAGTCTTACTCTAAGCTGTGACTTGGCTTCACCTCTGTCCTTGCTGCCAGTGGGTTTCCAGGACTCCTGTGGAAGCTGACAGCATCCAGTGATGGGATGACCAGAGGAGAATAACCATGTTATCCCAGGCTCTGGAACACACCTCCTGCTCCAGGAAACTACTGCTTGGGACAAGGCTGAGGGGCTGAGGACAGCACCCCCCACCATGCTGCGCTCCGGGCTGTGAGCAGGCAGGAACAGACCAGCTTCTAATTGCTCTGTCTGTTCACAAACCCACGCAATCAAAAATTATGAACTTAAAGCCTGCATGCCACATTTCACAGAACACAGAGCAGACAGGAGACTGCAGTGGCAAAAAAACCCCTGTCAGATCCAAGCTTAATAACCAAGTGCAATTACCAGGTCCCAGGCTACCAGATAATACAATGACAGCAATGAGGAGGTAAATATAATGATCCAGAAGAGCAGTAAGTGGAAAAACAGTTGTTATACCCTGAGAGACTGTTGAAGGAGCGTTTGACTGATGCTTTCAAAATGACAAAGGGAATTAGAAAGAGTAAACACAGCTACATTAACGTTAAAACCGAGATCTGGAGCACAGCCCAACATAAAGAAGTCTGACGTGCCAGTGTTTTAGAAATATGGCACCTGGGCTGCAATTATTTATCGCACGGGGCGTGTGATAAGCGTGGCCATTGTTTGTCACAGCCGACAGGAAAATCATGTAAATGAAGCTATAACCTGTCAGGCAGTGATGGAGATTTTCTCTGAAGCCATTCACCCTTCCCTCCTGCTGGGGCCTCGCCTGAACTGTGCCCTGAGCCTGCTGCTGTTTGCCGGCCACGTGCGTTCCCAGCCGCACAAACCCCATTCCATGGGAACACGTGGAGACCCCAGGCAGGGCCTGCAGGGTACCTGCCCCTCTGCCAGCTCTTGTCCTCTGGTAACATGGTGCAGTTAATCCCACCAGCCCTTGTCCTGGGGGACGATGCTTTCAGCTACCAGAGGTTATTTCAGCCACCGCAAGCCCTCTGCTAAGGCTGAGTCCTGTCCTGCAGATGAGGAGGTGGCTGCTGGCTGTGGCAGGGCAAGATTTGGCCTCAGAATTCCTGCCTCCAGAACTCATCTGCTGACTGAAATCCCAGCACAAGCAGAGACATGAGCCCAGGATCCCAGCCTGTCTACCCCCATGGGATGCTCAGGGTGCATGGATTAATCAAAATGGATTAATTAAACAATGCTAAACTCCCATGTGGCTAATCTCACCTAGAATTGAGGGAACCCTCAAACAATTTAGTTTCATTCTCTTGCAAAATTGAAGGCACTGGGCTCTAGTGTGGGTGAGTGTGTCTGCGTGGGAGTTTAACGTGATTCAATCATTCCCCTCCAAGCTGACACCCGTCTCTCTGCAGGTTCCCGTGCAGGCAGAGTGAGAGGCAGTGGCTGGTGGCTCTCTTGGCTCCCTGAAGCAGATCTGGAGTTTTGAGCTGGCAAAGAAGCCATCAGTTCTTGCCCAGCTCTTTGCCCAGCCTGCTGGCTACAGCCCTGAGCAGGGGGCAGACGTGGCCACCACCTCTGCCCTCCCACATCGCTGCCAACTTCGGCAGCTGCCTGACCTGAAGGTTCCTGCAGAAGCTCCACGAGCTGCTGCCTCCCTGGGACAACATCGTGTCTGGTGGCCCCGGCCACAGCAGCACCCCTGGCACCCCCAGAACTGGGTGGCCCCAGCCTGTCCATGCCTTGCCTTCCCCAGCGCTGAGCACTGGGAGTCTCACAGGGTCAGCTCGGGGGTGGCCTAAAGAGATGCCTAAAGAGACCTAAGCCTTGAGACCTGCCTCTGCCATGTGGGCATCCCCCAGGCTGTCCTGGAGGTGTGGGGATGGAAGAAGATGGGGTGCAGGGAGGTGGCTATGGAGGGATATGGGATGCAGGGGCGTGGGGATAGAGGAAGATAGGAGCCGGGGATGGAGAGACACGGGGCTTCGGGAGGTGGGGATGGAGGGACGCGGGGTGCAGGGGGTTGGGGATGGAGGGATGCCCGCACTCACCGATGGTGGTGATGACCGTGATGGCGAAGTAGAAGGAGCCGGCGAACTTCCACTGGCGGCCGGCGCGGTGCGGCTCGGCCTGCAGCACCAGCCGCTCCAGCTCCCGGTAATCGTCGGCGGAGAAGCGGTACTTCCTCCGCAGCTCCCCGCGCTTCTGCTCCAGCAGCCGCTTGCGGCCGCTCTCCGCCTCCGACTCCAGCGCATCGAAGACGGCGGCGCCCACCAGCAGGTAGGAGAAGATGCAGAGGATGAGCGCGGCCGTGCGCAGGTTCTGCCGCTTCATGGCGAGGGGCGGCCGCCGCGCTCAGCCCGGGCTCCGCATGGCCCCGCCGCCCCCCCGCGACCGCCCCCCGCACACCGCTCCTCCCGCACCGCTCCCCCGCACCGACCGCGGGCACCGCGCCGCGCTCCGGAGTGCCCCGGCACCGCCTCCCGCGTGGGGCTGGTCCCGGAGTACCCTGCGGTGCCACCCCCGTGCAGGCAGCCCTGGCTCCTGCTGCGGGCAGGGAGTGCTGCTTCACACCCAGGGCGCCGAGGAACGCTGTCACCTGTGTTTTCTGTGTTACCGGCGTTATCTGTGTCATCCCTATTATCTGTCTGTGTTACCCATGTTATCTGTGTCACCTGTATTATCTATCTGTGTTATCAGTGTTCTCTATCTGTGTTGTCTGTGTTATCTATCTGAGTTATCTATTTTCTGTTATTTTTGCATTATCTGCCTCATCTCTGCTTTTTTTCAGCTGGTCACCAGAGCAAACAATCAGGCTTCTTGTGTCCAGTGCTGGGTTAAGAGGGCAGAAAGGAACAAAACAGCCAGGTTCAGGGTTTCTGCTGCTTTCTTTGGCACGTTGATGAGAAGCTGCAGGCCCAGGGGATGTGGGGCCTGTCTGCCCTGTGCTGGTGAGGAGGGCAGTGAGCGCAGCCTCCTCACACTGATGGGCTGTCCACAGCACAGGTCAGCTCTGAGGAGTGGGGAAATTAGCTGGGGTAGGAGAGAGAGCCCACAAAGTGAAGACCCTGTTTCTCTTTCCTGGTTTCCATAGCTTTTATGTAACTCTCATACTTCACTTTTAGAAACAGAAAGAGACTTCTTGGTTGTGTGTTGCAGGAGATAGTATCTTATTCAAGAAATAAACTCTCTTTCTTTTGGCTGGGAATAAAACAAGTAAAAAAACCAATGAGGTTTACATCCCTCTTCATCCATCTTGCTTCTCTCTCTGGAGAGGACAAAATGCTTTGGGCTTTAATTGCAGCAATGGAAGTTTGCATTGGACATAAGAAAAACTTTTGAACCATGAGAACAGTGAAACACTGGAACAGACTGCTGGGGGAGATCGTGGCACCCCATCACTGGAGGAGTTTAAAAATAAGATAAGCAGGGTGCCTGCTGAAAATGCTCTGAGTACAGCAGATGCTCTCCTGAAGCAGGGGGTGACTCAGTGCCCTCCTAGAGCCCCTTCCAGCCCTGTCCTCAGCATTTCCATGGCCAGCACGAGGGACACAGTGGCCTTTCCTACTGTAATTGTGAACTCTTTTTCACCCTGGCCACTTGCCACTTCCCTCCTCCTTGCCGAGCCTCCGTGCCAGCACTATTAGTGAAAACAACTTTTCACTGTTGTTACTGGAGAATAAATAGACTCCACCACCCATCCAGCAGCAGCAGCAGCACGAGCCATCGGCATCACAGTGCTCACAGCCTCCTAAATCATGTGGCACAGCCTCTGCTGGAGGAATGTGTCTGGTTTGTGTTCCCTGTGCTGTGCCTGCAGCCCTGCTAACGGGGCCTGGGGTGCTGTCAGACCTCCTGACCCACAGACCTGTGCCTGCTTGAGTAGATGACACACTTCACCTGCTGCTGGTAATTTTTTTCCACTGGTCAGCAATGACATCCCACCTGGGAGATGGGCTGCTAATTGAGCTCCCGTTGGTTCCATTACAGAGGAAAGAATTTTTAAGGTAATGGCATCACTGGGTGCCTGTCACACATCTTTCAGGAGGAGTTTTGGAGCCTCTAGTGCCTTACAGGTCAAATTCTGGGGTCCCCAGGTAATATTTGAAGTGTTAAGCCGTGTCTGCAATGAGAGCCAGCAGTGCTTGGGCAGTGATGGTACAAGGTGGTGCCTACAGAGGGAGTGGGTCTGGGGATGGGATATCCCCCTCCCTGTGGGGCAGGGGGGCCATCTCAGCACTTCCTCAGGGTGGTTTCTGCCAGCCCTGTTCTCTCTGGGGCTTGTGGAGGGTTGACCTTAGCTTGTCCTGAGCCCAGAAGAAATCCCCAACTGTGCTCGGGGTGGGGCTGGAGGCTCCGTAACTCAGGCTGGACTCAGCCTGCTCTGCCTCTCACCGCTCACACGCTGCTTTCTCCTGCCTGCAGCGAGCACAGGGCATGAGGGACCCCAAACTGTGCCAGATGGTCGTTGTGCAGGGCCATCCTGTCCCTCCTGAGGCACAGGAAAGTTCCTCCCTTCCCCACTGCCAAACCCTCCAGTTCAACCTTTGTCTTTCCCCCGACTTCGCTGCGCTCGAGGAAGGTCAAGCTGGAGCCACGGGCCCAGGGCTGGCAAGATAATGTACTTTATCATTGATTTCCAGTGAGAAGCTGCATTATGAGATTAAATGTCTCATTTTTATTGCGTGGGGAGGCAGGGAGAAAGCGGGAGCTCTGAAAATAAAACCCCAGTCGAAGCGCTGTGTTTCTGTTGTGAGGTGCTTGTGACTGCCAGTAAAGGTGCCTCTTTTTTCAGCCCTTCGGGGGTGAACTTTGAGAAGCTGCTTCCTCTGAGGGTGGGTAAGCAAAGTCAAACCTCATCTGTGTTTAAACCAGTGCCTAATTAACGTGTCTAATTGGCCCACATCTACTAATTCCAGGCTGGCAGGGAGTTTATTAAAAAGCTTTTCTAGTCCTAATGGATTGAAATAAGCAAAGCTGCTTAAGGGTCTCAGATGAAAGGCACCAAACGGGGACCAGCCGTGTGGGTCTGTCTGAGTCAGTCCCACGTCCCACCAGGCATCAGCCCCCTCCTGGGTTTTGGCTGCAAGGTGCTCCAGCTCTCTGGGGCTTGGGGACCATCCTGGTGTTCTCTGCTTCTTTTTGGTTATTTTTAAACACCAAATGGATGTTTTTGTTCGCCTTAGTGAAAGCATCAGCTATTCTGGGTTTAATGCCATTTAATAGCGAGATTATAGATAGCCTGGTGATGCCACGGGGGATTTTTAAAGCAATGCATGACTTAATTTCCAAAAAGTATTAGCTGTCAATGTGTGATTGACAACCAGATGATGTGCTTAAACCACAACAGGCTCCAGGCACTGCCTACCCAAAATGAGTCCTGCAAAGGGCTGCACAGCCCCATCCTCTCCATCATCCCCTGCTCCCCCAGGAGCCTGATCTGCCAGTGCTTGTACACAAAGCAGACTTGGGCTGGAAATGCTGACAGTGCTCTTGACAGTTTATGGTCACAGACTCTATTTTCAGCCTAATAAGTTTTTTATGTGCTTGGAAAGCTGTCAGTTGAACATCAGCCAGGTAAAAAGTACCTGCCATAAAGTGCCTGGACCACAACCAAACGGGAAAGGTGCTGCTCTGCTTTGGCAAGTTCTTGATCTCAGACACTTTAGTTGGTTCATTTATTTGTTTTGAGGATCTTGGCTTTAATTATGAAATAATAAGATAAAGGAATAATGCCCATACTTAAAAATTTGTGGAAATATTTGCTGAGAGCCTGTTAAATCAGAACTAGCAGCAAGTTTGGGTTGGGGTTTGGGGGTGGGAGGCTCTGTGGTGCTGCTGCCGGGGCTGGGGTGGATCCTGTGGGACACCCCTGGGGAGGGATCGTTTCAGTGATAAAAATAACCCGGTAGGAAACAAACTGGCCCCAGCACTTCAACTGGGGGAAAACGGGTTTGTCAGTAAAACTCAAGATGTCCTTTCCTGCTCCGCCTCTCAAGCTCAGGGAACCAGCACGGAGAGGCTGACTGAGCTTCCCAACCAGGCACCAGCTTATTCCAATGCAGGGCTTGATTCCTCCAAGAGGCATTTTTCTTCCCCTGCCGGCGATGCTCCAGTCCCTGACTCCACTGGCCAGAACGGCTTTGGGGCCACGAGCGATTTCCCAGCTGATAGAGCTGTAAATGCCCTGTGAAATGTTCCCAGCTGCCCATGCCTGAGAGCACAGCAGGTTCCCAGTGGGGAATGAACAGAATGAAAGGAAAATATTTGTTCTCTCCCGCAGTGTAAGCACTGTGTTGGGGACTTATTTCTTCCTCCACCTTAAAACTGCAGATTTTGCTAAGTCTTGTTTACATGCAGAGGGGTTTTCAGTTGCTTCTCTCCAGGCTTTTCTCTGGAAGGACTAACTGGGGAGACGAGAAACAGCCTCTCTGAACTGAAAATGCCTGGCCCTTTCTCCCCAGCCACGTTCAGGGTCCGTGTGGTGTCCCTGGGGCACAGCAAACAGCAGCACAGGAATCACAGCTGTTCCAGGCACGGGGAGGCAGATCTGCCATGAATCAGTTAGAGGCAATCTAATTAGCAGTAGGCTTTTCTGGAGGCAGGCAAACCACCTGAGCTAAATGGAAAAATAAATCAGAGACTTCTCTGGGTTCTGAAATATTTAGCTGACTTTTAGGTCCTTTGTTTGAGAGCCTCTTGGGGTGGGAGATGAGGCACTGGGGTGATGCTCATCCGGGTACCCCCCAAGGCACCTCCACACAGGGCCAGGCACAGACTCAGGGTGTGAGTCTGGGGGTTCAGGCCTGGGAAGTGCATGCCAACAGTCCCCTTTATGGAGGCAGGTGAGAGCTGTGAGCTTCCCCCAGCCTGGGATTTGGGGGTGCTGATGTGGCTGCAGTCCAGCGCTCATCCTATGCAGTGGCTTTGGGAGATGATGTGTCCCGCACTCCCAGGCTGAGTCTGCTGGTTTATCCATGAGACACCCTCTGCTCCTCACCCATGTGGCACTGGAAAGGGAAATAAACCCTCCTCCTGCCTTCTGTGCTGCTGGGTTTACTCCCACTGACAGTAAATATTGGGATGAGGAGTTATGAAACTGCCCTGGGGAAGCTGCAGCACCTCGTGGTGGGTACTGCAGACCCGTGGGGTTCTTGGGCAGCCCCAGGCTCCTGGAGGATCAGCATCCTGTGGGAGCTCTGCATCCCCATCTCCCCTGGCCTCTCAGCATGGCACTGTGTGGCCTTCCCACCACTGCACACTTTTAAAGGGACATTTTTGCCTCCAAAACCAAGGCAGACTTAATTCAGTGAGAGTGTCTGGCCAGTGAACTTATCCCTGAGCTCTCCTCTATGCCAGCACCTTCCCAGTGCCAGGACACTGCTGTGCCTGCTGGACTGGAGACACAGTGGTGCTGCAGGGTGGGCTGTGCTGGCAAGAGCACACTGGGAGCTGCGGTGTGTGGTTATCCCCAACCCTCCTCATCACAGCAAAGGCAGCCAGGACAGAGTTAATCTGTCTCCTGTCCTTGGATGTTCTGCCCAGCGTGGAAGCAGCCCCTCTGAGGAGAAGCTGTGGTGCCCCTGAGAAGCCTGGGAGCTCTCTGATGCTCCTTGGGGTAAACTTTTTGCCCGTGAGCCCAAACAAGCAGAAGGATTTCACGCTGGCTGTGCTGTGCCTTGGCACGAAGGGCTCCTCAGGGAGCCAGGTCGGACCTGAGTGTCTCCTGTTCACGGCAGAGCGGAGGTGTTGGGTGGAATTCAAAGGACAGTCTCCTCCCAGGATGCTGGGGGGCAGCACAGGCCGTGGCACACAGGGCTTCTCGCTGCCCCTCTCCTGCGCCTTTAAGGCCGGGCTCAGCCAGCCCTGCAGGACAAATCCCGCACATCGCGGTGCGGGAGCCGCCAGTGCCGCGCTCAGCCCGCCCGCCCCGCGGGGCCCGCCCGCACGGCATCGCCTATTTATAACCGCACACGCTGCAGGAGGAGCATTAGGCTGATGGCTTCACACAGTCACGCTAAGTGGTGCTCTATTTCTGTGATTTGCTCTTCTTCACAAGCTGTTGGTCTCCCGGATGCCAAAACGCTCCGCACGGTGCGGACCAAGACTCTCATTTGTCATTTTTATTAAAATCTTCACCAACAGCACTCAGTCCTGGTATATTTACCAGTTTTTCCAGGCCACCTTGAGTAATTGCATCTACCATTCCTTCCCAGTCTGATCGATACCCTTGGTAAATAACATAACCTCTCAGGTCTGTTATCGCTGCAGCCAAAGGTGCTTTAGCAATGAAATTGTTTTGCTGAAGGAATAAATACTTCTCGCTGCGACCTTTCATTAGTGACCTGGGTGACTCATGCCTTTTTGTGTGCACACTGCAGCCTCCCACCATGCCATAAGAGATGTTCCAATGGGCAGCTGAATCCTGTGGGAGCCTCCTGCTCCCACTCCAAATGGGGTCTTCACACCTCGCCTGGACCTGGGGGCTCTCACGCTATGAAACAAAAAATTAATCAGATTTGGGTTCTGTGTGTTTAATTGCTGCTGATAGTGATATTCTCTCCTCGTAGAGTGTTTTGCATGCCAAGAAAAAATGGGTTTGCATTTTGGAGAAAAAAGGTGGTTGCACATCTGTGCATCTGAACGTGGGGCTGTTACTTCTGCCTGACTGGCTTCCCTGGCTTGTCAGCTCAAAAGTTCTCTGTAACATAACAAATCTTGACTGTGTTTGCAACAAATCCTCAACCAAGAGGGGTTTATTTAATGAAGCAAGAAATGCTGCCAAATTCCCATGCTTGATCCTGATCCCATTAATGTCAGCATGAGAATTCCATCCACGTTTGATTTATTGGTTGGGTCTAATCTGCGTAAAGGAGTTAAAAATCTGCCTTCAAGTTTCATTTTTGCTGATAAGATCACTGCTCCGCGCTGCTGCGACAGAGAGGCTGTGTGAAAAGCAGACAGCAAAACATGCAGGTGGGACTGCTCTCACGTGATTTCAGGCACTTTCAAAGCCTGACAACACATAGCCAAGGCAGGGGAATGTGCCAATGGCCCTTAATTACACACACAGACCACGAAGGGAAGGACTCGTTATCCCCCCACCCAGTTCACAGGGAGAAACAGCATTGCCTGAGAATGAAGGGGACTGCAAAGCCAGAGATTCAAAAACAAATAATCCTACCCCAAATATCTGAGATATCAGCCCAACACACAGATCCTTACTGGCTTTTGCTGATTTGACAGATGCAAGACACAGAAAAATGAGCAGATTTATGGCAGCAAATGTCCCTGGGAGTCAGAGATGCTTCTCAGGATACAGATCTTTAAATCATCATTAACTGTGATGGGAGGGGGCACTGGAGAAGGTGGATCTGGGCACAGAGATGCAGAGGGGAAGAGCAGAGTTCGCTGGCTCTTCCTCCCAGCCCTCCCTCCCCAGGGTGTGGTGATGCTTTACTTCAATCAATCATGCCAAAAGTGGGTACAGTGACAGGGTGCTGCAGCTCCCAAGGGCTGTGGGAGCCAAGGCTGGTTCTGCGGGGAGGATCCGTGTGTGAGGATGGAAGAGGAGCTGGACAGCTTTCAGAGGCGTGGGCATTTTTTCAGCAAAGGAGGAGAAGAGTTCAGAGCTCTGGAGAAACCCAGATCTGGGGAGTGTGTGCAAGGAGCAGGGACCACACCTGATCCTAATGTCCCAGTCCTCCCTAGAGGATGGAGAAGAAGAAGAGATTGGGAGAAGATCTTATTTGCAGATTTAAGCTTTGTCTTTGGTTTCCTCTGGATGAGGTGGGAGCTGGATGTTTCAGGGCTCTGCTGGACCCCTGACTGGTGCTGAGCAGAGTCTGGGCACTGACCTCAGTGCACACTTGTCCCAGATCACTCTGCTGGCTGCCTGCACTCTCCCAGCAGCTCCCTGTCTGCAGAAGCTCATCATCGCTCCCTGAACCTCCAGGTGGGCTCCAGCCCACAGGCCCCCTGGTTCCCTAATTCCCATAAAGCTTTAAAAGCAGCCAGACGGCTCGCAGCTGAACGCAGGAGGTGTTTATTTCCACTTTCGACATATTAACTGCACTGAAATCCAGGCGCGCTCCCTCCACGCAGCAAAGGTGGGGCTGTGAGAGGAACCCACAGAGAGAGATGTCAGGCAAAGGGCAACCCGGGTGTCAGTGTGGGGACTGCTCCCAGGAAGGGGCCACCCTCTGCGGGTCGGCACGTTCGCGGAATGAGCTGATTTTAACTCCCGAGCCACTTCCTCCAGCCGAGCTGCAAGAGCTGTTGTCGCAAATCACATCGTCCCTCTGAGGGAACCGAAACGTTTGGGCTGTTCGCGGTGGGTGAAAAACATCCCCACCCCGAGGCAGAGATCGCCCAGCCCCGGCTGATGACACACGGACGGCCCTCGCCACCGAATCCCGCAGCGCTGCCTGTTTTTGCACGTCTCATTTTTACGAGTCACATCCAGTCCCCCTGGCAAGGCTGGATGGGAGATGCGAGCGCCCACCTGAGGATTTGGGAACTCTGCTGGGATTTGCCTGCTGTAAGCAGCCGTTCAAGCCATCGCACGCGTTTGCCTTCCCAAATAAAACCCCGACCAACACCTTCCAACAACTTTAAAATGCCCGTTTATTGGTGTCTGCTATATCCTCTCCCAAAAGAGAGTGAGTAACGCAAAAGATCTTTTTACTTCTGCAAAGGAGGTGGGCAGTAAAAGATCCCACAGATCCTGAAACAGCTCAGTCCCCCAGGAACAACCAGCCCAGGAACTGACACAGCTTAGTCACGTATTTAAAAGCTCATTTTTTAATGAATATTTCCATTTCTAAAGCATACCCCTCCCTGCAAAAAACCCACTCTCAGCTGTTCTGTGATGCAGGTAGTGTCCTCTCCTTAGGCGAAAGAGGGAATCCTTTCTCCACCATCCCTCACTCATTGAGGAGCTTGCTGAGTGTCCAGGAAGGAGGGGAATGTTAACCAGCTCAGACTGCTGCATTGGAGGCTGGAGAGAATTATTTCTGGACTGGAGCAAACGTGATGCTCATCTCTTTCCATCTCCAGGTGTACTGCAGGCAAAAGGGTCGGGTTGAGTAGCTTTGCTCTTCAAACCTGGTCCCAGTTTGCTCTCCAGTGCTGACAGTCCTTGTGTGAGATGGGAGCCCACGATGCTGCAGTCCCTGTCTCTGCAAAAGAGGTGTCAGTGTGGGGGCTGCTCATGAAGAGGCCAAGCACAAGCTGAAGTGGTGCATCCTTTGTGTAGGGGGGGTGGCATTGGGTACCTCAGAGCGCGTCAGAAGCCTCCTCCTCACAAAGAATTGTGCCCCTCTTCGTCTGATCTGCCTGGCAAGAGGCATTCCTGCTGAAGGTGGTCCCCAGCTGCCGCCGGGCTCTTTGTCGGATGCTCCTCATTCGAGACACGCAGTCTTTGCCCGTGACCACGTAGAGCAGGGGGTTGAGGGCACTGTTCAGGCTGGCCAGGCCCCGGGTTACCTGGTAGGAAACATAGATGTTCTTTGAAGCCTGCGTGCAGAACCCTTGCAGCTGCCAGAGACGAGACAACAAATTGAGGTTCCTGAAGACGTGGTAGGGGAGGAAGCAGATGGAGAAGAGAACCATCACGAGGATCACCAGCCTGATGCTTCTTCTCCTGAGCTCCAGGTCCATGGTGTCGTTCCTGCAGAGCACCAGCACCACGTGGCAGTAGCACCCGATGATGATGAGGAAAGGGACGATGAACCCCGTGACGGTGACAGCCAAGGTGTAGGGCAGGTACCCGTCCAGGCTGCTGCGCCCCGTCGTGTCGTGGCACCGTGCGCCCGTCTCGTCCGTCTTGCTGAAGGCGAGGTCGGGAGCCACCTGGGCCAGGACCCACGCCCAGACCGCCACGCTGAGCCACGCCGAGGAGGAGGCCCCCTGGCACCTGCCCCGCGCCTTCAGCGGGTGCACGATGCCCAGGTAGCGGTGGACACTGATGCAGGTGAGGAAGCCGATGCTGGCGTAGAGGTTGAGGTGGAAGAGGCCGCGGGTGGTCTGGCACCAGCCCTTCCCGAAGAGCCACACTCTGTCCCGCAGGTAGTAGCTGACGAGGAAGGGCAGGGTGCTGACGTACAGCAGGTCGGCCAGCCCCAGGTTGCCCACCAGCAGGCGGAGGGGCTGCCGGGGCCCCGTGCAGAAGTGCCACAGCCCCATGGCGTTCCCCGCCAGCCCCAGCGGGATCACGGTGAGGTACACGGCGGGCAGGAAGCGCTGGGCGAAGGCGGCGTCCACGGGGCACGAGGTGCCGCTGCCATTGCCGGCCCACGCGGCAGCAGCCATGGGGAGCCGCGGCGGCGCTCGGAGGTGCCCACAGCCGTGCCCACAGCCTGCCCTGGCAGCACCGTGTCCTCTGTGGCTGCCCTCGCCTCCCCCCGCTCCTGCTGAACCCAGGCTGGGCCTTTGGGGCTGCTGGGCTTTCCCCCAGAGCCTGGGGAGGATGTGGTGAGGGCGGCCCCAGCACAGAGCCTGGGTGGCTTCTGCCACTCCTTCGGCGCCTCCCACCAGCCCGCTGCAGATATTTTGAGCTGGGCACCAGGGACACCGCAGCCCCCTGGCTATTTTGGGTGCTGTGTGTGCCTGAAGGGAGCAGGGAGGCTGTAGAGGGGCTATGATGTTGAGATGTCTGATGAGGGGGGCCGAGGCTTTCATCCTGTTCCTGTTCTGTCCTGCTTGGGGTGAGGAGAAATCTCCCAGTTTTCCAGGCTGGGGGGATGGAAGCCTGCCCCCCGTGAGCTGCCCTCACTTCCATTCCTGACAGCCTTTCTCCTGGCCCCAGTGCTCAGAAATACCAGCAGCAGAGCTCAGGCAGAGACTGGCAGCATTCCACAGGGCTGGAATTCTGCAGCCATTCCCGCTCGGCAGCGCCGGTGGCTCCGGCAGTGCCAGCAGGCAGAGGAGTGGCAGGCTGCCTGCCCCCAGCATAGGCAGCAGTGAGCCCCACTCCCTGCTGAAGAGCTCTCTCTGCACTGCAGCTGGTCCTGCTGCCTATTTCTATATCCCTCCCCAAATACAACCCTCCTTTTCCCGGTCTCCTTTGAGTGGTTTATACCCACGTGGGGAGGACACGCAAGACAGGCTGTGACCTTCCTCTCCTGCCTTCCCTGTCGCAGGAGGTGTCACAAGAACACACCCAGATACTGTAAAATTGGGGTAAGAGCTAAAACCAGCGACCCCAAAGCAGACCCCAAGGGAAGGCAGCCTCAACTGCACTGCTGAGCAGCTGCTGCTGCATAAACGGGGCCAGAAATAACCGGATCTCCAGGCATGGGAATCGACAGGGCAGGAATCAGCGGGGTTTACCCTGGCAAGCCACACGAAAACAACCCTGGGAAAACAGCTTCAGGTGAAAAGGGCCGGGCCCAGGAAGGGCGACGTCCATCTGCTTTCTGGGAGCTGAATCAAAGCAGGGGGTGGGACGAGGCTGATAACTCAAATGCCAGGGGGGAGGAGGAGGGGTGGGTCCTGCCGAGCCACCCTGGCTGTCTGTCCCTCCTTGGGAGCAGCCCAACATCTCCACTGGATCATCCTCGGGCACAGCAGTTCAGGGACAGGGTGGAACAGCCCAAAACACAGATGAGGTGGTGGTGGCTGCTTTTTGGGAGTATCACTGTCTACTTCAAAAAGTGCTTGCTGGAGCAGGTAAGTGATGGGAAATGCTGTCTGTTATTTCCTGCCTTCGTAATAAAATCTCAGCGCTAGAGGCATGATGGAGTGGCAGATTGTACAAGGGGTGAGGATACACCTTTCCTGAGGTTTGCAGAGCCTCTGGTGGGTCTGTGCTCCCAGAATGGCAGCAGCAGAGAGGAGGGTCCATGGGGGTGCACCCTTCAGGGAAGCAGTTCTTCTGCCCAGCTCCTTCACCTCAGTGCACTTGGGCTGCTCCTGCAGCCTGGACTGGGGGTGGCACTTGCAGAGCAGCTTTATGGAAGAGTGAAAGGGCAGCAAGAGGAGAGGAACAGATTGAGAGTGGTTCCCTTTGTCCCAGAGCATCAACCATTGGGGAAACTGAGGCAGAGACAGTTGGCTGGGAGGAGTCCTGGGATCATGGGAAGGGTCGTGAGCTGCTCTCAGCAGTGAAGGCGAAACTTGCTGGCAGGGTGAAAATTCAGGGCTGAGACAGCTCCTGCAAACAGATAACCTGAGTGATGGGCTTCCAGGAAAATTCAGAAAAGGCCCAATTTTTTTTTAATTGAGCACTGCACTCTTGTGCTCAGTTTCTGAACATGTTTTGCTCTAACTAGGGGCTCATCCAGCCCTTCCTCAGCCTTCTCTGAGCCGTGATCTGCTGCTCACCACTGGCTCAGGAGCGGGGTTGGCAAATCCCTGCTGTGTCTGTGTGCAGATGTGGCCTTAGGCCTTAAAGAAAGGGTCAGTTTTCTTTGGTTCTGGGATTTTTGTCTTTCCAGGTTACCAAAATCACCTGTGGATCCCCCCACACGAGCAGGCAAAGACAGGACCCTGCGTCAGAGACTGTCATAAACGTGAGCCTCAAATAGCCGTGTTTCCAGGGTAGCAGGGCTTTAGAGGGAATGGCAAATATTGTGAGACTGGCAAGCAAATTGCAAGAGCTGCTTTCACTGTATTCTTAGGGAAAAATAACTCTGATTTATTTGGAATCATTAATTCATTATTTAGATGTTTTCTGCTCAGTGAATCGGGGAGAAGTGACATTCTGCAGGGGGGAAAAAAAAAAAGAAAGTTATAGCAGAGGTGCACTGAGTCACTTGTTTGAGATGAGAATTACACAGGTTGCTTCTTAAAAAGTGACCTTTTGATTTTGACCATCACCCAGAGGTGGCTGGGCAGGATCAGGGAGGGGGTGACAGCCCTGGCAGCCCTCTCTGCCAACAGCTCACCTGGCCTTGGTGGCCGAGTCCCAACAAACTCAAGCAAGAACTGGCTTAAAAACAGGATTTTCAGTACACTCAACATATTTTATCCATGTCAGTTGAGGAACACGGTAGTTTTAAAGTCTACACGAGCCTTGTGTCATCACTTTCTTGGCACAGCCGTCACAGAACTAAAGAAGCCAACCAAAGCTGTTTGCTCTGTGATTTGCTGCCTGATGGGGGGTTCACCATATCCCCTGTATCAAACAGAATTAATGATTTGAATTCAGGCCGAGCACCAGATGATCACACTAAATAATTCTCTTTGTAAGCAATGTTTTATTGCACAAGCACAAGAAGTGACTGAAAGGCATCCTTGACTTCAGTTTTATTTTCAGCCCTTGCAGAGAGCCCAGGGGAGTGGGTGAGCAGCTGCCTTGGCCCTGCTGCCTCTCCTGCTGCTGGGGAGGAAGCTTTTCCCTGGGATGGAGAGGAGATCTCCCTCTGCCATTCAGCCTTTTGCCCCTGCACCTCCAAATCTACCCCTGTATCAGTTGCCCTGGGTTGGGAGGACAGTCAGCTGGTGGCAATGGTGGCATGACTCTGGGAATCCCAGTCCTGGGGGAGCAGAGGAGGTGTGGGCCTGGCAGGAGGGGGAATAAGTCACAGGGGAGTTTGGGCACTGATTTTTAGGAGGCTGAGGAGAGGCATGGGCTGGGCTGTGCCTGGGGCTGCAGACCCAGGAGCAGGGCAGCCAGTGCTGAATTGAATCCAGGATATGATATACTGTAATAATGTGATCTGTGCTTTGATTCACAATGTTTTTTTCTCATTTTTTTTTCTTTTCTTACTCTAAGCAGCCTGAATTGAGCTGCTTCCATGCTGCCCATCCTGTACCGCTTTCAAGCTGGCCACGAGCAGCCGGGCTGGGCTCAAGATGCACAAGACAAGCTGCACACGTGGACGAGCACACCTTTATTTTTAGTTCCAGAAATACACATCTAAACAGTCCGTATCTCACCTGGACATGTCACCGCTCCTTGCAGCTGCCCCTCCCTGCCTGCGGTCCCTCTGCACGCCGGTGCGAGGCCGTTAGAGGGCATTTGGGTTTCGTTTTCCATCGCCCCAAGGGTTGGTGCCGAGGGAAAGCACAGCCAGAAGTGCCGAGCAGCTCTCCTGCGCCGACTCCTGCCCGGCTGGAGCAGCTCCAGCCCGTCGGGAGGCGGCTCCGACTCATCTCGGCGATTTTGTTTGCCCTTTCTTTTTTTTTTATTTCCCTGCTTTTCCTTTGGCCTGGGCTCCCGGGGAATGTGCTTGGATGGCGGGCGGTATGTCTGGTGCCGCGGAACGGTGTCTCCGTCTGAGCTCCTCGCTCGCCGCAGCCCTGCCAGACCGCCAGCGCCTGGGAGAGGAGGAGGCCAGCAGGAGCGGGAAGGCTCGTGTTAGTTCTGGAGGGATGCAGGGGAGGGGAATCAGAGCTGCCAACAGGAGGACCCTGCCCATGCCCAGGAAGGAGCCGCTGGTCGCGGGGTTGGGGATCGTGGGCTGGCCGAGCTCCTGCGCGGTGGAGCGGCTCGGCCTGGCGCGGCAGGGACTTGTGAGGTGCAGCCTGATGTACCTGCTCCCTCCCTGGGGGGCCAGGGCATGAGGGTTCCCTCCAGGGATTTGGGCTTCCAGGTGCTGGAGATGGCCTCTTTTGCAGTCCCGGCAGAGCAGAGCTGCATGATGTGGTGGAGCAGCAGCACCTCTCCAGAAGCTCCACTGATCCAGGAGAGGACCGATTCCTGGCTTCTTGGCTGGGTTCATGCTTGGGGCAGGGTTTCCCCATTTCCCATTGCATTCAGCCTAAGAAATTCGGGAATGCTGCCCACTAATCCTGCCTGGGGCAGTGGGGTGCACAGAGGAGGCAGGTGCCGAGTGAGAGGGGGGTCTTGTTCTCTATTTCCAGCCTCCTTTGCAGCCAGAGTCCATCAGTTCTTCTCTAGTTTCCTGATGGAAACTTCTCTAGTTTCTCCATCTTCACCAAAACCACAATGCCATAGGTTTGTGCCAGACTCTTTGCCGGGATGAGGCATTGGCTCCGGGATGAAACCAGGGTGGGCACAGCTACAAACGACCTCCTCTTCCCCTCTGGAAAGGCAAAGTGGAGAATGATGGGGAGATAGAGCAGGATGTGGTGTGTTCTCTCTGTCTGGGGAGCAGGGGCACGTGGCAGCAAGGCTGGGTTACACCATGTTCACACCAGGGCTGTGCCAGGCTAGTAAAGGGGTGCAGGAACACCTCTCGAGTGTGCCCAGGGAGCCAGGCAGGAGCTGCAACTGCACCTCTGGCCACAGGGGCAGGCCGAGCTCACCTGTGTGGGTTCCAGAGTGCTCCTGGATTCAGACACCCAGAGATACCAGAATTCAGGCCTGCACCTGCCATCAGGTGTTTTCCCAGCCGAGTCTCAGGAGATGGTTTATCTGTCCCCGAGACACTCTCAGCTCAAGGCTGAGGAGGGGTGATGGGATGCCCGCAGGGGAGTGGGGGTCTTGTGGTTCATATTATGTTCCCTTTGTGTGTCAAACATGCTGCCCAGGGACAGCAGCTCCACCCTGACTTACCGCCGGGAACGCTGCGGGCAGGGCGGGGCAGGCTCTGACCATGCAGAGCCGCCGCTGGGTCTCCAGCCGGCAGTAGCGGTTCTGGTTGGAGACACGGGTGGCAAAGCCCACGCCACACGTGGCCGAGCAGGCGCTCCATTCTGTGCCCCACTCCTGGCAGGGGTATGGCAGCACGGGGGACACTGAAAGAACAGAGAGGTGGTTTGAGCCAGGCTCTGTGCAGATGCCCTGCGGCGTTGCAGGCAGAGGAATGTGAGGTGAGATGAGGTGTCTCCTGCTGATGTTTCACAGCCTGGGGTGAAGGGGCCATCCCCAGAGACCCGCCCGGGCATCCCCTCCCTGGAGGTGCCCTGCATCTTACCTGCCCGGGCATCCCGGAGGAGGTGCTGGTCCCGGGCTTCACAGATCCACTCAGGGCAGCACTTCCCCGGGATCTCCACGCGCCGTGGGAAGGGGCAGTCCGGGGTGGGCAGCCGCACATCCTCCTGGCACAGCGGGATGCAGGTGAACCCCCCGTCCAGGCAGCGGCACTGCAGTTTGCAGCTGGGCTGGAAAACTTCTCCGTCCCGATAGAGCCGGCCGTTCACCTCACAGCCCTCCTCGTCATCCTCAACTGCGGGTGGCAGGGACAGAGTGACAGAGGTGTGAGTGGCAGAGGGGACTGTTTGGGCTGGTATGAAGGGATTGATGTAGAGGGGCCACAGGAGTGACTGAGAGGCGTGTGGGGCAGGCATGGGTGTGCAGCAGTACGTTCATCACCAAACCTCCTCCCCTTCCCTACCTTCCCTCCTCATCTCTCTGTTTTTGCAAAGGAACAGCTCACTAGCTGGTGGGAAACCCCCCTGCCCTTTGGCCCTGACCCTGCCTTCAGGGTTTCCAGGCTAAACAAACTTTCTCTGAGATTTCTCTGCAGGACCCCCTGGCTGGGTGACTGCAGCATCCCTAGGACCCCATCCTCCCTCAAACCATCCTCAGTCAGAAAACAGCCCAAGAGCTGGCAGCAGCAGCAGCACAGCCCCATGGCCAAGCTGTGTAAGACCCTCAGAAAAGCTGTTTTCCTAGTCCAACCACTCCCCTGAAAGTGCTGTGAGCTGCCTGTAGCCAGCCGAGGCCATGGGTGGGACTGGGGGCACCCCCGGGGGGAAGGGGCTGCCCTGTGCTCACAGTTGCAGGTGCCTCCTGTCCCGGCGGGCGCTGTGCTGTAGTCACAGACGAGGCCCTGGCTCTGGTCGCAGACGTGGAGGAGGTCACAGGGCTCCCCCAGGCGCCGGGCACAGATCGTGCAGCAGCCACAGCCGTCCAGGACCGGGGGGGACCCGCGGGGGCAGCGGGGCGGCAGCCAGGGGCAGGAGCACGGCCTCGGGCACAGCTGGGCACACACCTGCGGAGCAGAGCCAGATTTTCAGTGGAGAGAGGATTCCCAAATCCATGGGAATATGGTGAAGCGGCCTGGAAAGCCGCGGTCCCCTTTGAAGGGCACCGATGGAAAATCAAGGAGAATCAAGGATGCTCAGCGCTCTGCAAGGTTCGGTCTCAAATGGAGCACTGCTCTGAATACACAGGAGGAGGGTGGAGCTCCAAGGTGAAGATCTCGTGCAGTGGTGGTTGTTTAAAGAGCTCAGCACCCCCGGAGTGAGGCAGGGAAAGCAGCCCAGCCCCTGCCTGCCCCCAAGGCAGAGAGTGTGCCCAGCTGGAAACGCGGCTCTGCAGGGACTGAATGCACGTGAGGAGGGCTCAGCACCTCACTCCAGTCTCAGCAGCTCTCATTCATGCCAAGGAACAGGGCTGCATCCTCTGCCTGTCCCTGGCTGCTGGATCCTCACCTGGCCTGGCCCACTGGGCGAGGAGCCTGGAGATAGGCACGTTTTCCGTGGACTGGGAGCTGTGTTTTCCCTCCTGGCTAGACTGAGTAATCACTCTGGCAGGACTGTGCACTGCAGTCCTTTGCTCAGTCTGCCAGGGATGTGCCCACAGGAGTTCACCTGGGCAGGGGGGTGTTTATTCTGTCAGCTCATCCTGCTTGCACAACCACCCTGGCACTCTCTGCTTTTACAGGCAGCACTTGTGCTCCCGACGTGTCAGATCCCACAGGGCTGTTGCACACAGAGCCTGAAGCCAAGAGAGCTGGCTCTGCACTTTGGGATTGAATTCCTTGCCAGTGCTGGCCTGACTCTGTGTGACCCCCCTGGCAGCTCCGACCCCCCAGGTTTTAGATACCATTTCCCTTTCTTTTTCAGTTCCTGCCAGTGGCATCAGGTCTGACATGACCAGTCAGACAGAGAAGGTAGGTACTGCTGTGCTGTTTCCCACTGGCAGTCATTCAGATGGTTTTTTATGGGGCTGTAGAAGTGTCACTGCCAGCAAGTGGAGATTAAATATATCCAAAATTGGGCTGGGTCTTGTTCTAGTTCTATCAATGAGCAGCATTATTAATGAGAGAGAGGCTTGTGGCAGGGACCAAGGGACTGTCTGTGGTGGCCAGGTTTGGGCTGGCAGCACGAGGGCCTTTGGTGACTCTCACAAGCACCTGAGGCAAGAATAATTTCCCTGTCACAGCTTACCCAGGCAGCCAAGGGCGTTTTTCATCTTTCAGGAGGGTGCTATTACAAATCGATGTTTTAGAAAGATTAGCCAAGCCATTAATCCATTTCCCTCTGCTCCTTGTAATTTACTTGTCTTTAGATGACGATGTGGCTCCTATCAGAGATCTGAACTTTCTGGGAAAGGAGTCAAACAGGCACAATGTTGCCACGACATCCCTGCTCGCAGCAGGTCTGCGTGGGGATTTGAGCAGCAGCTCTAATTAACTTGGAGCTGGGAAGCCCCACACTTTTCAACATTCCTGTTCTCTGCACAGGCAAATATCTTCACACAGAGTCCAAGAGAAAAAAAACAAACAAAACAAACCAAAACACTACAACAACCCAAATCCTGTCAGAAGCATTGGCTTGGCGTGAGCGTCCCGAGAAGCAGGGAAAGCTGAGTAATGCCAGGGCTGCTTGGCCCCTGCCTCGGGAGCCTGGGCGAGGATGGAGGAGCCTGCAGGAGCCACTGCTGCCGAGCTGCTGCTCGCTGGCTCCAGGGGGCTGGAGGTAGCACAGCGCAGAGAGCTGCGGGGACAGCGAGCAAACAGCACATTGCTGTCATTCCTGTGCACTCCAGGGGCTCACACAGCGCAGCCTTTGGCCCAGGAACGTTCAGACCCTGCTGCTTAATCTCGAATCTCTCTCCCAAGCACAGCTGTGCCCCTGTGGGGCTGCATCCACACAGCAACCTGGAACACCCCAGTCCTCCCTGCAAGACCCGGGTGCTGCACGGGTCAGGCTAAAGCTGCCCCAGTGCCCCGTCTCCCTTACCTTGGAGAGGATGCAGAGGAGGGAGAGGAAGAGGAGCTGCTTCTCCAGCTGGAGCCTCATGCTGCTCTCCCCTCTGCCACTTCAGCACATCACCCCCCAGGCAGTTTGGAGGCAGCGGCGTGTTCGCAGGTTTTAAAGCCCGGAGTCAGGTCCTGCTGGTGTTTATACTCTCCCTGCTCTGATGTCACTCACAGGCTCCAATATAAACATGAATAGGTTTGGACAAGCCTCAAGATTTTCCTGTTTTTTTTTTTTTTTCCTTTCTTTTTCTTTCCAGCCCACATTCCAGCTGCCATTTCCACTCTCCTCAAGGTGAGAATGTGCTTCCACCGAGACAGTGAGCAAAGGGAAGGGACACTGTGCTGTCCGTGGGGAGCAGGGGAGAGGGGCTGGGGAACCAGGCTGTGGTGGGGTGATCCAGCTCCTTGCTGCCAGCCATGACTGGAAGATCCATGCCTCATGGCCCAAGGATGGATCCTGCTGGCTGTGCACAGACTTTCCATATCATCCAGGCATGATCAGCTCTGCTGCTAGATACCATGTTGGCAAACATGCAGGAGGGGCTGGGTGCCATATAAGCAGAGCACCAAAATCATGCAACTAGGAATGACACCCCATCCCTCCCTCCAGCCTCTTTGCCCTTCCTTTTGCTTCTGTGAATCAGGTTCTCGGTCACCTGAGCAGCAATCCCGACCTCAGCTCTGCACTTGCCAGGTGCTGGAAGCCAGGGCATGGAGCAGGGAGGGCAGAGCGTGGCAGGGAGGAGCACAGACAGAGCTCTGCCATTCCCACCTCAACTCCCTGCTTGGGTTTTGCTTCGTTAGCTGCAATCAGGCTGTTAACGAGGTCATGGCAGCCTGTGGGAATACCAAGGCTCATCCCAGCGCCGGAGCCTCCACTCCACACGTTGGAGACCCAGTTCCCCCCATCACCCAAGCCATGCCCGGGGGTCTGACCTGATGTCAGGGCACACCTGATGTGTCCTGGGCGCTGGTTTGGCTCCTTGGGGTGGGGATCCCTTCTCCACCTTCTCCCTCAGCTCCGAACAAGGGAGGGACATCGCTCCCCCCCCACACCTGGTGTCAGAGCTAGTGATTAAGTCCATATGTTTTGCTCCACAGTTCCCATGATATTATTGTCAGGTTTTTTGGGGGATTGTCTTTTTTTTTTTCTTTTGTGGTCAGTTGTGCAAGAAAATAGTTGATACAGGGATCTGAATACATCTCCTTTGAGTTAGCCTCTGGCAAGCTCTGCTGTTTCTATAGAAATGAAGGAACTGCCCCAGTGAATCTACATTTTAGGGAGCTGAGTTTTTTCCTGTGTTTGCCATTTAACGTGCCATCATGAATAACATGGCAAAGCTCTCATCTGCACACCCTGCTCAGCTGAAATTGCATCCATCTGGGATGGGTATCCCAGACCATATTCTTGTTCCATCACTTTCCTTGGCTCGGGACTCCTCTTCTCTACTCTACGTCGTATGTTGAACCCCCTCCCTGGAGCTGTCCTGGCTGGGTCTGTTCCCCCTCACATCAGGAGGACATTTCCTTTGCTTCTGGGCACTCCTGCCTCAAATCCCCGCTGCAGAGGAGCAGGGCTGTCCACAGAGCATGGACACCACAGGTAGCAAAGCTGGACAGACACCCAGCTTGGAAAAGCCAAGAGCCCTGAGCCGAAAAGGAGGTGCCTCAGGTCTCCCTGGGCTGTTGGACACTTTAGGGTGGCTGCTGGATGTTTTTCATGAGACTTCTGGAAACACCATGGCTTTGGGAAATTTTGAAATATCTCTGCTTTTGGCAGGATGGGAGGGTTGTTTCCGACCCAGAATGAATCTGGCTCCAGTTTCAAACAGCAAGAGCTGAGAGAGGTGGTGATGGCTATTTCCATCTCTGTCTGGGCACTTTTATTCCCTCTGGTTCTCACACCTTAGCTGGACAGAGCCAGGCTGGGAGGACCAGCCACCCTGAGGGACAAGGGACCGGCCAGGCAGTCTTTTACCTTGAGGTCACTGCTCCCACCCCAGAGCTGAGATGGATACACTGAAAGTATTTACCATCTGGTGCCTGTCCAAGTGACTTGCAAGAAAAGAATTCAGGGCTGCTGTCCAGTTTCTGATGGCCAGGCAACTGCACCAGAAACCTCGGCTTCATCTGGGACCAGCTGACCCCTCCAAGCTCCCAGCCTGGCCAGAGAGGCAGGAGGCATTGCCCTGGCCACAGGAATGGTGCCTGGTGCTGGGCACACTTCATTCTTCACCATTCCCCAGCCATTTGTAAGTAGGTTTCATTAGAAAGAAACACTGATAAATGGGACTTTGGGGCTGGTTCTGGTCTCAAAGTCTGATGTTGCCAAGAGGCAGGAGCTGAGCGATTACAGGAGGAGCAAATGGACTGTCACAACAAAAAAAAAGGCTTGGCTTGGCCAAAACTACAGCCAGAGCTCATCCTTCAGCCTGAGGGGCTTCTCATCAGCACAGCCCAGCCTTGTACCAGCTGTTGTGAAAGGACAACACTTTTCCTTGAGAGGCATATTAAACCCATCAAACCCTGGGCAGTACTTCTGTGGGATTTTTTTCTTCTTTCCTGCAGTCCAGACAAGAGCAATTCATAACTGTCCCCCTAAGTTAAACATTCAGATAACTCAAAGAATAAGACTTTTGTAAAACAAAGCATGGAAACTTCGGCCAGATGAGGTTTTCCATTATTATGTGGAAAACAGTGTCAGAAATCATCACGTATCAAACATTAGGATCCTCTGGGAGTTTATTTTTGGTATCAAACCTCATCAAATATAAACTCCTTTTCAAAAACTCTCTCTAGAAGTTTTATCTTTCAGACAAGATATAATCCCCACATCCTGACCTTGTGTGGTTACTGAGAGACCCTTGATGTTTTTCATGGACCTGCACAGCTAACTCATGTTTCCTGATCAAATGGCTCATTCTTTTTGACTATCTCTGTTTTTCTTGTGGTTTCAGGCTAAAACAGACAATGTTTTCCCTTCTTGTCTTGCTCGAGGGTGCTGTGTGTTCTCAAGAAGCTGTCATGTCCTTTGCAGCATCAAAGAAGCTGCAAATTGAGGTATAGCCAGTGATGCTCTCAGGTCTCTCCAGACTCACCTTGTCAATGTGCCAGCTCTGCTTTAGAAAGGGGGATGTTTGGGGATGTCTGTGTGTCCGTCCAGCCCTGTTTTCTGTGGCTCTGGTAAGACTTTGGAGGCTGCAGGTGCTGCACCCCTGAGGCAGCTGGTGCTGTGCTTGGGAAGCGTGTGGTGCTGAAAGAGGTTTGGGTGACACAGGTTGTGTCTGTTCCCAAACATCACAGCCCTTCACATCCCCAGGCTTGCTCTTGGGTTGCCATCAGCAAGGGTTGGGCTTGCTCTGCATCTCCCGAGCAAGACTGGAAAGGCTGAGACCAGCGATGTGCAGAGGGGTGCCAGGCCCCCAGCCCTTCCCCATGCCCCCTCCTGATGCCAGAGGCATCTTGGAGACATTTCCCAAGCATGAACCTCACATAAACCACCTCCTCTTGTCAATAAGGACACGATTGAAAGCTTTAGTGTGTGTGGGATCCAGTGGAGAAAAACAAGCCTCTCAGTCTCACCGTGGTTATGAAAGCAACGATGTCGCCTGGAAAGTATGTACCAGGGAGCAGAGAGCTGCCTGGGTCCAGGGGTGAGTGGAGGAGATGGGCACCCGCTCAAATATGACTCAAAATCAGGGGAAATTATTTCTGATGAACGTAATTACCTCGGCTCCAGCCCTGATCAATACGAGGAGCTAAAACGCTCATAAACCGGCCGAGAATGCGAGCTATGCAGGATGATTTGTACAAGGTGTTTGGCTGGGCGTGCTCTCCCCCAGCTGTCAGGCTGCCCAGGGACAGGGTGACCCCATGCCCTGGGAGGGGGGAGAGCACTGATTTGCTAGTTGCAAACTGGTGACCCCATAAATGAGAATCCCCCCTGAAGGAACAGGGGAAGGGGCTGCCTCATGCAGGTCCGGAGTCTAATTAAACCAACCAGCCTGCTTGGCTGGGCTTCTGTGCTCTGACCACAAAGCAGCAGACAAGACTGGCCCTCTCCAGGCTTATGCTGGCCCCCACAGGCGTGGGGAGGTGCTGGCACCCTGCACCCACAGGAGCAGATCGGGAGGAGGAAGCCTGAGTGATCCCTGGAGATCAAGGCCAGGTGGGGGATGGTAGGAATTTTCCTCCTGAAAAAAGCAAGTATAGTCTTGGGGGAAGGTGTCCTGGGGCGTGGGGGTCTCTCACAAAGGGGTGGTTTCCCTGACATGGTGAAGAAAGAGAAGAAGTCTCATTTTTGTCCTGCTCTTCCCTGTGGAGACTGGACAATCCCACTGTGAATGGCTCCCACCAGCCAGGCTTTTTCTCAGGACACACCCTCCAGAAACCAGAATGGCAGAGAGGCAGAAATAGGAAAAGAAGATGAAGAGAGACCCTGGGCTGGGAACTACCTGTGCCCTGGCAGGAGGAGATGGGGTGGTGAGGGCTTCCCCTTCCCACTTGAGCTGCTCTGCTGGCTCCAACAAACCGATGTCTCCAGCTTCAGTGGTGACAGTTCCAGCTTCAGTGGTGACAGTTCCAGCTTCACCTGGCAGGGAGGCTGCAAGTTACAGCCACTGCCTGATGCTGCTGTTGCTACCTCACTTCCACAACACACTTGATTAACAATTGCAGGAAAACTCACTGATTCTTATTGAGTGGGACTCCGTTGGCTTTCAGCCACACAGGCCCTGTCTGTGTGAGGTCCCTGCATCTGCAGCCCTCCCAGCCATGGAAAGGGAGACTGCTCTGGAAGTTTTTCCTTTTCTGACTATATAATTGATGATTTTCTTGAAAAGAGGAAAAGAAAAGGCAAGAAAAGCCTGTCTGTGACTCGTGACTCACTGGGATGTGTCAGGCTCTGGATTAGCATCTGCTCATTGTGAGCTGGTCCCTGTCATCATGGGTTGCCTTTTCCACTTGCATAACTGGTCCAGTTCTGTTTCTGGCACAGAGATAAGCACCTCCCTGGCTCTGATCACCCCAGCAGGAATGGCTCCTTCAAGGAACACATTATGGCAGCCTGGCTGCTCCTCTGCCTGCCCTACTGGCCCAGGCTGCAGGAGATGTTTTGAGGTGCTGTGATGATTTGGCTGCTGTGCGTGCTGCCCGTGCTGCTTTTCCAACATCATCTCCATCTCCTTCATGGGGCAGGGAGCTCCCCAGGCCACGTGGGGAAATCCTGGGCCGCGATTTTGCTGGAAACCACACCTAGCACAGCGTGGTTGGGGTTAGGAGAGCCGTTTCCCTGGCATTTGGCTGCACTCTCCACTGCCAGAAGCTGACCGCATTCAAACCCCGCTTTCCTCTGCATCCCGTGGTCCTGCTGAGCTGTGGTCTGCTGCCTGCCACACAGAAATCCTGCTCTGGATCATCTGTGTGGGAATTAAACACAAACACTTTGTCCTGACGGTGCTGCTGTGCCTTCCCCTGCATTTCACTCACCTTGTGCCTCCTCTGACGGCACCAAAGGCGCTACGAGTCATGGAGAGGCAGCTTGAAGGTCCTGCGGTGTCATGAAGCTTCTGCTTGGACCTGGCCACATCCTCCACAGCCTGGCTGTCCTCCCTGTCCCCACGCAGGACCACGGGCACCTGCTTTGAGCCAGCTTTCCTCTCCCAGGACTTGTCTGCAGGGTGAGAGCCCAGCCTTGCTCCTCCTGCCTCCGAGCCCTGGCCCCTGGAAACATCTGAAAGGAAATAGCTGAAGGTATTGAAAGGGGAGGCAGGAAACGCTCTGAATATTTTTTTTTCTAAATATAATGACACTAATGTTGCTTGCAGTGTTAAAAATAGAAATCAAGAGAACCTGCCTTTTTCCTGTTTGCTTTCAGCTCTCACTTTCCTGCCTGTCTCTGCATTCTGGGGATCTGCATGAAAATAAACCCAAGAAAGATCTCAGCAGTGTGCAAAGCAAAGCCAGATGGGTTTGGCCTCGGCTCCAGTTTCCCCAAGTGGGGCCACGCTCTTCTGTGTAGTGTGGGGAGCTTGAGGCTGTGCTGCTGCTCTTCCTCCCATGGCTGACAGTGCTGTGCTCTGTTGGATCTGCCAGCAGAAGCCCTGGGAAAAATCGCCTTGTTCCCACCTATCCTGCTGGAGATGCTTCTCCAGATGCCTGTGACACATCCCTCCAGCTCACACTGCATGTGCCCATTCCCAGGTCTCCCTCCCAGCCTCCTTCGATGCACTGGGAGGATTTTGCTGCTAATCTCTCACCAGCTCATTACAGAGCAATGGCCACCACTGAATTCAGAGGCTGATGGGTTCAAACTCACTTTGGCAGCTAGGAGCCAGAGCAGGGCTGCCAGATCCCAGCCCTGTGTGGGGAAAAGAACAGCAAACTGGCCAGGGAGGGACTGTCTGAGCAGCACCGTGCCTTTAACCGGGGCCACCCCGGCCAGCGCAGCCGCCCTCCTGCCGCAGGTGTTGGGGTGAAAAGCTGGGCGCTCGTTTTTCAGCACAGCAACCCAGGGTGTGCGTGTCTTGGATGGAGGCTGCTGCCTGATTTATTACAGCCTCAGCCCGGGGTGCCTGGGGAGAGCCAGCCCTGGCAGCAGATGAGAGGCAGGCGTGCGCACAGATGGATTGCGGCGCACAAAACGCTGCCTTGTCGGAAGACTGCCCTGGAATGCACCGGAGCCGGGAGCGGGAGGATGAATGAGCCCTCTGGCCTGCTTTGCCTTCCTCTGCCCTCCCCAGTTCCTTTCTTGAGCTGGTGGAACAGGGTGGGCGGGCGGCCCTGGGCTCCTGGTATGTCTTGGAAAGCCACAAGGCAGCCAAGTGCTGGCTGGGAGTGCTGCTGGCACCGTCCTGGCCACATGGAGCGTGCTGGCAGTGCCAGGGGACCGGCTCCACTGTGTCCCAGGTGCCACCCTCTCTGCAGCATCCCTCAAAAGGCTGATTTTTGCAAGGAGTGTTTTTTTACAGAGGGTGACAACCTACCAGGCTGACCTCAGGGTGTTCTTAGTCAGCTGGAAATTAGGTGTTTAAATGTCACTGGACTATCATGAGTCACTGTCTGGGCCACTTTTGTATCACAGAGACAATTCTCTTGTGAGACAGATGAGAGCTGAACTGCAGGGACTTCCCAGGTGTTCCCCTCTGCCTGGTCCTGCTGCTGGCCTGCAAGCTGTCCCATCCACAACCCGTATCTTTGGTGGGAACAGGGAACGGGACAAAGCACTGGCATCCGAGGAGGAGAAAACAGCCCTGGGAAAGGAGTTTAGCCTTAACTTCAGTGTTTATCTGCTCGGCCTCTTCATCGCCCCGCACCGCCGGGGGACCGCGGGGCTGGAGCCGCGGGCGGTGTCGGTACCGCGGCCCCGCAGCCCCGATCCCGCAGCCCCGATCCCGCATCTCTGGTCCCGCATTCCCGGCCGCGCCGCAGCGCACGGGCTCTGCCTCCCTCTCGCGGCCGCTGAGCTCGGCTTCGCCGGGCGTTGCGGGGCTTCACGCCTTGCTCCGCGCTCCCTCCCCGCGCCCCTTCGCGGGGCACACGCGGGTTTATCCCCACGCGGAGCTGCGGGTGTGAGCAGGGCTGCTCCTGGACAGTCACCTCTTGCTTTTAAGCAAAGCCTTCCTGCTGCCAACCGGGGCAAAACTCTTTAGAGCCAGCCTTGCATTAGGCTGGAAATGAAGCCAACCTCACTAGACACAGCTGCCTTAAAACTGAAGCTGTTTTATTCCCAATAATCTGTTTTCAATTTCTTCTGCAGCCTGTGAAGCCAAGAACTGAGCAAAACAAGAGTTCCAGGAGATCCTATAGAATATTAATTGGGTCAGGGCCCTGGATTAGATAAATTAAAGCATCTCCAGATGCTTCAGAAATTTCCAGTTCGACACAGTGAAGATCAGTTTCTCTTCAAGCATTTTTTGCTGGAGCAATGGCCATGACCAGTTAGCCCTGGGGCTGATGGGCACCTTTGCTGGGCCAGCAGCCAGGCAGCCCCCTGGGAATGCCCCAGTAACACCAGCTCTGCCAGGAACCAGCACTGGAGAGATGGGTGGGAGCACCTGGCAATTCCCCTTCTCCCTCTTCTTCTTCTCCCCTTCACCTGCCTTTCTCTGTCTACCTGCAATATCCCCAAATGTTGATACTTCTGGTGCTCTGTGAGCCCTGTTTGAGGAGTGAACACGTCCTGGGACGAGAAGTACACGTGTGAGTATTGTGACCCTCAGTTTGGGATCAGCCAGACCCTCACCAGCATTTCAAGGTGTGTGATCTGGGCATCCTGAGACAGCAACCTGGGGCTGGGACCAGTTACTGCTCTGCTCTCCAGACACTAAATCAGGGCATGAAAAGAGCTCCTCTATCAAAACCACCTACAGGAAGGGTGGAGCAGTATCAGGGATGGACCAAGGCCAGGACCAAACCCTGCTGTGTGCCAGATGACCAGGGCTCCACATGACCAGGGAGGGAGAAGGGTGGGGACAATCCCCCAGCTTTGCTTTACTTTGCGGGATGTGACACTGCAAGTGTCAGAGCCCTGAGAACATTAATGAGCCTTAATGGCCTGACCAGCCTCACCTACCCCACACCCACGGGCCCAGAAGGTGTGTTTAAGCTCAGCCCCAGGCCACAGGCTCTTGCTATGTTGGGGTTCTGGCTCCAGTACAGGCACAGTGGTTTTCCTGCAGAGACAGCAGCATGGGCTGAGGCTGTGATATTAGAAAGAGTCTGAGGGGGGCAATGTTATGCTGATTATTTCTGCTTCCTGCTGCTCAGCCCCATCTGAATTATCTCTAAGAAGATCACATTTGGCAAAAGCATTTTCCCTTTTTTTTCCCCCTTTTGCCACTGCAGTGAAGATGGGATGCAAAGTGCTGACCTGTGGCACCACAGCCCTCCTGAGAAAGGCTGTCCTCAGCTCCTCTCTGTCCTTTAGTGGCCTGGGTGGCAATGTCTGGTCGTGTGCTGATAATCTAATTACCTGCTTATGCTGGGGGCTGGAGAGCAGCTCAGCCTTCCACAGTGCAACACGTGCTGCTGAAGCCTGGGTGTGCAGTCCTTGGGTTGGAGAAGCCTGTTCCTGCAGGTCACAGCTGCCGGGTGTGCAGGCAGCACCCTGGATCCCATTCCCTTGGGATCCTTGTTACTCTGCCCAGTGACTGCGACCTTGAGGCAATACTTGGCCATGGAATGTGGTGGGACACCTGACCCAGCTCCTGCGCTGGACGTGGCTGTGAGTTGCCTGTGAGGATGGAGATCTGCTCCCAGCACAGCTCTGGATAACGGGGGGAAGGGCTGGGGATGCGCCGCGGGGTTGGGGCTGGGAAGCTTTGCACACAGGTGTAAAACTGCACAAGCCCTGGCTCCCCGGGCCTGCCTTGCACAGATAAAATCAGAGCTGTTCTGGATCAGGAATGTGTTCTGGGTGGGGGCTGGCATGCTTCCCTGCTCAGGGCCAGACCCAGAAGGGCTATTCCACCTCTGTGGAAGAGGGCAGGAAGGTCAGAGCGGGGCACTGGGGTCATGTTCCAGCCACAGTGTGGACACAGCAGTGCAGGTGAGCTGTGCCTTTTGAGATGGTGCTAAAAAACCCTAGGAGAGGCATGTTGTGCCAGGCTGGGATGAATCTGGGTACAAACCTGGTCTCTGTTGGTGGGTGGTGTTTACAAGGAGGGCAGTGAGCTTGGCAAACAGGGTGGCAGAGCTGCACTGCTGAGCCAAGCGCCCTGTTACACCCAGCCTCCAACAGGGATGTGTTTATTTAAGGAACGACCTGACAGGAATGTGTTCCCATCTCCTTATTGATGGAAATCAGACCGAGCTGCACGCAGACCCGCCCCAGCACGGCATGGCCCTGCTGCTCTCTTCTCTGTGTTTCCCTGAGTGAAAATCGGGCTCAGGGCAGGGAGGGACTGGTGTGGGCTGGGGCTGGAGTCCCCCAGTGTGCAGGGACCTGGAGGGTCCCCTGTCGTGCACGATGGAGGTCTGGGCACTGACCCAGGCAGGAGGGGGTTCCTCTTATCATCCCAACCAACTACTGGTGGGAAGGTGGCTCCAACCTTGCAGGCAGCAGCAGGTTCAGTAATTCCCTAGCAACAAAGCCCATCCCCAGTGCCTGAGGCATCATCCCTCGTGGTGAAGGTGGTGGGTGCACTTGGCCAGGGACACAGCCTTGAACCCACCCACCCTTATCTCCTGGTCTCCTCAGGTTGATCTTGGCACACAATGATGTTGTCCTGTCCTGGTGAGGTTTCTGTCTTAGCTGAGGTGGCTGATTGAGATTTCTCTCAGCTCCTCTTGACAGGGCCACACCTTTCCATAGGATGGAGCTGGCTCCTTCTCTTTACCCCCAAGAGAAATCCAAGGGCAGGCAGAGTCCAAGGGCCCAGGAGGAGCTGGGCAAGGCAAGGTGAACCCTGCTGCTGTTTGTGGTGATACTACCCTTGGTCTTGAACTTCAACACTGGATTTTAACAGTGAAACAAGCTGACAAGGCAGCTGGGGTGGAGGGCAGGGAGGTGCTCCTGCTGAGGTAAAGCTGCTGCAGGGACTGTGTGCTCCTGTCACCTGGGGGCACTGGGTCCATCTGCACCCTGGGACCCAAAGAGCTGGGTGAGAGCGGGGCTGCCTTTATTCTTAGATATCCCACAGCTTCCAGGGTGGCTCTTGGAGGCATTTCCTAGTCTGAAATGCTGCCAGACCCAGATCTGTGCTCTTTCCCACAGCCCAAAGCGCTGATGCTGTGTTTCTTTGCTTTCAAAGATGTGCTATACTGATGTCCTGCGGGCTCTGGAGCAGCCCAATTTCCCTGCAGCTCATATCAGACAGCCTTCCTAGTCCAGGAGATGTTCAGAATAGGCTGAAACACATAAGTGTGGCCTGATGCAGGGTGAAAATTGGCCCTCCATGTTACAGCCCTAATCGGGTTAGGGGATCAGCACGGCAGGCTTGCAGCAGCCCACGTGGCTTTCCCAGTGGCTGCATCCTGGGATGTGCCCATGCTGGGTCTGCCCAGTGACATCCCTTGGGGGTACCCAGGCAATCATCAGCCCTGCAAGGAGCTCCCCAGGGGCCCCCTGTGTTTGTGCTGATGCTCTTGGGCCTGCAGTCTCACAAGTGTCCTTAGGAAAAGCCTGTCACCTGCTCCCTGGGACAAAGCCTGTCTGGGACCGGGAGGTGATGCAGGACCTGCTTCTGCTTCTGGAGGCCAGTGTTGGGTCTGTTTCCAGCTTCTCTGAGAGCAGAGGGGCCATGAAGTCCCTTTGGGGAGCGGGGTGGATCCTCAGCGGGGTTTTGCCCTTCCCATTGACCTCAGGGTCCCGTGATCCCCCGCAGGAACCCAACGGGGTCACAGCTGAGTTCCCACCAGTCACTCCAGTGATGGCTCGCCCCGGGGCAGAGGTTTTCCCTTCCCTGCAGAGAAGCTGCAGAAGTTAAATGGGAATTGCTGAGTTAAGGTAGGGCTTTGTCTCAGAAAACAAAAATTTTGCAGGAGCAATGGATGTTTGGGCTGAGAATGTCTCCTCTTGCAAAATCAACCAGTATAGCAGTATGTCACTTTTATACATGTCAGTGGCATTTATACTGTCTTACTGGTAGAATTAATTAATCTAAACACTTTTTCCTCCTTTAGCCACTTAGAATGGGCTGTCATGTGAGACTCTTTGGTATTTGGTAAAACAAAACAAAACAAAACAAAACAACAAAAACCCCCACGCCAACCAAAATAGGAAAGTGTGTTTTTTAAGATCTAAGCCCAACATAAGCACACTTTTTAATATTTTTGGAAAGCTGTTTGCAGGTGTCAGCAACCCTGACACACAGCTGGTATTAACTTTTGGGGGCAAGAGAAAGGGAATAGGTTTAAATATAGCTCCTGGGAAATATGCATTGGAATGGCTTCCAAGATCAGTTTTACCCCTACTTTGCTGCCTGGAATTTTCCCAAAAATACAGAAGATAAACAATCAACCTCAGAGACCAGAGCCATGGCAGGCTGTGCAGAGGAAGAGTTGCTTTCCCCAGGATGGGCCCAGAGCATCCCCATGTGCTGCCTTGTGCTTGGCCAGACAGGTCCCTGTTTGTGCCCCCCTGGTTTCCCAGGTGGGAAGTCACCATTAAATAACAGACTTGTTCTTCTTGAGCCTTCTGGCTGCAGGGAGATGTGGTGTTCTCAAAGGGAAACACTGATTTAATACCAAGAGCACAGCAGCTATCGCAACCACCCAATTAAGCCAGTGGTAAAGATGGATAAAGTGGATCAGGGTCAGGTCAATTAAAATCAGCCCAATCCGTATTTCTAAGGCTCTGCAACACACTTGTGTGCAATGAATGCACTGTGCTGACACTCCTGGAAAGAGCTGAGCCTGCAGCACACATGTATTTGCTAAGCAGGGGAAAAAAAAATCAAAAAAACCCCTTACTGCACCATTCCCAGTCGATGGGGCCACTTCAACCCCATTTGCCTCTTTGTGACCTTTGCTATCAACGCTCCTCCCTGCAGCAGAAAATTACCCACATGCTATGTTGTTTTTTTTTTTTTTTTACCCTGTAATTTCCTCTAATCTCAAATAAATGCTCTAATTGACCTCTGTCCTCCCAGTGTACATGACACACCGAGCAGGACTGTGCCCACGAAAGGCCATTAGAAAGACACTGTGTGTTCACACTGGGGCCATTCATGTGGGGGATGCTTTGAACCCGAAGTCAGACCTCAGATACGCGATGCTGTGAATCATTATCCAGGCAAAAGAGATATTTTTCAGGTGGCTGCTAAAGCCAAGCCTGTGATGTGGAAGTGAAATGGTCCATGTGAGCCAGAGCTCAGCTTCTCGCCCAGAAGCAGTTTCACAACCAGTTGCCAGTTTGCACACTGGGCCATTTTGTTTCTGCCCAGACCCTCTGTGCACATGCAGGAGGCTTTTAACCAAATTCAGCGCTTTCAGAGCAGCTTGGAATGTTGTCCCCTTTTGGAAATCACAAATTTTAGTGCAGAGAATACCTGCTGCTCCATCCCACAGGCTCCCAGAAGCCCTCAGTGGTGCTTGGCAGCTAACTCTTACTTTCCCCTGCCAGTCACTGTTTTCTAAAGAATGTTTTTGCCACTTAGCTGTGGTTAATGGCTTTGTCTGTACCATATGGATGCAGTCAGGGCATCCCTGAAAGGTGGTCCTTAATAAAAGAGAACATGTTGATGAACCTCCCTCCCCAGCCAAGCCCTGGGCTTTTCCCACGGGCTCTGCTGCAGTGCACATACCCAAATGACCTGGGGGATTTAAGCTGAAAAACTGCTGTTTTCTCAATGCCTACTTGGCTTTGGGGCAGAAATTTATTTTGCAACCATTTGTGGTAGTGTTCACACCTACAACCCCGAGTGCTTTCTCTGCTTATGTACCCGAGCAAGTAATAATAGTATTTTTCATTGATATAGTGATTTTCATCTCTAGGACTCTCTACAGACCTGGCCTGTGGTCTGGGGATGGCCTCACCTGGGCAGGTGAACTCTAGTCATACAGAACAAAACTGTGCTCCTTGTCTCTGCAGAGATTTTGGAAATATCACCTGCCTGCCACGTGCATCACCTGTGGGAGAGGGAGGCAGGAGGCAGAGGAGCAGAGTAAAACACGGCCAGGTCACTGAAAACAAGAAATGAAAAGCTGAGCACGAGTTTGCAGGAACTGAAAGCAGGTGTAGGATGGACCGAGAGCCACGGGACAAAACAACTGAGTCACAGAGCAGCAGGTTTGAGAGCAGGAAAGCTTAAAACAAATATTGTTGGATTCGTGTAAGGCTGCAGTCAAAGCTGGAGACTGCATTCCGGTTTTACACGCTGAGCTGCCCTCCTGTTCTATTTTCTGTCGGTGTTATTGTGGCAGGAGCAGCTCCACTCTCAGCTCCCGGAGGAAATATGAGTGGGGCTTCAGGAAGGGTGGGTTTAGATTAAAACACTGGGAAGCAATTACGGTCTTAAGCTCTGCCAGGGGAGGTTTAGGTTGGATATTAGGGAGAAAGTTTTTTTTACAGGAGAGAGCGATCAGACATTGGAACGGGGAGGGGGTGGTCTTGAAGCTCAGGCTGGATGCGGCACGGCAGCGCTGGATCAAGGGTTGGACTCGGTGATCTTCAAGATCTTTCCCAACCCGGGCGACTCTTACGATTCTACGCTTCTATAAAACCCTTCCCCCCCTGCCAGGAGAAGCACGGGCTGCCCAAAAAATCGAAGGGGACGGGGGAAGGGACTCGTTGTCGCGGGGCAAGGGTGGGATGGGGTGGGGTGAGGAGGGGAGGGGACGATCTTTTTAGGGTCCGATGCCATCGCTCCCGCGGGCTCTGCGGGGCGGAGCCGGGGCCGGCGGGGCGGGCGCAGAAGCGGCGGCGGCGGCGGCAGCGACGGGAGCATGGAGCGGGCACCGAGAGTCTTCGGGGGACCCAAGGTGAGCACCGAGGGGCTGGAACACGGCGGCTCGACCCTCTTCTCCACGGGGCACAGCACCTCGGTCCCCCCCGGGGCACGGCTTTGCCGTGCCCCGGGGGGGACAGAGGTGTTGTGCCCCGTGGTGGGGGGCGGACGGGTGGGAATTGGGGTAGGGAGGCTTGATCTGTTATTTCAGTTTGTCTCTTTTTTAACTCGGATACCCCGCGACACCACCTTAGCGCACACCTCACGTAGGGATCGCGTGGTGATGTTCATTATGCGGGTTAGAAAACAGTTGAGCGGGAAGGAGATGGAACAGCTTGTGGTGAAGCAGTAGTTCTGTATCTGGTGGTAGATCGCTGCAAGTGCCGCAGGGTGGTTCTGCTCTCAGGGTGTGGGTCCCAGTATAGTGCTGGACAGGAGCAGGTCTCCTGTGCCTGGCTGCCACGGTGGGCTTTTAGTGGGAAGTGAGGGGTGAGGAGCCCAAGAAAAGTGATGTGAGGCTTGTGGTGGTCCTGCTCTGCGAGAACCTGAGCGGTGGCAACTGCGTGTGGCTTCCCCAGTGAAGATTGTCTCTGAAAACCCAAAAGGGTTGGGTTTTTTGGCTGCTGTTTGCATCCCCTACCACTCCCAAACCCCTTATCTCTCAGTTTGAGTTCGCACCAGGAAAGTTTTGCGTAGTTGGAAAGGTCTGTGTGCACAGGTCTGATTCAGGTTTCGCTCCATCACAGTGCTTCCCTCTCAGGGAAGTTGATTCATGCAATAGCAGGCAAACCTTGATACCAAAACCCAGGGAACGTTGACAGCTGCTAATGGTTAAAGCCTTTTTAAGGCTGCTTCAGTTTTGGGAGATGGTCTTTCATCAGCTCCACTACGAGCAAAGGCTGTTGGTTCACCCCAGTGATTTTAAACTTTTGGCTGAAAGGACCAACTTAAGTTCTTCTTTCCCTTGTGATTCTTCCTACTTTTCCAGTGCATGGGAGGGTGGGATGCCAAAGAGAAAGATCTAGGAAAATCTGCAGGGTTTGACTGCTAAGACCAGGCTTCTGTTGTCCAGCAATGATGAGACTGGTTTTCCTGAGTCAGGCAGTCCCTTTCAGTCCTGTGAACCTGCTAAGTCAGGCTTGGGGAAAAAAAAATGGGCCTGGAGTCGGTTAATGAGCCCTATTCATTCCCCTGGACCCTCTGCCATTGGGAACGATCAGTTTTGTGGTTTAGAGATGTTTCTGGTGGCTGGAGCGGCTGAACGTGGGGCCAGGGCTGCCCCTGTGCTTTTCAGGAACTGTCTGGCTCCCGGTGACTGAGGTGCATGAACAGGGAGCTTCCAGGGCTGCTGGGGGTCAACTTTGAACCCTGCTTATCATAGGCCATAAAAGAGCAGAGAAGACTGATCTTCCTTTGACACCAACCTTTAGGCTCCCCTCTGGGGTCACGCTGGGCAGGTGTTCCTGTAAGACACATGGGAAGCATCACCTGTGATGAAACACAGCCACCATCACTGTTAATGTCACCAGGAGTCTTGTGCTGAGGTCACTGGAGCTTGAGGGGATGGTGCCAGGAGGATGGTATTTCCAGTATTTGGGAAACACAGTTCATTCTTTTTTTTTTTTGCAGTGATTGGCATTTTTCTTATCTCTTGTTCAGCTTTGCTCTCTGTTAACGTTTGCCTGCCACACTTATCTAATAATCGACAAATTACAGCCATAATTACCCTGTTTTTCAGCTATTGAGATTAATAGAATGAATTTAAATTATCAGCTTTTAGTGGCCTGATAAATAATCATGGGCAAAGCCACAGTTAAGGGTTTTAAAATGATGCCACTTTACCAGCTGCAGTTGGTGTTACTTTTACTGTGGTGTTAGGACTGACTTTGGTCATTGTCTGTATTTTAAGAAAGACCCTAGAACTACCTAACACAGAAAATCCTTTAAGTGCCTTAGCTTGGATGGCTCTTTTTATGCCATATAATAGGCAAACTGAGCAGTTAACTGCTCTGCCATGGTCTGCTGAGCAAACTCTAGTAGAGAAATTGTACTGGGTTTACTGTGGCTGAAAATACTTTGAATGTTTGGTTAACTTTTTCCTCCTAATTTCACTAAATTGAAAATAATCAGACTTGATCTTGGAATGGAGCATGCTTGTTTGAGTACCTCATTTTGTGTTTGAATTTATTTTTGAAGCTCATTCAGTGTCAAAGAAAACATTACAGTATTACCAGAGAAGTCATGCCAGGGCTCTTAAAACTTCTGCTTTTTAAAATCTGAACCAACCTGCTGATATCTGCACCGGTGAGTCACGTCGGCCTGGTTGAGCTGAAAGTTTTTTTGCATGAAAATGGAAAGCGCTGTTTTTGCTGTGATGGCCTTGCTGGGGGCTCTCTGTGCTGAGGACGCACAATTTACAGCCAGTTACATCTTTTGAGCTGGTCCCTCTGGCTTTCAGCAGCTCTTTATAGAGAAACTAAAGGTTTTCTATGAATTGCACTCTGGGTTTTTGATGCGCTGCTGGCAGGAGATCAGTGGAGGTGCAGAAGGACACAAGTGTGGCTGCACAGAGTTGGTCCTCCTCTCTGCAGCTGGGGGAAGAGCAAAGCTCCTGCCCCAGGAAAGCGTTGGAGAGCTCTGCTGCTTTCTTGTTCTTCATCAGCACAAGTGTTGCCACGTCCAGGTTGGCTGTGAGAAGGGAAAGGCATCGACCTGGCCCAGTGGATGGCAACCCTGCCCATGGCAGGGGGGTTAGAGCTAAACGACCTTTAAGTTCCTTTCCAACCCAAACCTTTCTCTGATTTTATGATCAGTGGTCATGGAATGGTTGGAGATTCCTCTCCAGTGCTGGTGCAGAGCACTGGTCCTGGAGCAGTGCTGAGATCCCCCTTTCATTTGTGTGCACAACTTTCTGCTCCAGATAAACCAGAGGGTTTGGGGTGAGAAACCACGTGCCCGTGGAGCTCCGTGTGCCAAGGAGCAGAGCCCTGGAAAAGGCACTGGGCTCCTGCATCCATCATTATTTCTGCTTGCTCAGGCATCATCTCCTGGAGCCACAGTTCAGAGGAAACTCTTTCATCTCTATCTGGGTGCTTTCCTTGGCTTCAGGCAAGGTCATGTCGCCCACTTGTGTCTGGAAAAGTCTTGCGCTTTGTTTACCCGAAACAAACACTCAGGAAGAGAGCTGAAATGTAATCTGCAGCGAGCAGCCTCCCACGGACCTGGAAGCCTGGGGGTTTGCCAGCGAGGCACCCAGGGGAGAGATGAGCCGCTGGGTTGTGCCTCTGCTGATTGCGTCCTTATCTAGAACCCTTTAAGGCACACCTTTCCACCTTCTCTTGAGTGTCCTTTGGCCATCTAAATGGTATAGATTGCTTCTCAGCTGCAGGAAACCACGCCCTCCAGCACTGACCCTGTGGAAACCCAAAACTTTTTGGGTTGAACAGCATTGAGCTGCCTTAGTTTAGGTGCTTCCAGACCCAACGAAATGCTGGCAGGGGAGGAAGAGCCTGTCTCTGGTGGTGGAGAGGAACCTTGTTCTTTACAAGCATCTCACCTGCAGAAGTGGCAGGAGGAGGTGACCTGCATGGACATTGGACACCAGAGAATCTTCATTCTCACTGGCAGAAGTGCCACATTGGGATGTTCTTGCTCGGGAAGTGTTTGGAGTGAGAAGACCCCGATAGGTTCGGGTTGCTTGGTTTTTAAATCCTGCCTGAGCAAGTCTCACGCCTGCAAGTTTTATCCATCAGAAAGTCACAAGGGCTGTTGAATATCTCAAGGAGTGGAGCTTGCCTGGTTTTGAAATAGGAATTGGAGCCCAGGAGTGGAAAGCGTGCCAGGCGTCCACATCTGGAGATGCAGATCATGATGTGTGATTTCATCTGCTGCTTTGCGGGACATTCAGTCCTCATCAACGGGATTGTGTAACTCGAGGTGGGGGGGGGGAAAAAGGCAGGTTTTGCCCTTTTTAAGTCTTCCTCCCTGTAGATTCAGATCGTATCTTAAGGGTAGGAGAAGTGACAGTTTGTGGGTTTTAATTAGTAACCCCGGGTGGTTTAATTATCTATGCAAATATCCAGTCCTCTTCTGAATCCTCCTCAGTTCTTACCCCGGGCGCCCTGCAGCAAACATCTAGGCAGGAAAATGTGCACGATGCAACAGCTAACAACTTGGTGTATCAAGTTGCTGCTCTGCAGTTTGATTAAAAAAACACCCCAAAATTAAACATGCGTTTTCTAGGCTGTCCCGTTGCTTAAAAGAAAACAGTTCTGGAAAGATGAATATCTAGCTGAAACATTTTACAGCTAGTATTTTCCTTCCCAGTTTGACTTCCAAAGTTACATCTGTCATGTTCTTCCAAAGGCCCCAGCTGGCTAATGGAAAAAACTTACTTTTGTTTTTCTGGGGCTCTTTCTGCAAAATTCAGTGTTTCATCAATAATCAAGAAACAGGGTTTCAGAGTGAAAAGATCTGAGTTACTGTCCCATTTTTAATGAGTAAAAATTTAAGTGTTTTATTTTGAAACCAGCCTGGTAGCTCTGTGGGACAACTTGTTATTATTTTTTACAGCACCTTGTACCATGGGACTGACCTCTTGTGTAGGATTAGAGATCCTGTAAGCTCTGATAATACCAAGTAATTAACAACCCATCAGGAGCTGATTCTTGGAAGTGAAGTCAAAGTTTTTGTAATGACTCTTAGCAAATTAATTGGTGTTTGGCTGCCTGTGACTTCAAGGAGGAGCAAGCTGGAAAGCAAAGGTGCTTGGGGTTTGCTTTTTTCACTCTTCCCAAACTCTGAACCATGATTTTGTCCCTGCATTGGCTGCATTTATACCCATGTGAGTACCAGCTGCTTATCTCCGAATTTTTGCTGTAGCTCTGAGAATACCTGACCCATTTTTCTTGTTGCAGGTTGAGCTTCACGTCCACCTGGATGGAGCCATTAGGCCAGAGACCATCTTGTACTTTGGCAGGTGAGCTGTGGGGCGAAGAAAGCTCTGGGAGTGACTTGGAGAGAGGTTGTTTCCTTGGCACAGCCCACGGGCATCTTCTCCCTTCGTTGTGGATGGTGTGGGAAGGGCTGGGGTCAATGATTAACTGCTGTGAGGGCCTGGCTCCACACTTGCAGGCAAAAACTTGCAGGTTTCTTCCAGCTGTCACTGATACCCTCAGATCAAGAAGGTTGTGAGATGAAGGATTTCAGGGAACAGCTCTCAGGCACAACTCTGGTATTTTGGGGAGGATGAAAGTGGTTCTGGCATCCTGTGAGCCCAGCAGACTCCAGGGCAGTGCAGTCCTAGGGGGAATATTCTTTCTACAGTAGCTTTTTCTGCAGGCCAGCAAAGGGAGAATGCCAGTGCAGTCCCAGTTGTAGGATCCCCTGAAGCCCAGGAGGCCCTGGCTGTCTGGGGATCCTGTGCCAGGATCCTTGCTTAGGGCAGAAACCTTCATTGCCTGAGTGTGTGCCGAGTTCCTTCTTATTTTTAAACAGCCCTGGCATCCCCCAGAGCTGCCAGCCCTCGGGTGGAGCAAGGCTGTGCTATTCGTGAGCTCTAAACCTTGCCCTCGCACACAAAAAAAGCAGTGGGGCAGTGCAGGAGGACTGACTGCCTTAACAGCCTCACCCTGGGCACAGAAACCTTCTGGTGGTCTATTTTTAAAGGTAAATAGCTGAAAATAAATTTGCCAGGTGGTGGCATGATATAACCCCGAGCTGCTGGGATGCACAAGGTCCCTTGGGCAGTGCTCTGCTGAACTCGGCTGCTTTTAGAAACCTTGTCTCCAGGTCTGGGCCAGGGTTTGCATCCCCCCCTGCCCAGCCAGAGGGTTTAGATCCCTCTTGGGACTGGGTGTCCCCAGGAGAGGTGCCCTTTCCGAGGTGGGACGTGGTGTGTGGTGGCTGGAGGTGTCTCTGGGCAGGACACCGAGGTGCTGGCTGGGCACGAGCACGTTCCCCTGGAGCAGCTTTGCTTCAGGAAGGATCTCACCCACCAGCAGGGTTGGATGGGGCAGCAGCAGCTGTCAGGGAAGTGGCTTTGCTGTAGGAAACTTTCCCTGGGCAGGTGGAGGAAGGTGCATGCCGGTTCCTAGAGCAGAGGCTGGTGTGTCAGTGCCGTGGAAAGGGCAAGGCAGGGAGGAAAACCAATGCCTTGGCAACGATGAGCGTTCCCTGCTGGGTGCCAGCAACTTAATCTGTGCAGATTGCATGTGAGGGCTGAGCGTGGGGCTGGTTTCCTTCCTGGCTGAGCAGGGAAGGAGCAGTGTTTACTGAGCCCAGGAGCAGGGTCCTGTGGACTGTGTCCCTGCATGGCTCCCTGCAGTGGTTGCTGGCATCGGGACAATAGAGCTGTCTGTGGTGTTTTGTCTTTATTATAGAGATCCACCAATTAGCTGTAATTCAATGTGGCAGGAAAGAGGATTAAAAACGAATGTCTAGTTATTATTCCAAATTTATGTTGGCTTGTGCAGGGTACCAGAGTGGGGGGTGTGGCACAGCCTGCCCAGGAAGCCTGGAGAACCCTTGGCTGGCAGCCTGGCTGTCGCCCCACTGCACTGGGGACACCTTCCCCCACACCTTCCCCCAGCTGCTCCAGGGAAAGTGGCCTCTTCCCTCTTGGGAACACTTAAATGGGTTTAGAATCCCTATCCCTTTGGTGAGAGCAGTTGTTGCCATTTGCTCCTGCGTGTCAGGTAAGATGCCACCACAATGCTGGGCTCAAGAACCAGCTCACTCACAGGGACTGAAACCCCTGAGCCACAGCACTTCTGCCTGCATCATCCCAGGCCTTGGAGCATCCCCTTGATTTCTCAAACCTCTGAGCCTGCATAAGTGGATATTGACTTTTCTAAAGAATTTTGGCAGTTCTGCTCCTGGGACTAGGAGGTGCCAAGAAATAATCCAGAGCCCCTTTAGATGGACTCCTTCTTAAGCTTAAAATGTGCCCTGGCCGTGTTCCTGCAGGGTCAGTCTGGGCTTGTGTTTCGCTCTGTTTGTGCTTTGCCTGTGCTTTGGATTGCCTTCCTCCCCGCTGGGATTCAGGGCAGCATCCAGAGGGGGTTCTGGAAGGACAGTGTGTGCTGTATCTCTTTGGGAAGGAGCGGTGTCGACGCTGCCAGCTCGGGATGTGATCGCTGTGTGAAATGGACCGATCAAACACGTGATCACCTTCCCCCTCAGTGACACATGCCTTCATTTTCCAGAAAAAGAGGGATCCCTCTCCCGGGCAACACTGTGGAGGAGCTCCTGAAGTATGTCAGCTACGACACACCGCTGACACTTCCCCTCTTTCTAGAGAAATTTAATTACTACATGCCCGCTATTGCGTAAGTACCCCGCTTTTTTTGCTTCTCCCCCCTCAACCCTTGGCAGCATCCCTTGGCTGGGCCTTGGAGGTTGCCTGTGTGCCCCGAGGACGGGCAGTCCCAGTGATGGATGCGCTGCTGTGCCCGCAGGGGCGACCGCGAGGCCGTGAGGAGAATCGCCTACGAGTTCGTGGAGACGAAGGCGAAGGAAGGCATCGCCTACGTGGAGGTGCGGTACAGCCCTCACCTCCTGGCCAACTCTGGCGTGGATCCCATCCCCTGGGGACAAGCTGAGTGAGTGATCCTGCTGGGCCAGGTTGCTGCTGGGTGGCTGGGCTGGCTTTGTGGCCCCTCCAAAGTGTGCTGTGGTGGGCGTTGAGCCCCGTGCCTGGCTGCAGGCAGTTGTGTGCCCTAAGGAGATGCTCGGGCAAAGAGGGGGTTCCTCTGAGCAGGATTTGCCCCTGGTTCCCTGGGGCATTTCTAAATCTTACTGTCCCCTTCAGGTGCTTCTGTGCCCGACATCTAGTAACTGTGGGCATGGCATGGGTGTAAAAGGTGCCTGCCCTCTTGCTGACGGCCTTTCTTCCCTGCAGGGGAGACCTCACTCCAGATGAAGTGGTTCAGCTCGTAAATCAGGGACTGCAGGATGGAGAGAGGGATTTCCACATCAAAGCCAGGTCTATTCTATGCTGCATGCGCCATATGCCAAGTAATGTATTGCAGCTGCCCTGCTGCCCTGCTCCCCTTCCCTGACGCGTGGCGGGGAGGGCACGTCCCCTGGGTCGGGTCCCTGCACAAACCTGGGGGAAGCCCTGCTCCCTGGGGCTGATGCAGCACTAGACAGGGCTGAGGAGGAGTTCTTTCTTGGTGGGGTCCTCTGCTCCCTTCACTGGGGGGGAAAAGGTCTGCTGGATGTGAGGGTGGGGGGCGGTGGGATAACCAAAATGTGGGACGTCTTGCTAGAGAGGCAAAATGGGCTCGTGTGTCCTCTGTCCCCGGGGAGCTGTGAGCTCTGCTCCCTGCCCAAAGGCCAGAGCACCCCTCGGGCCAGTTAAAGCCATTGGCACAGGGAGACTTACTGTCTGGTGGGTCTGAGAGCAAATGGTCATGGAAGGAGCACTGAGATGTCGCACTTGCCTGCTCGTGGTCCTGCTGCTACAGCAGCATGTGCTCCTTCCTCAGCCTGGATCACAGGGCAGCCAGAGAATCCACTGGCTGCAGTCAGTCTCTGCTGGCTTAAACTGAAAACACAAGCCAAATACATTTAAGACACGTACATGAAATGCTTTTTAAAGAATCAGCAGCTTTGAACTTGGTCAGTAACAGGTGCTGTGACTCAGAATAGGAAGAAAACCTGATTTCCAGTATTTCAGTGGGTTAATAAAAGAGTGGCTCTCACCCAGTGAGTTGGGAACTGATGAAAACAAAAAGAAGATGAAGTTGCACACATCATCTTATGTGTTCGTATGGTTTGGGGGTTGTATGCACACAGCAGGTGCCTGGTAATTATTAACACTACTGTTTATCTCTGTTTCTTGGCCTTTCTGCTAAGGTTAAGTGCTCTGTGAGGTGGTAGATGCATGTCCCTTAGCAGAGGTTATCTGTCCTGATCAGAGAGAGCTCTGAAGTAATTGTCAGCCACTTGTTACTCTCTTTCTCAGTGATGTCAAATAGGTAAAAGTTCAGGTCCTTCCCACCAGGAGTAGAATCCATCATCTTGCCCCAGGGAAGTTGAGGATGCTCTATAATAGGGCACGGCTGACTGTCATACAGGTCCCCCAGAGATCCCTCTCAGCCCAAACTCCTCCATAACACGACTCATCCAACAGATGCCCAGCCTGGGATGGGCTGAAAGCTCAGGAGGGGGTTGAGGGAGTTCTCCAAGCACCACTTTACAGCCTCAGGGCAGTGCAGTTCATCTCACCTCGAGCCAACTGGAACAATCAGCCACTGCTTGGAGAGAATTCTTTTATTATTTTTTTCCCCTTGCTCAAAGTGAACAGAAGAACATGATAAGAGCAGTTTTACAGCTGGGGAATTCATTTGGGTTCCCTTTCCTTGATGACAGACCGATCAGTTGACAGCTTTTGTTTGCCTGGAGATGACAGACTTTTCTAGGAGGTTTGGTTTTCTTTTGAGCATCACATTTCAGGAAAGACCAAAGAAAACAGCTCTAGCCTTCTAGTCCTAGGAGCAGGGGTTTGTTCATTAAAATGCTTCCTCCTGAACCCTGGTGCTGTCTCTTGCAGGCTGGTCTCCAGAGGTGGTGGAGCTCTGCAAGAAGTATCGAAACGACTCCGTGGTGGCCGTTGACCTGGCTGGGGATGAGTCCCTGAAGGTGGAGAATTACTCTGAGCATAAGAAGGCTTATGAGGTTTGTGCAATTAAGCTTCTCAAAAGAAATTACAAGAAAAATACATATCGAGGGGATGCGTGTGAAGGCACAAGCTGCATGTTTCTCCAGCTGCAGACAGCTGGGACGACTTAAAAATGCCCAGATCATCCCCCAGCCCACTGCTGTGGGCTCTTGGGGCTCAGTGGAACCATGGCCAAGGGTGGGAGAGACTGGCCTTTCCAGTCTGCCAGAAATCACCCGAGGAGCTGAGAAGAAGCTGCACGTTTGAAGGGCTTTTATCTGATTATCATCTCAAATACAAACGCTGTGACAGCTTCAGGAACCTGATCCCAGACTCTTACGAGACCTCAGCCTTTGCAAAGGTTCTAAGGGAAAGCCTTGTTCCTCCTTGCTGGTGGGAATTTGGGGTTGTTAGTCCCCTCCATCAGCGGGGGAGGAGGTTGTGCACCACCACTGGCAGAAAGGACAGCGTTCTGCAAGCAGTGCTCAGATCTGAAAGCGCGTGGGGCTTGCTGTGCTCTTGCTGTGCTCTTCACCCCCTCAGTGGGAGCTGATACAAAGTCTGCCTGCACTGCTGTGCTGGATAATCAGAGTGATTATCAACCAAGACACAGGGACAGAGTTTATGAACAGATGGGCAGGTGTGCCAGCAGTAGCCAGGTCCAGCCTCCTCCATCTGGAGGGCTCATCTTGTCTCCGTGCCAGGGGCTCGCTCAGGCTCTGAGGTGCCGAAGCAAACCCCGCTCCCATCTGTATTAACTGAAAAAAAACCCTCCTGAGTGCAAAGCCCTGGAGGAGTGTGTGTGAGGAGTGGCTGCTGCTGTTTTGGGTTGGTCGTGGTCAGGACAGGGACGTGCTCTGCCTTGTGTTGCAGGAGGCCGAGAGAGCCGGGATTCACCGCACTGTCCATGCCGGGGAGGCCGGCCCGGCTGCCATGGTCCAGGAGGTACGAGGAGCCAGGGCACACAGAGGGGCAGGGCTGGGAAGTGCCAGCCCTCTCTCTGTGGCCACAGCACAGCAATCACTGGGGACATGGCCCAGGAGCAGGGGCAGTGGTGTGGCTGTCCCTGTGGGGGGACGGGTCTCGGGGCGGGCGGGAGCCGAGCTGGTGCTCGGAGGCTGTGAGTGGTTCTGTGCTCTTTTTTAGGCAGTTTATGTCCTGAAGGCCGAGCGTGTTGGCCATGGGTACCATGTCCTGGAGGACCCTGAGCTCTACAAGGAGCTGCTGAGAACAAAGATGCATTTTGAGGTAAGGATTTGTGGTGGGAGCGTGACAGCCGCCGTCTGAGTGCAAAACCAGCCCTCGTGTGGGCTGTGCTGCAGCCAGGGACACCACCTGGCACCCGAGTGCTGACCACACGGGTGGTGACCTTGCACTGAACCCAGGTGCCCAAAGCTCCCCAGCAGAAATGGTGGGAGCACCTGCCTGTTTGCTGCAAGCTGCTGCAAGGAGCAGCAGCGCACACAGCAGCCTGTGGGAGGGATGCAGCAGGAGGAATGGATTCTGGTGTGGCAAGGATAAATTCTGGAGGGATTATTCACTAGTTTATATACCTCAAGTCTGCAGGCTCCTCCTCCCACAAATCAGGCTGCTGTGCCAGAGCAAGTGTGGTTAGAGGGTGGAAGTGCCTGAGAGTTACTGTGCATGTGCAGATTTCCTTGGCTTTTCCCCAGAATGGTCATATCCAGCTGAGAGATGGAATATAGATGTATATACTTAATGGCAGGGTTTTCCTAACTGTGGTTGGCACATCACTGGTGACTGACTGGCTATGGCAAACATCCCACTGGCTCCTGCTGCTGTCATGTGGGTTTTGGGCTCTTTGCATGTCCTGGGACATGCACTGGTCCATCAGAGTAGCACTGAGGGGCGGCTGTGAACAAAGCTCTAAGCCTGTATCTGGCTTTACCAGTGTGCTGAGCTATCTGTGTCCACAGCTGGGGTTCAGATCTATGTGCTTGATTCTGGTTTTCATGCTTAACTCCCCCAAACAGGTCTGCCCCTGGTCCAGTTATCTCACTGGAGCGTGTTCTCCGGACTTCACCAAACACCCCGTAATACAGTAAGGCTTCTCAGTTACATGCTATCTTAAATAACCAGGATTTGGGTTGATTATAGCTGCTTTATTGCTTTACAAAGCTAAGGCCCATCTAATTGTGTAGGACAATGAGGCACATCCTTGTCCTTTGGCATGGGGGGCTGGTGCAGCTGGAGGGGTGCAGGGGTCCCTTGGCTTGTCCCTCCTGCTCTGAGCTGTGGGCCATGAGGTGCTGCACCCCAGCCCCTACTGGCAGGTCAGTGCAGAGCTGTGGGGACAGAAACCACGCTCTGTGCCTGTCTCCAGCAGTTCCATCTGCAGGGACAGCCCCGAGGTCTTTGCTTTACCCCCCACTTCCACCCCGTTTCCTTACAGATTTAAGAAGGATCGTGCCAACTATTCCCTAAACACAGATGACCCCCTGATCTTTAACTCTACCATTGACAAGGACTATGGCATAGTCAAGGAATACATGGGCTTCACTGAAGAGGAGTTCAAGAGAGTTGTAAGTCAGGCCTGGCTGGGTGCTCTGCTGGTGTCCTGGTGCAGCCCAGAACAACCAGCTGTTTTTTCTTTATAAGCTGAAGAATTTTTAATGGAAATTAGAAAATGCTGCCCTGGCCTTGTAAGCAGGAGGCTGAGAAGGTGCTGAGCTGGCTGGAGGGGGTTCTGGAGCACTGTGGGGAACAGGGTGGGCTCTGAGGGGCTGCGTCTTTTTTGTGTATTCCAAAAACCCCAAAGTATTTAAAGACCTTTGTCTCATTCCTCTTGGGACTGCTCTAGTGATGGGCCAGAGCAGTTGCCTTGTAAAACAAGGCCATGGAAATGAATCTGAGAGCAGAAACTTCACACTCTCCCTCACGTGTTGCTGCTCAGAGCCAGATGTTGGGCTGTGCACAGCCCCGTGTTCACGTCTGGCGTGTCTGAATGTCTCCCTTCTTCTTCCCCAGAACATCAACGCAGCCCAGTCCAGCTTCCTGCCCCAGAAGGAAAAGCAGGAGCTGCTCAACAAGCTGTATGAAGCCTATGGGATGGTCCCCAACGCATCGTGACCCTCCGTGTGAGCCAGCGTGGAGCAGGGCCCTTCCCCTGTGCTGACTCCTCTGTGCCAGTGGCAGCTCGGGGAGGAGGTGCCCAGAGTCTATTCCTGGCAGCCCTGTGTTCATCCTTACAATCCTCATCAGAATCAGACTATCAACATTCACCTATCTATACCCCACCAACTCTCTCCCAAATGGATATCCAGCTTCCTATCCTGCTGTTGTGCAAGCAGACTGGATCTGCCTGCTGGCCTGATTCCCTTCTCCACCTGTCAGTGTTTCTGTACTGCAGATGCAAACAGAAGAACCTTCCCTGTTTTTGTCCTCCCCCCTCCTTTCCCTATTTTTCCTCTCCTGTCCCACTGACCTGCCTGGCCCTCGTCTGCAGTGCTGAAATAACCACCTTCAGCTCTGACTGTGGCCTGGGTTAATCTTCAGCTTGGCAGGGAAGAGGTGTGTTAGTGCTGGCAGGGAGTGAGCAGGTGTTCCAGCCACGGAGGCTTTATTCCTGTCCCTGCAGGGAGGAGGGGTTGTTCACAGCTCTATTTACACAGGGTTAGCCTTGTACTAACAAGACTGGAACAAGAACAAGCTGGAAGCTTGTGCCTCTACCTAAACACAGCTCTGAAGGGCATTTAAAAGAAAATATGTATTTTTTTTTTGCATCCTTTCTTGGACAAGAGCTGTATCAGGCCTCCCAGTGTCACTGCAGGTGACAGCAGTGCTCACAGCTGGCCATGACCATGCTCGCACAGGCATAGGAAGTTGGAACATAATTTTACCATTTTGGGCCAAAATCTGCCTTCTGGGACTTTTCCCAGCTTTGTACTCATCCTGGAGAACTCCTGTGAACTGCAGTTTGATCTTCCTCTAATCTTTGTTTAGGACTTGCAGAAACCATGGTCGATTGGCTGGTGTAACGACTCTGCCCTGATTTGACATAATCATTAAGCACTCCTAGGGCTGAATGAGTAAATTAACTAGGGCCCAGTGCTGACTCGGGGTCCCATCTGATTGTTTCTCTCACTCAGCTACAACACTGGCTTGATGTCAGATCTTCGGTTTGGTGGAGAATTTATACAGCAAAATTCACTGAAAATTTCTGAGTGATTTTGGTGCCTGAGAGTGTTTGTACTCAACAAGCAATACAGCTGTGCATCCAGAGAAGAGACCATCCTTTTCTGACATGAGTGTGTGGTGTGCTGTAGCATCCCAGGTGTCTGCCAAGATGCTTACTCCAAAGATACTGTACCAAAAAGTTGCCTTTGACAAGGGGCCGTGGTCACCATTTCCACGGACAGACCGTGGACTGGTCCAGCCTCATCCAGCAGCAACAGTGTGCTGGGAGTATTTCCATTCTTTCTGGGCTTCCATATTGGTCCTCTGAGTAAAATACTCATCTCTGAAGTACGTGGTGCATATATACACATAGATAGATGAATAAGAGAGTGATTTTCTTACTTTTATAAAGCAAAAAATAAAGCATCCCTTTTAGGAACATGATTGCGGTAAGAAACAGGCTTTTTTTTTTTTTTTTTTTTTTTGGGTAATTTCTCTCCAAAAATTCTTTCTGAAGAAGAGTTTCTTGTTTGGATTCTGGACAGTTGATTGTTAATCCTATGTAATAAAATAACAGATTTATACTAAAGGTAAATCATTTTTGCCTTTCTGTTCGAGGGTGACTGTTAGGAACTGTGGCTCCTGCTCTTCAGCGTGTGCCCTGCTAGACCACGAGGGTCCATTGGTAGGTGTGAGGGGGGTTTTGGCAGCCTCATTCCTGCTTTCTGTTGCCAGGCTGGAGCACTTTGACAGCCAGAAGGAAGCCCTTGCCAGCCAGCCAAGCTGGATTTATGGATGCAGGTTGTTCCAACCTCCCTTCAGTAATCAAAGCGATGTGTAACCCCTGCTAGAAACAGCAGTGCCATCACTCTCTACTCATTTTTTCTGGTGTGTATCAGAAGCAGTTCACAGGTTTTTTGCCCTGTCTCCTGGGTTTTGCACTGTGGTTGATGCTCAGAGCCAGGAGAGGGGCAGCCTGGGCTGCACTGTCGGGCCACGAAGGGGAGTGTTTGCCAGAAGACTTTGGATCATTTAGTGCTTGGTTAGAGCTTTGGGAGGTCTGGCATGCCATGTGTTCAGCTGAAAGGGAGGGCTCGGAGCATCCACGTGCTCAGCAGCTCTGCAGATGGGGATGTGGCTGGATTAAGGCAGTGCCCTTGGTCTTCCAGCACCGTCGGCCACAGCAGCTGTGCTGTCACTTGCAAGGGGAACCCGATGCCTGTCTCCTGCCCCCTGAGAGGAGCTGGCCTATAGGTCCCTATTCCTCTGCCTAAATATAATTCTGGAACAGATATTTTCTGACTGAGGAGAGCTAAGATTAGCCCGCATTTGACTGCTGGAGGTGCATGGTCCCTCCACGCCGCCTTTGAGCTCTGTGTAAAAATACTGCTCTGCTCCTCGGTGAGGAGAGCTGGAAATGGGGCTTAAAAACAACTAAGCAGTCAGCCAAGGCCAGGAGCTACCTGCTGGTTTGCCCCTGGGCATGGGAAACGGGAGCCCAACTGTATCTGCCTCCCCCTGGGTGCTGCAAACCCTGGGGGTTTCACAGACCCAAACTGAGGGGTCTGTCTGGCAGCACAGCTCTGTGTCTCCCTGTGAGGGGAAGCTGGTGAATCCATCCCACAGATCAAGGCAAGACAGAGGAAGAAGAAACATCAAGGCAGAAAAAAACACCTTCGGTACTTGAAGGCTGTGTTATTTATTCCAACATCTTATATAGTTTTATCAAACCATCTTTAACACAAAACATGTCTCCTAAAAGAGAGAATGGTGTGAGATCCTACCAGAGATCATCTCAGCTACCAGCTTGCAAAGTTAAGCCTGAATTTCAACAGTCAAACCAGCAAATTGTTTCTCCCCTCCCCTTAACAACATCTTAAAATGCTGAAACCCGAAGGAAAAGTTGCCTGTGGCTGGTGCTGCTGGGTCTCCAGGTGGGGCTCATCCCCACAGAGCTGTGCTTTGGTCCTTTCCTGATGCTAAGCAGCAGCAGCACAGGTGAGTGGTGTTGACATGAGGGGCTGGTCAGGTCCCTTCCCCACTGCCCACCCTGACAGGGGCCGCATGGACAGTCCAGAGGCCAGGTCAGATCTAAGATGCAGATGAAGGTGAGGTTTAGAAAAACCAATAAACTAACCTTCTAAACTATGGAAACAGAATAAATAATAGTCTAAATTTGCAAAGGAGGAAGGTACCTTGGACAGGAGGGTCTGATGTGTCTATTATTACTGAAACTGTTTTTCCCCCTAAGGGAAAATCGCAGCTAAGGCATCTTGAGAATGGCTCATGTCACTACAACCATGGCAGTGTTGCTCTAAATCATTAGGGCTGGGGGCAGAAGTCTTTTGGAGGTGCCAGTCCTTGCACAGCATCTTGTGGCTCCCTACAGAAACACGGCTGCAGCAGAGGCGTTCGACAGACAACTCGCTGTTCCAGGTTAGCTTTTGTCCACGGATTCGATAGCAAATTCTTGTCTGATGTTCCCAGCAAGGCCTTCCTCCTGCCCATCCCACCCCCTGTTCGCTCTCACGGGGAGGGGCTGCTCTCCTGCCCCTTTGGTCTTGCTCCAGGGTCGTTGTCAGAAGAAGAGGCATCTCTTTGGCTTTCTGCGAAAAGGGAGGATTGGGAAGAGAAGCAAAGTTACACCAAAGCCACCAGGAACTGCTACAGCTGATTTCACTCTCACTGCCACCTGCAGACCCACTGCTCCTGGGCTGGCTGGTGCCCGTGGCAGCTCACCTGCTCCTTGGACGGCGAGGTCGCCGAGCCCCTCGGTCAGCTTGCGCACGCTGATGGCGCTGGCATCGCGCTGGATGTCGTGGACCGCGTTCCTCCGGCCCGCCCGGTCGCAGGAGATGAAGTCGCTGTAGGTGCTGGACTCCACCTCCATCGCATCTCTATGTTCGCCTGCAAAACGCTGCGGGAGGAAACGGGGCTGTGAGGACGGGGGTGCTCGAATCGCGGCTCCCTCCGGGTCTGGAGCTCTGCTCTGGTTCCTCTGCCAGCAGCTCCTGACACCTCAGGTACCAGTGCCACCGTGCTGGGTGGCCTACTGTGCCACAGATCCATCCCAGCTGCCTTCCTGGCCCCTGTTCTACCTTCCCACTGCAAACCAGGGCAGACAAGGTGCTTGTCTCTCATTTGAGTTCCCAGCCTTCTCCTTTAGGCACACAAGGTCGCTTGCAGCAGCTTTTCCCTTCAAAAAAAAAGGCATTACAGAGAAAGACCTCCTTCCTCCTCAAAATGCTACGGGAGCTTTGAACAGAAGCCAAGTCTGACTCACTGCAGGGGGGAAGGGGTGCTGATCCAACCTGAATTTGTAATGGGAAATGATGGAATCCATGGGAATAGCTGGAGGAACAGGGAGTATTTTATAGATACGGGGCTTGGGAGCAGTACTGACCTCCTCTGGGTGTGGGATGTCACTGAAGAAGTGCTGGGCTGGCCTGCTGTGTGATAAGCACTTTAAACATGTGAAAACCAGCCCTTCTGTGAGACAGTTGGATCCCTTCGCTCCAGGCTTGTTCCTGTGCCAAGGGCACAGCACAAAGAAAGGCTCGGAGCGGGCACTTGTCACACGCGAGCTGTGCTGTGAGCCAGCTCCCAGCTCTCAGTTCCTGCTCCTGTATGCTCTGCTTGGCACTTGGTTTGTTTTTTCTGTGTGGAAGTTAGAGATTAATTGTTGTCTTATCTGTGGTTCTGCCTCCAGCCCTGCTGATGCTGCCAGCATGGGAGCAGGTCCCGATTAGGAACGCTCGTGTGTGCAGTGAAAACAAAGTCGTGCCCATTTGAAGCACATCCACTCGCTTTTGTGCCTCGTGGTTAATGACCCAGAGAAGTTTGCTCAGCTTCCTCGACAAATCCTGCTTAATATTGATCTTCCTACCAGGGAAATCTGCTGGCAGAGCACCAGACTGGACAGGGGGAATCGCACTCCTCTGTCTGATCCCCAATGTTACGGCAGCAGGAAGGAGATGCAGTAGATGGGATGAAAGAGGTTAAATTCCTGAGGTGAGCAGGGCGCAGTAACCGCAAACCTGCAGCAACCCAGCACATCTTGGTAGCCCCAGGGACTGTTCTCTCGGTGCTGATGCCAGATCAGGGAGTGCTGGCACCAGCTCACTGGTGGGATGTGGGGCTCAGCCTACCCAGACCTCCCAGGAGATCCTGCTTCCCCAAATCCAGCAGATTCTTGCAAACACCCATCTCCTCCAAGGGCTTGGCACCCATCTAGCCCCTATTAAATGAGCACTGGGAAAAGCTGCATCCTTTGTCCCAGAAAGAGATCCCAGCTGCTTTTCCTCATCTCCCCTCCTTCTGTCCCTGGCGTGCCCTTGCTGGGATAAGGCACAACACTCTGGATGCAACAGGCTGGATGAGCTCAACGAGTCTTCTCCCCAGGACAGGCAGAGCATCCATCATTCCCAGACAAGTCCTTACAGCTCATCAGAGCCCAGAGGCTGCTGACCTCCTGCAGCTGCCAGAGATGTCATATGGACTTGGGAGGCTTCTCTAGGAGCGATCCTCAGTCCATCTCCAACCAGTGAGGCCAGCCCAGAGATGCTCCAGAGTCCTCCTGCCCTCGTCCTGCGGGCTGGACCACCTGGTTTGCAGGATGGACTGCCCGAAGCAGGGACAGGAGCCATCCCCTGGGATGCAGCATTTTCCCAGTGTCCCTTGCTGTAGTTGCCAACAAGCAGTGGCAGTGCTGTGCCAGGTGACCGAGTGCCCCATCACAGGGGAAGGGCATCCTGACTGCAAACAGAAGGCACCAAGAGCGCGGCCGGGAGATGGCGCGTGTGATTTATTTATTGCCGCGGCTGGGAGGGTCCCTGCCTTCGGCTCTCCACGCAAGGAGCTGGAGAGGGGCGGATTCAGGAACAAAGCTTTCCAAATCGTGCTATTCCTTTGGGATTATCAAGGTGGGCGGCTCTCGAAAGCCTTGCAGGCAGAGCCCTCCATACTGGCAGAGAGGCTGCAGCCTCGTTCTCCAGGAAGCTGCTGGACTGAGAGGGTGATGGCAGTGGTTGCCTCAATGTTTGATAGAAAAACATGATTTTTCAGCGAGCATTTCCACATTTCCAGGTATGTGCAAAACAGTTCCACGGGGCTGTACTAGTAAGAGCTTGTAGGATCTGCCCCCTGGATACATATCTGTATCCATTTAGAACGTGGATGCTAAGAAATTAAAGGGTTAAATGTTTCTTCTGCCTTTGGGTAGAATAAACTGGGACATTTCTTTTGGGTCAGCTCCATGTCCTATTCAGTCCCACTGCCAAGCCTGCATTTAAATCCCTCTTGCCTGTTTGCAGCACAGGTCCCAGGACTACAGCAAATAGTTACAGCAAATAACATAAGAGTGGCAGAGAAATAGCCTGGAAACGCCTGGCAGGTTACCCTGAGCACAGACCCTGAGCCTGCAGAGCCAACACGAGCCCTGCAACCCCAGCCAGTGCCAGGGCTGATCCTCAGGGCTCATCTCCAGGACTGGATGGATGCTGCAGTCACACTCAGCACTGACTCGGGTTTCAAGGGAACCCTTCACACCATATTGCATCTGTCCCTTGCCTAGGTTAAACTTTTCATGGCTAGGGAGGGCTATTTCTGGATGCTGGCTCTCTGCAGGCTGGGCTGAACTGAGCTGCTGCCCCCCAGAGCTGCTTTGTGCCTCCTCACAGCCCCATTTTGGGTGCTGCACCCCACACTGTCCACTGCAGTCGGGAAGCCAAATGAAAACTATGTTTCTGGGGTGAAATTCCCAATTTCTGCTGGGGAACAGGGACGTAACCCCACCTGCTCATGCACCACATCCCACTTCTCTGCCCTTCCTCGCCAACCTGCAGGCACCAAGGCACTGGTGTGGTGGCCTCGGGGTTGTGCAGTGCCCCTTGCCCTTTCATTCCAGGGTACAGGGACTATTATTAGACCTCTCCTGCTGGGGCAGGATCCATAACAACAGCAAAACATACTCAACAGCCCTGCTGGGCTTTTAAAATATTTACAGAGTGAGATGGTTTACTGAAGAGGGGGGCCTGGTAGAGCACAGAGACGGGAGCGCCGGGATTTCTGTGCTCCCTGTGGGTTTGCTGTGAGGTTTCCTGCTGGGAGAGTCGGATCCAGTGAGCAGAATAAAATATCCCGGAGGGCTGAAGCCAGCACTTGAGGTCAGGGGGTTTCCACCAACTGTCTGACAACCTCCAGCTGGAATTTCAGCAAATTTTCCGCTGGGATCTTGTCTGGGAACATGCGTGAGGGGCTGTACATCAAAGGAGAGGGGTTCTGTAACAGTGTTACTGGGGTATTTTTAGACCTGGGATCGTGCCTAAAGGCCTCATTATGTCTCATGACCCCTCACCAGAGCTTAGATCCACGGCCAGAAGCTGAGCTGAACGTGCAGCACTGTTGGGAGCCCAGTCTGGCATCCACAATGTGCTGGGGCTGGGTCTTATTGGCCATCATTGAGCCAACTGAGCCCCAAGTTTCCTGGCTGGCTGAGGAACAGGCAGGAGCAAGGCAGCAGCCTCATGCCCTACGATGGAAGTGTGTGTCCACCTCACGTGCTGAGCAGCTTCCAGGAGAGAACAGCGTGGAAAAGCCCCACCAACACTTCAGTGATGGAGAAATGTCAAACTGGACGTGGCACACCGGTATTTTTGGAAGGCTTTTGCTGTGGTACTCCTTGTAATAACTCTGTACCCTCTGGCTCTTACACCAAGTGCAATAAATTCAGCCAGGACATACATCACAGCCCTCTGCCAGTCCCCATGGGACATGGGTGCTGAGCATCTGCTCCAAAAATCCTCTGCCACAAGAAGCATCGAGGTTTGACAGAGCCCTCTGCACCTCCCTTCCCCTGAGCACCAAGCCTTGATGCAGCTTGAGCCTCTTCTGCAGCTTCTAGGTAAGTTGATTAATGGAAATAATTGGTCTCTTTGTGCATCTGCAGACAGTTGCCGTGACAGCAGTTGGATTTTTGTTTTGTTCCCAGGTCGAGCTTGTTTTTCACATCCCTCAGCTCCAAGGCGCTAATAAATCAGGGCACTGGTTCTCCCCCCACCTCCAGAAGACACACGTCCCTCTGAGGGATGGGTGGCAGAGGGGATGAGGTGCATTCAGCCCTTGGAACGTGGCAGGCTGGCAATGTTCTTGCTGCCTGTTTCTCACCCCCTCCAGCCGGGCTCACACAACGCTCCGACTTCTGCAGAGCAACGAGCAGAGAATCAGACCCCTCACGTTCACCCAGAATGGCCACGAGCACTCACAGGTCCCTCTGTGCCCTGCAGGGGCCCTTTCAAAGCTGTGAGGAGTCTGAGGCCACGAGTCCCTTCCCCACTACTTTTATTTTCTCAGGACTTCTTCGCTGCCTTTAGATGCCAACATATTTTTACACGAACAAAACCGGCGACTGTGTGGAAGATCTGCTAATGCCTGACTTGCAAGGCAGACAACTCACAGGCCAGGGGCTTTAAACCCTTCAGCTGCAGAAGCCCCACAGCTGCTGTGGCAGGCTGTGTTCGTGTTCCATGTTCCATAGATTCTCCTTGTTTGTGACTTCAGACACCTTATCATGCCCGGGCCATGGGGTGAATTCCTTTGCAATGGGGATCCCCTTCACACTTGGGTTTCCTGCCTTCCTCCAGATTGTTCCCTCTGGATTTCACCAGAAATCGAAGGCTGGAAACTCCCCAGCAGCCCCACATCTCTTCTGATCACACCTCCGAGTGAACATCACCTTCTAAAACTCTACCTGAATTCCTGGTCCAGGGATGCTCAACCCCAGCAAATTCCCCCCCCCCCTCCCCGCACTCTGCAGGCTTCTTTGTGCAAGGAGAAGTCACATAAACACAGAGGAGATGCAGCTGGGGCTATTTTCTAGCACAGCTGCCCTTGTCACATATAAGAGGAAGGTGAAGGCACAGCAGGCCTTGATGGTGCATCTCAATTTCTGGGTTGAGGAAGACCTGTCTACAGGACAGAGGTAAGCAAGGATGAGTCCTTATTTTTATGCCTAGCAAGAAAAAGAGCTATTTAGTCCAGTTTTTCTTTGTGATGTGAGGAGCTGGGCTCTGCTGCTGTGTGAAAGCAGTGCCTACGTGGCTGGGAAGGGGAGCACAGCTTGGAAGAGGTGTTGTGCGGGCTGGAACTGCGCAGCTTTGGCTGCTGCTGGTTGAGGGGGCTCTGCTCAGCACAGGGAGTGTGAAGCTGAGAGCCACCTGCCTTGCCTGAGACTTGCACAAATCCCATAGGAATTTGCATCCAGCATCCAAAGAGTCCTCCTGACTCAGTGCAGTGTAAAGGGCTGAGCGAAAAACCTGTGAAGCCTCCCGAGGTGAGAGAGCCCTGGCAGCTCCCAGTGGTGCCTAAAAATAACTGGGGCACCTCTTCAGAGTGTCAGTGTAGAACGAGGCTGATTAGCAAAACCAGGCTTAGCTCTGCTCCCTGGAGCTGGCTGCCTGTCTGTCTGCTCCACTGCAGAGAACAAAGCCACCAGTGGAGCCCCCACGCCAGGGCAGGGGCAGTGCTTGCCTGGGAAGGTGGGGGTGGGGGAGATGTGTCTTTGGGTGGCTGGGATGGTGCTGTTGGTACTTGGCATGCAGCAGGAAGGTGTCAGAGTTCAGAACAGGCTGGCAGTTTGGGGTGGCTGAGCTAAGCCCTTTCAGGTGGCTCCATGGCTCCTGCAAACCACTGGAATCAGGAGCCCTTTGGCTCCTACCTGGGCAGGGAAAGCTCTGCTCTGTGAAGATTTCTGTGATGGATGGAGACTTTCTGTAGAGCTGTGTCAGGTGACAGCAGCTCCTGATCCTTCCTGCAGGCAGGGTAAATCTCTCTGTGCGAGTCCCCAGGGATATGAGCTTGAAATGTGCCTGTAACATTACACTGGGGATGCTCAGTGATCACTGCCACTTACAGTCTCGGGAAAGGGAAATCTCCTAATGAAATGAACTGTCAGCTGTTTTATGGCCACTGAAATGCAGCCTCGGGGTAGGACACGGGGTGTCTCTGCACCAAAGAGTCCCCAGATCCTGTACTGCAGATCTCAAACAGCACAGCCCTGGCAGCCCCCAGTGCAAGGAGAGCTCAGCACAGGAGCAAGAGAGAGAAGTGACAGAGGAGATACAGGAGAGGAACCACAGAAAGGATCTGCCATTGACACAGGAGCCATAAAAGGTGAAGCTTTGGGGGTTCCCTGGATCTCGCTGGACTGGCTCTCCAGTGCAGGGCACAACTCCCTTCCATGGTTACCTCCAGGAAAACAACATTCCAGTGCAAGGCATGAGGGCAGCCTGGAGCAGGATTTGCACACCAGGTCCCCACTGCTGGCAGGGAGAGGCTGTGCAGCAGGGCTGGCACTGGGGCCTGCCCTGGAGTCAGTGCAGGAACGTGGCTTGGGACAAGGACACGGCTGTGAAGCGTAAATAATAGAGCAGGAAAGTCATCACAGCAGAATTGTTGATATTTCTTTCCTCTTAGCAGCCTTCTAGCATCTAGTAATTCAGAACACAGAGGGAGGTCAAGTGACTGATACAGGAAGGAAAAAACCCATTTCTCTCTGTAATATCTCCCCGTGAATAAAAGCTTTATCAGCCCATAGTGTGAATCCCTACCTGATTCAGTTGACTTTCCTTCTGGACATGACTTCAAACAAGCTTCATGCACAGCAGGACAACAGCTTCTGGGGAAGAAAAAGAGAAACAAAAGATAAGAACACCTTATCTGTGCTTGCTTTGGGAACCACGAAGCTCAGCTGCTCTTCCCACTGTCTGTGACCAGGATAGCAGAGGGGTGGTGGGGGTTGGCAGGCTCAGGTGGGATGAGGTGTAAGGAAAGTCCAGCTGGGGCTGCACAGAGAGAGGCTGTTTGGTTTTGCTGCCCCTTCCCCTGCCCTCCCAAGTTTTCTGGGGAGAATGGAAGCAACTTGTGCCTCCTGACCTGCACTGTGGTGACCCAGCAGCTGCCTCCAGGGTGTAAATGGATCTCGGTTTGCAGCTCCGCTGCCCTTTTAAGAAGTGAAACTTCCCTACTGGCTTCTCCAAGGTGAAAGGGGAAGTTTGATCTGATAGTTCTGGTCGCCTCACCGGGTCTGTGTCCAGCTCCCTGTGACTGTGCACAGCTGAGCCTCCTCCTGCTGTCCCCAAGCACTGCTCAAAGACATTTCCTCTGTGCTCTCAACATCTGTGGGTGCCTTGCAATCCCTTGACCTGCAGAGCCCAGCCAACAAGACACTTGCTTATTTTAGCAGCTGTTTCAGCTTTCTGAGTTTTTTGGAACATTACGGACTGGGTTTTTTTCCCCTTTGTCCCAGGGACAAATATTAGCAGAACAGGAACCAGAGATGAACCATTTAACCATATAAGCAGTAGCTCATCTGGCAATTCATCTGACTGGGCCATCTGGGTTGAGCACCACCGTGACTGGAACTATTTCTCATCCATTTCCGAACTGGGACAGATCCACAGCCCTCCTCTTTGTTTTTCTGACCCACTTTCAAAACTTTGTAGTTGGAGCTGACTACTTGCTGGCTCTGGCCCTGCTTCAAGGACAGGGCACTTGCTGCTTCTGTGTGTGTCAGTTTGCCCATCTGTTAAACTGAGTTATTAATACTCCCTCCCCCCCCCCCCCCCCCTTAGATGCTTCAAATATCTTAAAGCACTTTCAGATCTGCAGATGACAGGCTTACAGGAGTGGAAAATGCTAATTATGATCCTGACAGCAGCTAAACAAAGACACGGGGATTTAACAATGCACTTTTGTTAGTGTTTACCTCATTTATAGCAACGTGCTTACTGGAAACCCTGGACCGGAAAAGAAACAATATTCCCACAACTCTGGGAATATTCATCGCCCTTTTGGGGGCACCAAAGCAGGCAAACAAAAGCAGGAAAAGGAAGAAAGCCAGCTTTGGAAATCCACAAGCCTCTTTATTTTTCCTCCTTTGCCTTCCTGCCTCGCTCTGGCTCGTGTGTTAAACCTCCAGCACTCCAGGAGCGTTGCAAAATATCTGGATACACGTGGCCCTCTGCCAAGGGAGGCTTAAAGCAACTTGGAGCCACGATGCTCTGAAGTACAAGTCACCACTGAGCAGCTTTGTTCCTCGTGGGACACGGTGGGAACTCCCCATTTCTCTCAAAAAAGCCCTGATTTTGGAGACCAAAACTCTTTAGCAACTGGTATTGGCTTTCCAACCGTGCAGTCCTGGCACTTTGTCCCCACAGTTTCTCCTTTTTTAGTTTTTTGAGCCCCTTGCTCCACCTACAAAGGCTTGTCCTCTTCTGGCTCATCTATTCCTGCTGCTCCCTGGAAAATGGGCAGAGCTGCAAAGGCCAGGCAATGTCCCACACAGGGAGTCTGGAGATTTAAAGCTGCTGAGGTGGGTTAATCCATGCAGTGTAACTGAGGATGGGCTGAAGGGACTTGTCAAGGAGCACTGCATTTCCTAATCTAGTCCTGTAGCCCACCAAGGTACAGTGGATTATTTTGGGACCCCAGTGGAAATGCTTATTGGACAGTTAAACATCCATTCCCATCAGGAATGAATTACAAGGGCATTTGCATAGAATTATACAATCATTTAGGTTGGGAAAGATCTTTAAGGTCATGAAGTCCAACCACTGATCTAACCCTGCCAAGTCCACTGCTAAGCCACATCCACATGTCTCTTTAATATCTCCAGGGATACTGACTCCACCACCTCCCTGGGCAGCCTATTAAAGTGTTTGACAACCCTGCCACTGAAGAAATTTTCTCTGATATCCGACCTAACCCTCCCCTAGTGCAACCTGAGGCCATTTCCTCTTGCCTTATCCAATGTAGACCCAATGTTTGAGGTTTAGATTTTCTCCACGTTGACCAGCTGTTACCCAAAAGGAACAAGCACATGAAACAACCTTGGTCCTCTCAGCATTGCTTCAAAATGAATGCATGTTCCAAAAAAAAAAAGTAACCAAACCCAAAACAACCCAAATCATGCCCCAGAATGTTTTTTTTGGCTGAATTCAGCATTATTCTACACAACAGCTGTTCCAGTGCTGCTTTGATCCAGAGAGGAAATCCTTTCTGGTTTCAAGCAAGGTGATGGCAGTGAAGAGAAGGTTATTCTTGTGCCTCTTGGCTGCTGGGTAAACAACAGGCTGCACACATGGCTGATCAGAACAGCAGCCTGGTCCTCCCAGAGCAGCCAGACTGCCTCGTTTAGTGCCCTGTCTCCAGCAGCAGCTGGCATCCTCGGCTTCAGAGGTACAAGAAAACCTCTAATTGTAATGGAATGTTTTTCATAAGTCACTAATGACTCTGAACCAGGAGGTGTTATAATCCTTAAAATGCAATATCCTCTTAATCATACCCAGGATTGTTTTGTTACCGAGATAACTACCTGGTACCCATAAAAATGCCTTCAGAGCTCTTTGTTCCACTGATATCTCATGGCAATGAGCACCACAGATTAATTAGACTTTGTGGAAACAGTAATTCCAGTAGGGTTGATGACGCTCTGGTGGGGATATGTTTGGATTATTACATCACTGCAAGTATCAACAGAAATGGCATTTCGGCGCCCGCCAGGGAGTTCCCGAGGCAGCAGCTTGTGACCTGCCTGCAAGAGAGCTGGTGTGGAGGAGCTGTGCAAAGAGCACCCTGGCTGCACTGGGGAGTGCTTGGGAACTCACTGTGGAAACCAGAGAGGAGTGGAGTAAAGTACATATTCCTCCAGGCTCGAGGGCAGCGACAGCTTTGAAATGGGGCAGTTCATAGTCCAACTGCTGCTCTTCCTGCTCGTGCTGCAAGTACCAGCCAAGACCTGGAGCAGTGTCTCAGCCTCCCTAACTGCCACCAAGAGGAACTTGGGACAAAGCCCATAAACACCTGAACCCTCCCTCCCCACAGGCTGCTGCTGGCACGCCAGGGGAGCAGCATCCCTGTGACTTGGCTTTTTCTAGTCATGACCTTAAGACAACCATAAACATTGGGCTTTTTTCCCCCTCTCTAAAACGGGTGCTGTGATGGAAAGCTTGTTTTCTGGATCAGCCCATGTAAACAGCTTTGGTGACATTAAGGAAACCCCTAAGGGTGTGGAGAAACAAATGGAATGTGAAGATGGGAAAGACCAGAACAGGTTGACACAGAGAGGCAAACAAAAAGCTGGGCTGAAGCTTCTGCTGTTCCTTATGGACTTGTAGATTCACCCCTGATTCTGCCTCAGACCTGTGTGAGCCTAGGAAATCACCTGTGATTTGTGTGAGGCCCCTGTAGAATAGTAATGATGCTGGTGTTTGGGTGCCCAGACAGGCTGGAGGCATTAATGCACAGCAGTGTGCTGCAGGAACTGGCTCTGAAATGTGGGAGATCAGGAAATGTCAGCAACTTGGAAAACGTTTTCCATAGTTATTTTGGGTGGCAGGGTTGTGTGTCTGTGGGTATTCCTCTGAGTGGGCTCAAAAGATGTACTCTGGAATGAGAGGATAAAGGGGAAAAGCAAAGCTCCATGTTCTAGCTCACCCTGTGCCTGTACACATCCTCAGAACTGTCCACCTGGGTACAGAAGATGCAGGGCTATGAATGTTCCTGGGTTTCATCTCTTCATGACCAAGCTGCCTGTGCTGGAAGCCCAAGCACTGCAGTTAATGGTCTCAGGTTCTCTGAGGCATCTGAGTCTGCACTATCTGGAAAGTGTCCCCAAAAATGATGGCGTGGGGGACTCGCACATCCATGTGGAACTGCCTGAAGGACTCAATGCTCTGGTCTGTGCCCAAGGTATATGAAGCACTACTGGTATATCCACGTTGGTAAATGGCCATTTGACCTATATCTGCACTATAGATGAACCCAGCCACAGAGGATCTCTTCATGCATCCTTCTTTCCCCAACACCACCCCTCTTGAGAGCTGGGAGGTGACAGTTTCTCAGCTGGGTGCCCACACGTTTGCACGGTGGCTCTTTCCACCCACGAGTCTCCAAAGCCAAGCACTGTCCCCCACTAACCACGCCAGGCACGCCGAGAAAGCAGCCCAGAGCTTGAGGGGCTGCCACCATCTGAGGGGCTCTGCCACCTGGCCAAGCCATCCCTGGTTCTTAAGCCTCCCCTCACCCTCTCACTGCTGCAGCATCCCCACTGCAGCTGCCTCTCGCTCACTGACCCCAGCACGTCCTGGTTTGAGTCCCCAGCCCATCCACCCAGGGCATTGCCTCTGGGTTCACAGCTAATCCTTGGCTCTCGTTCTGCAGAACCATTTACCCCTTCCAGGCAAAGGGAAATTTCCCAAACGCGCTTTTGGGGCCAAGGCATTGCATGCATGTGAGAGCCCCCAGCGCGGCTCGCTCCCAGCTGCTGGGGGGAATCCAGAGAGAGGAGAGAAACGCACACAGCTCCGAGGTGGAGGAATTCGCAAAGCCTCCTGAGAATACCACCACACAGCAGTTCTTTTTTTATCCCGAAGTCTTCGCCTTTTAAAACGTTCGCTTGGAAAGCGGGATGCCAGCGAGTCTCCGCCACGCTCCGCAAAGCTGTGCCCGCAGTTCGTGGGAGCCCCGGGCAGCCCCTACGGCTCCTGAACAGCCCGAAGGATGGATTCCCATCACCTTCCCGCACAGAAGGCACGCCGGGTGCCTGTCCCGCAGCCTGGCATCCCTTCCCGTGCGAGCACACAGCCACCCCGATGCTCTCAGGGATTCCCTCCGGCAAACCGCTCAGAATAAACGGACGCGTGGTAAGAAACGAGGTCAGAAATCCCCACGGGCGTCACTGATCCAGCGGTCCTTTGTGATTTCCAACCACCGAGTCCTCCTCTCCCTCCCTGCCACCGCTTCGCGCTGAACCGCGTTCTCTCGCAGGAGAAACAGCCGCCACCTCCCTGCCGTCAGCCCGCACACAGGGGAGCAAGCAGGGAGAAAAACCCACCGCGATGCAGCCGCTTTTTTAACCCGCGGGCAGCAAAAACCCCCTCGCTGTTCGCGGCTTGGCTGGGTAAAAAAAAGTTAAGCGCATCTCTGCAGAAGCCCCTGCTCGGCGGCGGGGCCGGAGCGGAGCCCCCCAGGCGAGGTGTCCCGGCCACCCTCCTCGCCAACCCACCCGCACAGCCCCACTTACGGCCCCCGCTGCTCCTCGGAGGGCGAGTTCCACGCCGAGGGAGCGCTCCGGGCTGGATGACACCCTCCTGCCTGGATAAACACCCTCCTGCCTGGATAAACACCCTCCTGCCTGGATAACACCCTCCTGCCGTCCCTGCCCGCGCTGGCGAGCGGCCAAGCCGGCCCGGGGGAGTCGAGAACCGGTTTCAGACTCGCAGTTTCCTTCTGCTGGGAGCTGCTAAATGAAGTTGCACTTGCGGGGCCAAGGGGCGTGTTCTCCTCTCCTCGAGTCAGTCCCTGCCCGCTGTAATCCAATGCTGTGCCCGATGATGTCAAGCAGCTCCCGCTCGGCTCCTACCTTACAGCCGGCAGGAGGGATCCGTTTCGTTTTCACAGGGATCTTTGTTTAGCTTCGGCTTGTAACCCCATCCCCCGGCAGCTGCGTGTGCCCGAGCGTCCTCCCTTCGATGCTCAGCGCTGTGGCTTTTGCTGCCGAGCTCTCCCTCTGTTCCCCCCGGGTCTCTCTCCGGCACATTGCTGGGATGCACGTCCCAAATGGATCCCACTATTTATCCTCGTCATCAGGGCCTGGCCAAGGGTGCCATCACACCCTGTGCAGCTTGAGCTATCCTACCAGGTGTAGCAGCAAGTAAATGCCTCCCATGAAAAAAAATGTGGCTTTTTTGGAATGCTTTTTGCTCCACTGACTCCCACGGGGTAAAATCCAAGACTGCTTCAGCGTATGTGTCCCTGGGTGACCAGCCTTATTTGGGTGTGAAGTCCAGAGCTGGTGACAGCACCTGGATTTGAGGAGAAGGTGTTGTGAGCAAGGCAGTACCACGTATCAAGCATGTACCTTTGTATCCACCCTGCTGTGGGAAGCACAGCCTGGAAGCTCTCAAAGAGCTTGGGGCCACTTCAGAAGAAGAGGAAATTTTGGGCTGTTCTTAGCATCACGAGGGCCCAGGAACATCCCTCTGGTTGGCATCACCTCCCTGTGTCACTTCAGCCTGGTCAGGACACTCAGCCTCGTGAGGGGGAAGAAGTGGCACAACAAAACAAAGGGTGTTTGCCAAGGAATGGTTCCATCCCCACTCGAGCTGGGCAAGCTTTTGCTTCGGGTTGCACGCAAAGTGAGCAGTGGGAGCCAGGAGCACTTGACTTTCCCAACCTGCCGTCTCTGAGCACCAGAGAGGCACAGAAGAGGCAGCTCTGCCATCCTGCCAGGACAGATGGGCCCCAGAGCCACTCAGTGCCAGGTGAGGAGCACCAGCCTTTCCTCTCGCTGTGCAGCCAGACCTTCTCCACCTCTGCTGCCATCAGCACCTCCAGCCAGAGTCTGTTTGTGCGTGCCCAAAACCACGCTGAAAGATACCCACAGCCCTTCCATGGCTCACAGGAAGAGATAAAAACACCAACAGCAGCAGCAAGCAGTGCAGGAAACACCCTGATGACAACACTGATGCACGGAGGAAGGGGAATGGAGCTCAACAGAGCAAAACATGCCCATGCTCAGAGCACCCCCAAACTGACCTCATGTAACCTGCTGGTTCAAATCAGTTTGAGTTCAACACCAGTCCCAGAAGCCCATTTGATTTCCTGAGTTGTATCACCTGGCAGAACTCATCTCTCTGCAGCGGTTTTGAGTCACATGTTGTGCTACTCAGTCAAAAGTAGCAGTAAGGGGTTCACCACAATGGCCTGCCTGTCTTCAGGAGATGCCAGAGAGGGAGGAGGGCTCTGCTGCTCTGTGCCAAGGGACAGCCCAGCCTCAGGAGACTGCTGTGCTGGCCTGGCCAAGGCTGCAGCTTTCCCTTTACTCCAGCTCACATTTGAAAGGAATCCAGAAGGTTGCAGCTTGGACTGCGGGGTTTGGAGGCCAAGGTTGGGAAGGATACAAGCACTACACCAGCTACCCAGGCTTTGCCTTGGCAGCCTGTGGCCAGCACCCTTCCAGCACAGAACAATGGCAACAACCAAGCCCTTTGGAAAGCCAGGAGCTCAGAATATGTACTCCTAAAGTAAGGTCTGTCTTGTCTTGCTCAAACCTCCCAATCCTGTGTGTGGTCCTGCAAACAAGCCCCTCAAAGCATCCACCAAAGAGTCCATGCTTTCCTGCACACACTCACGTGTTCTTACAGTGGCTTTCTCATTGGATACTATCCCTTACAAGAACTGGTCAAATGTTCTCCATCAGAACTCTTTTTGAGTAGAAAAATGCAGTTTAGGATTTTCTACAGGTTGGGTTTTCTTCTTTTTTTTCCCCACAAGGGGTGTGAGTGGGGGGAATCCTGAGCTGGCCTGAAATCTTAAGGCATTAGGATAAAAATGCACGGCTTTCAATGTGTTCGCTCCTCCTGTTCTGAAGCCAAACTCGACATTTGACTCCAGAAATACACCCAAATTTCTAGCTGATTCTCATGTTCACCATCTCTTGTCCTGTTGCTTTGCCCACCGTAGGGCTGTGGATAAATGTGGTTGCTATCTCGCTGTAAGGAGCAGACGTGTGACGGATGGTGTCACAGCCTTGAGCCAACTGACTCAGCTGCAGCCACAATCAGCCATTAGTGCCTTCTGCTTTACTTCTTTGATGAGTTTTTTGCTGCCTGTTGCATCCATCTGCCTCATGCTGTGCTGTCCTGTGTAGTCTCGGACTGGTGGTGATGCCATTTCTGCCCCGGGCAGCCGGAGTTTGGCTCTGCTGCTGCTCTGTCCTGCGGGGTGACTGTCAGCTTTAGCTGGAGGAGGGATAAACCCAGAGCAATCTCACAGGGCGAGTGTCAAAATGAGGTGAGAGTATCGCTGAGGGTGCTAACGTAAAGAAACCCAGCCCTGGAGCAGCGCTGCCGTGCCGGACCGCACGCCGCCTGCTCCGGCAAGAAAACCACCGGCACAAAGGACCCTCCGGGAAGCTCTGGAGCCCAAAGAAGTCAAGCTGTCACTTCAGAAGGATCTGACCTGCCTCTGACCCGAATGTTTTTGCAGCCTGAGCGTCGCTTCCCTCAGAAGCCCGTGCTGCCAGGGTTAGAGCAGCGCTGATGCAGCGTGCAGCCTCCTCACGTAAGAGCAGCTTCCCGCTGCATTTCCCAGGCATTGAGGTCTCTGTGTCACTTGATGTCATCAAGATTGCAAGGAAACGTGGAATGGCACAAGATACGCATTGGAAAAAAAATCTGACAGCCTGTTTTTCTTTTTTTCCCCCCCCTCAGACTTCCTCCCATAAAAGAAATACTTTAAATAAACAACTTTTGATTTAAAAAAACCCACAGAACATATTTCAGTGATGTGCTGGGCTCCCAAAGGCAAGTGTGGATGTCTTCAGCCATCAAATAACAGCTTCACTCAGAGATTGGTGAGAAGAGAAACAGGCAGGTAAAAGCAGCTTCAGTGACAAGCCACTCTTTTTGCTGCCAAGGGAAGGACACAGTTTGCTGTTGATTTAGAAGGAGAGAGTGGGTGTCGGGATGTGTGAATGAATTACCCAGCCTTCAGAGCCATTTTGTTTTTATAGAAGTTGCTCATCCAGAAAGGTTCAACAAGTGAAACACCCAAAAAAAAGCTTGTAATGAGGCTAAACTCATTAGTGAGCCTGCAGGGTCACCCCTATTAGCAGGAAGGGTCGAGGAGTCGAGCCTGGCTGGGGGGAGCCCCTCTGGGCACTGGGGCAGCAGGGACATGGTCATAGCACGGTGTGGTGTGGGGCTGGTGCTCCAGCAGGGCAGAGCACGCTCGAGAAACTGTTTACTTTGAGCTGCAGCTATTTTTAGCTCCGCTAATCTGTGCAGAGATGATAAAGCTTTTCATTGCGAAGTGAGTGGCTGTGCTTCGCTTCTGGGCAATTTCACTCATCCCTTCCCCCTTCCCGGCCACTTCACCCCACGGACCTTATCTCCTCTCTCTCTGAGGCAAACACCTCCAAAAGGTTTGTCCCAACTAGATAGGTTGGAGTCTCAGCCCAAACTTTTTTTGTTTTGCTTTTTCCCTGGGGAATGCATTCAGTTTGGGAAATAAATTAGCTTTTTCTTTAATAGTCCCCAGAGCCCACTTCAAAGCCTTTGCTGGAAGCCCATCGTGGACATGCACCCTACCCTCTAAAGCCTCATTTCTGCCAAATTCCTTCCGTCCAAGGGCTCTTGCAAAACAAGCCACTTGACAGTTGTCTCTTTGCAGCTGCCACGAATACCAGCAGGTCTCAAACTCGGCTCTCGTGGCAAGCCAGAGTCTCCAGGCAGTGACAGCGCTGCCCTACGCCACGATTTACCCCAGGGGTCCCACAGCCCATTCCCAGCTCCCTCACGCACTCTGGAGAAGAAGCACTTTACCTGCTGCTGACAGGAGCGAGCGCGGCGGCCGCTCGCGGCACAAAGAGCACAAAACGCGCCTGAATCCCGCTCGGTCGGGGATTTGTTTGTCTAAAGGGCTCCAGAAGCTTCTCCAGGGTCAACCCACAGCGGTCATGCACCCAGCACATGCTTCACCAGAAAATCATCCCGCTGGTAAAAGCTTTCTTGTCTGGGACACAGCATGAATAACATCTCTGTTGGCTCAGAGGTGTGTTCAGAGGGGGGGAAGAATATGCAATTCAATTAAATAGGTTCGTTCTGCTTGCTGGGAAGGGTCAGACATACAGAGGTACAAATGATTGTCAGGATGAGGAGGTGCAGCAGGGGAGGTATGGCTTAAGCTGATCATGACTGACTGCTCAGGTGCTGCTGGCAGGGAAGAAGGAGATGCCCTGAGGTTCCACAAACAGGTACTTCTTCCCTTTGTCCCTCTGATTCTGCTAGAGAGTGTAGCTGGGAGAAAACAAACCGGAGGCTGGCCAGGAGAAAGTTCAGCCTAACCTCCTGGCATGATTCCTTGCTGTCCATATCGGTTCATGGAGGGAGTACCTGTCACTGGATGCCTTCTGCTGAAGCAGCTGAGCACTGCAACGTGGAGGAGGAGCCCAACAAGGCCGTTCCCACGTCGCCCTTAGACGTGGTGCCATTTATCAATTCTAGCTCTTCCCGAGGCCATGGGGGCTGAGGCTGGGGGGTGCACCATCCCTGTGATTTGGTGTGGGAACAGCAGAGTTCAGGGTGCTCCGTGGGAAGAGCTCCGTGTTCCGAAGAGGGAACAAAATATTCTGTTTGTGCTGACAGTGTAGATGAAACAAAAACAGGGTTTGCCTGGTGACCTGAGAGCATCTCCCTGGGCACTGCACACAGCCCTCTGCTCCCAGCACCACCCTGGGAACACGGCCTGGGTCTCAGGTGGTGCCCAGGTGTGCAGTGACTGACACAAGAAGGTCTAAGCAGAGGTGATGGAGCTGCCTTGCATATCGGGTGGGCCAGAGGAGAGCTCTGCCACCCCAGGGTGGACTCAGGGGCTGACAGAGCCCTGTGGTTCCTTACCAACTGTGGGTAGAGTAGAGTGCTGGCTCCTGGGAGTAGTGTGGGATGCTGTGGGACATGGGATCTGCCAGGAGGCAGAGCCATTGGTACACACCAGTGTCTCAGACTGAGCCCCCATGGCAGCAGGTACTGAGGTGTAATCCCAGCCTCAGAAAGCTTAGTCCTTCAAATGGCCAAGACAGGCAAAATTAAAGGAGAAGAGGTGCTATCAGCTCCTCTTGGCAGGTGGCTGGTGGAAGAACAGAAGGACTGCCACAGAGACAGATTCTCCCCCAGCCCAGAACATCAACCTCGTCTGCACCGTCACTGCAGCTCCTCCGTGGCTGTCGCACGGCCTTTCACTGTTCCTGCTTCAGATTCTTGCTTCTCCCAAAGCTGGGCTGAGATTTCTTGGACAGGAGTAAAATTTTCACTTTTATGCAAGATTACAGCTTTTCAGACACAGCATTTAAAGTTTTCATATGGATGTCAGTTGCCACTTACTTTTGTGGATTAAATAATTTCCTTTTGTAACATATCTCAAGCAACTGTTTTCAGCTTTGTAAAACTGCCTGATAAAGCATCAAGTGTCTTTATCCAGATTATCCATCACTAGAATAACCTAGCAATGGCATTTAAGTAGACATCAGCTTCCTCGAGCTGCACATTAAAACCTTAGCTCCGTACAATCCCGATGTCTTAGATGTCTTACAAGCAGGTCTTGCAGAAGAGCCTTTAATAAAAGCCACAGTCCAGGCTGCCCTGGGCCAGAAAGTTGCAGTCATTTTATCTAAAAGTCTGCATTTGTCTGGGTCTGGATTTCTTGCCCTCTAATACTGAGTGAGCAGTAAATGCCAGTCGCCGCCCAAAATACCCTTCACCCAAATTGCTGTGCTGCCCAAGGGCTCCTCCCTGCACACAGTGATGACTGAAGGGATGTGACCTGCTGGATGTGCAGCCAGCCACTGTTTTTGCCATTATTTTATATGGACAGGAGGTGTGTGCTCCACAGCAGCACTTCCCTGCACCAACCAGGGCTCAAACTGAGCAACCAGGAGGGAAAACCCTCTTTGTTGTGACTAAGAGGCCCTTTCAGTTAATATTTATCCAGGCACTGTAACGTGTCATTAATAATACAATTAAATCTCAGCAGTCTTCAAGGATGAGTTGAACCAGAACGTAGCCAGCTGGGCACCAGAAGCATTCCTTTATGGCTGTTCATTGCAGGGGAAGTTCATCCTCATCTCTCCAACAGGTCCACCAAACACACCACTCCTGTCCTGGAGGCAGAAGGTCACCAGCTTTTCAGTGTCTAAACCAGTGTGGAAAGTTAGTCTGCTAGCTGACAAAAAATGGTGTGAATCTGAGAACTAGAATTAATGGCATAACAGGCCTGCTTTTGCCATCTTTGTTTGCACAAAGGAAAAAGAAAAAAAGAGACTAACTGAACCAGCTTGTTCATGAGATAAAGTTAAGATGCAAAATTAGAGAAACCTCATAGATTAGATATTGAAATGTTGGATGTTGGAGGAAGAAGTGTGTGATCCCACCTGCAAAGTCATTACTATTTTGGAGTAAGCTACTATGTGATAGGGTTCCTTACCCCAAGAATCACTATGAAGGGCTTTATGTGCTATGAATTTCATCCTTATTTGCTGCATGCTGACTTCCTCATGGAAACAGGTCATTTTGGCAAGGCTTGTGGTGTTTTTACCACTATTTGTTCACTGGCATTTCAAACTGGGACACCACCACAGTCCAAACAACTCAGCTGTGCCTGCTGGCTGTGGGTCCAGCCCAGAAGAGCCAGGAGGTGACACTGTCGGTGTTGATATCCAAACAAGCCACGTTTGGGAAGCAGTTAGGAGTCACCTTGAATCATTCAGCACTTTCAGTTGGGTTCATTTAGTTCCAAACTGGATAATTACAGCCTCATTATTTTTTTTTCCTTTTACAATAAAGAAAAGACTGCAAGCCAGGCAGAATAATTTCTTCTGCTACTGTTGCCAAGATATGATAGCACATCCACGCCATAAGGAATGTGTCATGGTATCAGTTTTATTAACAGTAAATAATGCCTCTTCAGTTAAGCAACATCTTGCCATCAGCTGGTGCCTAACCATAAAACAATAACTACATTTCAACCCCCAAAAGGCAGCTAATTGAGTCGAGATTACCCCTGCCCAGCACATTCCCTGCTGACCAGCATGGGCCAGGTTTTGCACACGCTATTTTTTTTCCCACTGAAATTAATACCTGTCCACAATCAGGCTTTAAATTTAAAACCACAAAAAGCTCATCTAAAAATAAGACATCAAAGCTCCCGTGACAGTAAATGGAGGCCAGGACTGAGGGAATGGTGGTAGATCAGGTATCAGAGGGTAATTCACCCCACGTGTCCACCTTCACTGCCTGGAGGCAGAGTAGGTTCTGCAGGGACTGCAGGGACTATTTCTCAGCCCAGAAACCACTGTCAGTGTGGTTACACTAACACACCCTTATCCTAACACACCTTTCAACTAAAAACTGTAAGCCCTCCTGTAAAAAGCCTGCAGAAACTTCTGCCACTGCCTCAAAAAGCCAGCAAATTCAGGACTGAGCTGCTATTTGGACTCAGGGGAAATGACTCTGCTTCTGCCACCCAAACACCTGAACAGGCTTAGCCCAGTGACCTGCTTTTGTTTCCTCTGGACACTCTCAGTTCTGCAATAGCACCACACACTGAAGGTGCATTTTAAAATGACTCTGTGCATTTCTAGTAAAGGTTCACTGTTCTCAAGTGTGTTCTTACAGCAGGAAGCTGGTTGTAAGATGCCCTGATAAACCAACACTCAGCCCTCAGTTCTTCCCCTTCCTTCCCTTCCAGGATTAAGCTTGTGGCTGTTTCTGCCCCCAGTGCACATGGACTCCATGAATACCGAGCCTTGTCAGCCCTGGCCCTGCTCTGCCTCCTACAAACTGCTTGATTTACACTCCCCCAGGCAACAGCCCTGTCGAACCCAGAGATGTTACTAGGATGGCATTGTATTATTAGACTTCCCCGGGGTACTTTTTCTTCCAAATCATCTAGGATGGGAAAAACATTGAGATAAAGAAGAATGTCATGACTCATTCTCCAATGCCGTGGAGGTTCGGAGCAACCAGAAAAGAGTTAACAGCACAGTCACCCCCCCAGTAGTATTTCAGAGTTTCTAAATACAGAGTTCCTTTCTGAGCTGGATGCCCATTTTTGTTATCTTAAAAGTATTTCTGGAACTCTTGGCCAGCTTTAAACAAACAAACAGGGAGAAATATTTGTGAAGATAACGTGGCTGGGAGTGTTTGGTTACTGAGCCTTTCTGAGTCGAAGGATTTCATTTTTAGACTTTATTTCTTTAAAGCTTGTGAACAGAAGAAAAAATTGCTCCGGAGATGTTAAATCACACAACCATCCCAGCTATTGGCTTTGGAATAACAATCATTCAACTTAGCAAATATCAAACGTGGGAAGGGATTTATCTGACGCATCTATATGATCATGTGAACTCCTTTCTCAAGGAGGAACAGTCTCTGCTGGAGACACAAGAGGAAGGAACTGTTTTGCCTTCTTTTTAAAAAAAAATTCAACAACATAAGCAACTGCAACATGCTCAAAGCTTCCTGGCAGAAATGCAAAAATGCAACATCTGAAATGTCAGCTGGTAGGATTTACATGATTTAAAAGATTTATGAGAAAGAACTGTCTCACTAGCTGCAGAGCATCTTGGAAATCAGCAGCACCCATGTGGGGGACAGTGGAAGAGGAGGGGGGAAAAAATCTCCAGCTAAAAGAAATTATCATGTCCAGTATGATTCTGTATTGCTCTTTTTAGTACAAGAAAAGAAAAAATGGATCAGGCACTTGGCAGATTTTAAGCTGCATTGAAGGATGAATGAACAGAGTCTGCCATGACCCTGGGATATGCTCATTTTCTCACATTGCATGTTGACTCACATAGTCCTGTGGCTCACCTAAAAGCCACACAACTCGTCACTGCTCAAGGCAGGATTAAATCCAGAAATTCCTGACTCTTCCTCCCGCTGTTCTTTCACTCAGAGCTGTTGTGCTGCAGCCGTCGCTGATCCACCAAGGCTGGCCAGCTGGATTTCAGTGCAGGCTCTCAGGGGAGAGATGGGGTCACAGAGACAGGGGAAATAAATCCTGGCTTGATAAAAAAATAATATATCAGGCAAGGAAAAAAGGCACGAAACCACTTGAAACAACAAACTCAGCCACATTTTAAGTGTGCTTGGACAGCGCTCGAGCTCCAGCAGTGCCTCTGACTCCCAGGCTGCTCTGGGGACAGTCACTGCCAGCTCGTGTTGGTGCAGGGCTAAGGCTGCTCCAACCGTGCCAGACCCTTCTGGGGCAGGTCCTGCCTCATTAGAGGGCCCTGTCTGAGCATCTCTTGCTTCTTGCAGGGCTACCACGTTCACCTATCACGAAAGGTTCACTCCCTCCTCCTTTTCACCAGCCATCTGTTGCTAGTTCTTTCCGTGGTTCATTCACAGATGTCACTGCAGATCTTTTGTGCAAAATATTCCCTCCAATCCATCTCTGTTTATGTTTTGTTGTTGGTATTTTAATAAGCTTCTACTTACTGGTGTTTAAACACTTTTCAGTACGTTTAACTTTCACTAATGCCTCCATAAATAATGGGATCAAAGAGCTCAGTAATATCATTCCAGGGTGTTGGATAAAGGTGAATATTTCTCTCCATCTGTTTCACCCATAACCTAATCTAATGCAGTTTCCAGACCAGAGCACATGATCTTAAGCGAACTGAAGTCAGCGAAAAGGTCTCTGGTGACATATAAAGACTTAGAGGAGGTTGAAGAAAGGTGTCCTATAAAACAAATTTCTGGCCAAACAAAACTGGAAAGACACAAGATGACAATTCCTCTATCATAACAGCAGTGACTCATCCAGTTGCATAGTCACTTGGGGTGAAAAAGAAAACAGTTACTCAATCTCTCAGGGATTTAGACACAGAAGGATATATTATGCAAGTTTGAGCCGCGTTACTAATGGCCTTGAAGCACACAACTCTACTATGACTCTCACTCAGCTCAGCAGATCACAAATAAGATGACTCACGTATCCATGGCATGATAGGAAAATAGAGAGCCTAAGAAGTGCAGAGGCAGGTGCTAATGCAGTCACAGAGCACGCAGTCAAGGGAAGAAGAGAATTACAGAACCGCGAGCGAAGGACTGCGGAGAAAAGCGGATTGGGTGTTTGGAGGCTCCAGAGCGTGGAGTAGGTTGATTTTCCTTGGTCTCAATTGCAGGGGGTTGTGAGTGTGAAGCCAGCAGAGAAGAGCCAGACTGTGTGTCCCCAGGGAACGGCAGCAGACAGCTCACCTTGGCCTCTGCGTGCCAGTGGTGAGCGAGTCCCCCCCTGTATCCGCAGCACACACCAGACCCCAGGGAAAGTCATCCACAAGCTTAACAATATTTCTCTTTGGCAGGACTTTCTACCCTGCTGGAACATCATGGTTTTGTAGAAGCTGTTAATTCTGATCGTTTAAGGGCTAATTAACCCCACTGGTGGTTCCAGCTGTAGCAGTATTTTGCCCATTATCTAGTGACTAACCTCCTCATGGATGGAGGGCTTTGACAGCTGCTCTCAGAGCACCCTTTAAAACCTGGACCAAACAGCTAGAAAAGCAGGGGTTTTTTATGCTCTGAAGATCCAATCAAAGCACAGTAATAAATGTAGATTAAACCTAAACACTTTACAGAAATCCAATAATTAGTGGGGTTGTATTAGAAAGCTGATGCCGATACCTTGAAATTTGGAACTTTAAGCAGGCCAGAGCACAGTAAAATGTTCAGACCTGTATATGAGTCTGTGTAGAAACACAGACTATGTAGGGTTTGTTAATTTTTACACATAGTTTGACACACCCATTCCAATTTGCACTTTCCTTCACCAGATCAAAGGATTCTGGACAGTCAAAGGATTATAACTTGTCTGGGGGATCTGTTACCTTCAAAAACAGCCTGTACAGAGCAGGAACCTTCAAATACTCTGGGGAACATCAGGAAAAGTTCTGGGTTTTTGTTATCACAGAAAGGAGACCCTTGAGAGTAACAAGAATAGCACTAACGCACAAGCTTGAGTGGCATCTTTTTTATGAGCTCAGTGGCACAAAGAACTGCAGAGAACTGCTTGCAAATGACTAAACCTGACACATTTCCTTTAAGTATTACCTCATTTCGAGGGGTTTATTCTAGGCATTTCAGCTCACATCTGCATGGGATGTAAAGCATGGATGCAGCAGGGATGCACCGTGTCATTCTGCTGTCAGAGCTGATTAACCAGAGCAGGGTATTTTTGTGCAAACCAGGATAACCCCCTGCCATACCCTGTCTCCTTCCCAGAGCTGACAGTCCCTAGGCTGACTGCATCCTTATCTGCTGTTAGACACGTAGGGTTTGAGGTGATGTGATGCAGGATCAGAGGGGGGTTGTGCTGGAAAGTGAAAAGTTTGGAAATCTCCTGCTAGGTGGACAGTGGAAGGAAAAAGCTCTTTATCTGCATCCTTTGTCTCTGCCCAGCTTAACCCCGTGGAGGATCCCACAGCACTTAACAAAACTATTTGGCTCATAAATGCCCTGTGAAGAAAACATTCGTGGACTCAGGGTTTAGATGAGTTTCCTCGCTGTATTAGTAAAATACCTGTGGAATTATTTACCATGACCACCGGGAAGGGAACTCAGAATTTGGGATTGTGCCTTTGTCCTGCACACATTCATTGGAACAAACACTGAAGAGGCAGGGACGTGGCAAAAGCCTTCCTAGAGATCCAGCTGGTGCAACCAAAAGGGCAACAAAAATATGTGAACAATAAAGTAAAAGCTCATATGTTTTCTGCAGGAAGCACAGTTTGAGTGATTTATGGAGTGACCTTTTTGTGAAAGAAGCCCGTCTGTCTTCATGAATAAGGCTGATTACAAGAGAGATGATACTGTTAACATAATGTTCATAAATTCTGAGTGTTAAAGCCGCTCTGGAGAATAAGTGGCTGCTTTACTGGATGCTCTTTGTCACTTCTCGGCAATTTTAGACGGCAATAAAGCTGTCACTGATTATTTGTCCCTTTCTGTGGTGAAAGGGTTTTCAGGTTTTCTGAAGAGGGACTGTGTGAAGGAAAGAAGGGTTTGGCACAGCTGGAATTGCTACAGCCAGAAAGTATCCTCGAGCTCCAGCGGGTCAGTTCTGACCCTGCCCCGTCATATTTC
>JAWWES010000051.1:5495440-5542350 GCA_035583135.1 Lophotriccus pileatus
GAGGTGACAGCAGTGTCCCCATCCTTGGGCAGGGAGGTGACAGCAGTGTCCCCATCCTAGGACAGGGAGGTGACAGCAGTGTCCCCATCCTTGGACAGGGAGGTGACAGCAGTGTCCCCATCCTAGGACAGGGAGGTGACAGCAGTGTCCCCATCCTTGGACAGGGAGGTGACAGCAGTGTCCCCATCCCCTCCCCGGTGACCCCCCGGTGACCGCCGCTGTTGCCATGGCAACGCTCGCGCGCGCCGAGGCGCTGCCGAGCGCCCCCAGCGGCCGCCGGGAGAGGGAGATCTGGATTGGCTGCCGGGGCTGCCAATCAGCGCCGCTCATTGGCTGTCTTGCCGGAGGAACCGCCCGCTCCGGGCCTCTGGACCAATCAGCGCCCCGTCTCCCCTCGGCGAAGGCGGAAGCGGTGTTGATAAACAACAACTGCACTGCCCCGCCCTTCGCCGCCGTCCCGCCTTCCCATTGGCCGGCAGGCTCCTCCGAGCGGGCCGGCAGCCAATGAGCGGCGGCGGCGCCCCGGCCGGCCCCGCCCCCCGAGGCGGCGGGGTGTGGGCGGAAGCCGGAAGCGGGCGGCGGCGGCGCCATGGGCGGCGTGCTGGGTGTGTGCTCGCTCGCCAGCTGGGTGAGTGCGGGGTCCTCTGCCCCCCAAACCTCCGCTCCCCACCCCGAGCCTCCCCCGACAGCCCGGGCAGCGCGCTCGGCCCGGAGCGGTGCCTCCGGCGGGGCCGCGGGGCGGGTGACCGCCCTGTGTGCTCTGGCGCGGCCTGAGGCGCCATCGCGGCCCCGGCCCCTCGGGCAGAGCGGGGCCCGGCTGGAGCGATCCCGGTCCTTCCCCGGGCCGGGTCTGTTTATCGGCCCTGTTTATCGCCCAGGGGTAGCCCAGGGCGATAAACAGGGTTATCTGCGGGTGTTCGCAAACACGCTGTCCGTCAGAAGCGCCGATTAGCGTTTATCGGTGCGGTCCGGGGATGGACTGTCTCCAAATAGAGCTCGGGCTTTCCTCTCGGCGTCGCCGGCGCTCCGGTGTCAGCTGAGAGGGAAATGCCCTTACTATTCCTGTCTCTGCCCTTCAGATTCCCTGTCTGTGCAGCGGTGCCTCGTGTTTGCTGTGCCGATGTTGTCCCAACAGCAAGAATTCGACAGTGACACGTCTTATCTATGCCTTCCTCCTCCTCCTCAGCACTGTGCTTGCCTGCATTATGCTGGCACCGGGCATGGAAGAGCAGCTGAAAAAGGTAGGGAGGGGAAAACGTCCTTCTGACTGTTTGAAAAGCCATTAGTTGTGCCACTGGCTGTTGATTTTCTTTGCTTGGAATGGGTTATGTGAGAGGCACGAACACCCAAGTGCCCTTGTTCCCCGAGCTAAGAGGCTTCCAGCTGAAACAGCAGATTCAGTGAATGTGCCTTTTTTAGTACATGCCTGGTCTCTGAAACCTGAGCAGAGCTGGAGGTGCTCAGCTGTTATCAGGGGCCTGCTGCTGTGGTATCTTAATCTTCCTGGGTGAAGAGTGCTGACGTGGGGGAAGCCAGATGATAATGAGGAGTGAGCACAAGGCCTTTTGTTCTCAGAGAAGGCAGTGGAGTGACAGCCTTGCCTGTCCCAGGGCTTGGAGAAGGCAACTGCAAACGCAGCTGTAACCTGACAGCTAAATGTGTTTTCCCCCCAGATCCCTGGGTTCTGTGACGAGGGGCTCCACACCCGGCTGCCCCACCTGGAGGGCTTTGTGAGCTGCGACGTGTTCGTGGGGTACAGGGCCGTGTACCGCGTCAGCTTCGCCATGGCCGTGTTCTTCTTCCTGCTCTCCCTGCTCATGATCGAGGTGAAAACGAGCTCCGACCCCCGAGCCGCCATACACAATGGGTATGTGTGAACCAGCCTGGGCTCCTGCTGCCCTGCTGGCTTTTGGCAGCCACAGAGCAGTGCTTTGGTCTCCCAAAAAGCCTCCTGTTTGTTCAGTGTGCTGATCGAGTGTCCTGCTCTGAGGTGGGGTAACCGAAAGGGCTGCGCTCGGGGCACCCCTCGGTGTGTCCACAGAGATGTGAGGTTGCCTCTGACGCTCACTGGGTCACTCACACTGTGACTCAGCCAGCAGAAACTGCTTCCTGATTTCCAATTCCTGATTTCCTGATTTAAGTGGGTCAGTTCTGAGCTAGGTGACTTAATCATCACAGAGTCATTTAATTGGAAAGGGATGTTTGGAAAGAGCATAGAATGCATTGGGTTGGAAGGGACCTTAAATTTCATCTCATTCCAACCCCTGCCATGGCCAGGGACACTTTGCCCTAGGCAGAGTTTCTCAGAGCCCTGTCCAGCCTGGCCTTGAACACCTCCAGGGCTGGGGATTCCACAACCTCGACCTCTCTGGTCAACAGGATCATGTGATCCAAATCCCTGGCTGGAGCAGGACCAAGCTGCTTGCAGATCATGTAGCACATGACTACTGTGTACAGATTAACACCAGCATTTACGACTTCTGTCTTCTTTTAAAGGTTCTGGTTCTTCAAAATAGCTGCCATTGTGGCCATCATGGTTGGAGCATTTTACATCCCCGAAGGGCCTTTCACAAGAGGTACAGTTAATACTCACCACGGGTTCTGATGAGTAAACTCAGACCTTTTCAGACTTACCAGGCTATAGTTGCAGTAGTGAAAGTTCTCTTGCAGAAGGTGCAGTTTCTGCCCAGCTTCTTTAGAGTGTCTTGGTTCATCCAGTGTTTTGGTGACCAGCTGAAGTCATGGAATCAGCAATCTCTTTTCTCCAGCATAGGTTTTGGGTATCAATAATAAGAGTCACCACTGGTCTGAGCCTTCTGACACTGCTTAGACTGGAGGCAGCTCAGAACACTGAGGAGTGCTAAATGCTTCCCTAGAGTCTGAAAAATCTCTGTGAGAAACTTCTACTGTCTGTTCACATCACAGCAACTTCAAAGGGTTGTTGACCCTTAAAGAAACGTGACATGATGGCACTTAATGGACACAAATTTATGGTGTGTTAGATGTTGCATTCATTCTGAAAACATGTTGGGCTCAGCTTGACCAGGATCAGCTGCAGCCTTGAATAGCTGGAGGGTGGGAGCCAGAGTAATTGAACAGCATCTGCATTTCTAAATCCAGATTTTTTCATTATTTGTCTGCAGTATAATGAGAGGCTTTTCATTTTTTAAACTGAGGTAACGTGCAAAATGATGGAAACTAACCCTGTTTTCCTTGCTCCCTTTTGTAGCTTGGTTTTGGATTGGTGTTTCTGGAGCCTTCTTTTTCATTCTGATCCAGTTGGTGCTTCTTGTGGACTTTGCTCACTCCTGGAATGAGAGCTGGGTTGATAGAATGGATGAGGGCAATGCTAAATGTTGGTATGCAGGTAGGAATCTGAACCTGGGAAGGATTTGTTTCTGCTGGCCATTGCTCTGCAGAGCATCACTTACAGTTTGGAGACGTACCCACATTTACACTCCACTGCTGTAAACACATACAGTTAATAGCTGCAGAGTTGCCTTTTTCCCATTCAATAAAATGCAAAATATTTTAGCCTCGTGATCAGTGGGTCTGACGGTGCCAGTAACCACCCTTGCCTGGTTTGCAGTGCGAGTGCAGAGCTCAGAGCCTGCTTCTCTTCAGATCTAAACTTTGCCAACCCCTGCTGTGGTCCCCAGGAGCTCAGCTGTGTCTGGCAGTGGCTGCAGAGCCACACCGAGTGTGCCCTTGGCACGTGCTCCCCAGCTGGCCACTGATTACAAAGTGCTAATTGTTGTGGTTCTTTGCACACAGCTAAGAATGCTGCAACGGCATTTTGTAGCTTCTTAGAAAGAACATAACAGAGTGGAGATGAAAAAGAGTGGCCTCTAGCATAGGAGGAGGAACTCAGGGCTGATAATTCTCATGAGAAGCGTGCAAAAAGCACTCTCATTTTGTCACTGTGGCTTGGCATCAGTTCAACTAATGAAACTGATACTGAAAGGCAATTCCTCCCCCGATGGTATCACTGGCTTTCCTCTGAGCTACACTGCTTGGTGAGCCCAAGCAGAAATTCAGCCATACCTAAGAAAAATGCATTCCTGCTGGTTTAGTTTCCTGACCCAGCCTGCCAAGGGGGGACTGTCTGTTTGCAGTGGGGGCTGGGCACTGGATCACTTGGGATGTGCTGTTAAAACTGCCCGTGTGTTGTAACAATTGCAGCTCTGCTGTCCTGCACAAGCCTGTTCTACGCCTTGTCCCTGGCTTTTGTCGTTCTCTTCTACGTTTTCTACACGAAGCCCGATGACTGCACTGAGAACAAGTTCTTCATAAGCTTCAACATGATCCTGTGCATTGCTGTCTCCATTGTTTCTATCCTTCCAAAAGTTCAGGTATTGTTTTTTCCTCTGGTATTTTCTTCTGACATGCAAAGCACAGAAGTGGGAAGGAGGTAGTACCAGTTCAGTCAGGCATAAGGACTCTAAAATGTGGCTATCGTAGCTATGCTAGCCAGGAACTTTAAAAGAAATGCCTTGCTCTGAGACCAGTGCACTATGTAGGGACATATTTCCTGAAGAGAGGCTTTTTCTTTTTTATCTCACATAGTTTTGGACTTTGTTTCCATGTGGAGGACTGCTGACATAGTTGTAGTGGTGAGGGTTCTGGCAGAACAGGGAAACCTGTTAGGGAGCAGCAAGATAAGCTGGAGATTTATTGGCTTAGTACTGTGGCTTTGAAATTGTGGGTAAGCTTGTTTAATACAAGAGGACACTTGCACGTTACTTGATTCTGAACTGGTATTGCTCAAGTCACATGTTAGATTGACACCTACAAAGTGGTTTAAAAAGCTGGGATTAGCTCAGTAAGAATCCATAACAGAGTCTTGGCCACAGAAAAACGATTTGGTTTGGTTATTCCTTCCATGCTTGAGTTGCTTGCTGCATAAGTTCCATGCCTAAGATGTTTCTCCCAGTCTTTTGAGCATAGAGCAAAGCCCACTGCATTTCTAAAATAGTTTTTCATGCCAGTAACTGCTGATTCTGTGGCAGCGAGGTAAAACCATCCAACCCCAGGTAAAACTTGCCCTTTTGACCTTGGCCTGCTCTTCTGTCTCGGAACAGGAACATCAGCCTCGCTCTGGGCTCCTGCAGTCCTCGGTCATCACGCTCTACACCATGTACCTCACCTGGGCAGCCATGTCCAACGAGCCTGGTAAGCAGCACACTGTCTCAAGTCACGTGCTGGTGTGACAGCAGAAGCTGCTGATGGTTGTTACAGGTCACTGGGGGCATAAAATAAACCAGTGTTAGGGCATTCTGGGTTTATTTATTTATTTATTTATTACACCCTTGCCCAGCTCGGAGGAAGCTCATTTCTCTAATCTGCCTTGAAATCCCTTTCAGAAAGAAACTGTAACCCGAGTTTGCTGAACATCATCACCCAGATGGCTGCACCCACATCTGTCCCAGCCAATGTCACTGTCCCACCTGCCACTCCCGCTCCGCCCAAGTCCCTGCAGTGGTGGGATGCCCAGAGTGTTGTTGGACTGGTCATCTTTGTCCTTTGCCTCTTGTATTCCAGGTAGGATCTGCACTGCTATCCAGTGATAAACAGTTGGATTTGTCTGCCTCTTTTGTTAGAGCCTGGGTCTAGTGTAAAATGTACCTGCATTTATTCACATCCAGCTGCTGTCTCGGGCCCATCAACCTGTGTTCAGCTTTGTGGATGAGGATAGGCTTTACCAACCCCAGTCCAGACAAGAGAACATGTGTTACAAGATGATTAGAGGGATGGAGCACCTGGAAAGGCTGGGAGAATTGGGAGTGTTCAGCCAGGAAAAGAGGAAGCTTAGGGATGGCCTAATTGCAGCCTTTTCAGTACTTGAGGGGAGCTACAAGAGAGATGGAGAGAGACTATTTGCAAGGACAAGGGAATGGCATAAACTGAGAGTAGGTTTAGATTATATGTTAGGAAGAAATTTTTCACTCTGAGGGTGGTGAGGCCCTGGAACAGGTTGTCCAGAGAAGTTCTGGATGCCCCATCCCTGGAAGTGTTCAAGGCCAGGGTGGATGTTGCTCTGAGCAAGCTGGTGTAGTGAGAGGTGTCCCTGCCCACCACAGGGGGGTCAGAACTAGATCTTTAAGGTGCCCTCCAGCCCAGGCCATTCTGTGATCTGGACTAGGAATGCTCTTTCCCGAGGTTAACAAAAGCTTGGGTGAGAACAGTTCTCTTTGAGGAGTCCCCTTTTGTTTCCAGATGGATTGAATAAACCACTGCTTGTGAGTCGCGGGCATTCCGTGTGCTCTGTTGCTGTGTCAGCAAGCAGCCAGCTGTCAAAGGGCTCTCTCACCACAGCTCTCCTTCCCCTGCAGCATCCGCTCCTCCAGTAACAGCCAGGTGAACAAGCTGACACTGTCTGGGAGCGACACTGCCATCCTGGAGGAGAGCCTGGGAAGCGGGAGCGCGGCTGCCGAGGAGGGGGAAGTGCGCCGTGTGACGGATAACGAGAAGGATGGCGTTCAGTACAGCTACACCTTCTTCCACTTCATGCTCTTTCTTGCCTCTCTTTACATCATGATGACACTCACCAACTGGTACAGGTAGGAGCAAGGTGGACAGTGATTGTATGTGCTGGCCAGTGCTCCCAGGTGGGTGGGAGACTCCTGATCCTGATTCCCACAAAGGCTTTTGCATTGGAGAGTCCCAAATGACTGCCCTAACTTCAGATCAGTAGAGAGCTAGCAAGGAACAGTGGAAGGTGCTTTCTGTATCTACTAATTGACTTCTTCACTTTTCTAGCCCTGATGCAGATTTCAAGACCATGACGAGTAAGTGGCCGGCGGTGTGGGTGAAGATAACCTCCAGCTGGGTTTGTCTGGTTCTCTATCTCTGGACCTTAGTGGCTCCTCTTGTCCTTACTAACAGAGACTTCAGTTAACTTGCTGCAGCTGTCTGAGCTTACAAAAGTGAGGAACTCTTCTGCTGAAAGCCAAAATGTTCATTTATTGCTTTAGTTACTGTTTCTTACGTTGATATTAACATGCAGTTGGATGGAAAGTTATGTATTGCATAAAGCTTGATGCAGCATCAGAATTATCATCAGTTATCTTTCTATTTTAACCTTCATCAGGGTTATTTTATTACTGCATTTTTAAAAGTCACTACAGCTGTGCTGTTAAAGCACGAAAGAAACTATCTCTTCTGTCCAATAGCCACAACCTTCTGTTGAATAGAAGTAACATTTAGCTAAATATGAAGTAATATATTTTAAAGAACACTTATATCCAGCATAATGCACTAGTATGCTAATGCTTCAGTTTCTGGAAGTGTAAGCCATGCTGCTTGATTTCTACATTCCACTGCAAAAGTTTATTTAAAGGAAAATTTTATTTAAATTGCTTTTTGTTGTGGCAAAATAAAAAGGCGCCCTTTGTTCCTCACCGAAAGAACAGAACTCTGAGGTTGAAAAACTGATTAATTCTTTTTAAGAACAGACTTGCCCTTTCTAAGGGGCAACTTCTATGGTAACTTCTTTTTTAGTATGTTTGTCAATTAGAGTGGTAAGTGTATCAGTAGCTTAATCAACTTTATGATTATGTTGGAAAAAACAGAGCTTGTTGATGGGTTAATTTCACTTGTCTGATAGGCTTATAAAAATATTGTACATGAAATTATTATTATTATTATTATTATTGGCACTAAGGCATTTGCACTGTAAACTCATTTGAATAAAGCAGACTAACTACTGAAACTGGCCCAGTTGTTAATTGTTAGGCAGCAGTTAATTCTCTGATGGAAAATGCCACGCAGTGATCAGCTGCTGCAGTGTCCAGTGGGATGTGACTGGCTGTCTTCTCCATGCAGCAAATAGTAAGTCATATTTCTTTTTGGGACAAACAGCACCTTCCTTGTGATTCTCTGAGTGTTAAATCCCATCCCTTAAATTGCTCAGGTACAGCTGTACAAGTAAACTTTAGTTCTGCAGCAGAAAGCAACACCTTTTGCTCAGTGCTGTGGAGATTATACTCAGTTGCAACTGTTTAGTGTGAAACTTGTGTGTTGCTGTTGACTTCTTACAGTAAAATATCCCAACATGACAAGAGGCAAACATATTGAAAATACTGAATTAGCAGCTGTTACAGTGTGTTTAATTACCCAGTCATGCATCATAAAATTACACATTTTTGACGACTTCATTTTATAAAATGCAATATAAAAATAAATTTTGTCAAAATAAGATGTACACTTAACCACCCAACACCTCTAGGCCCACGTACAACAGAAGGCAAAATTGCTAGTTTGAGTAACACTATGATTTAACTCATGCCAAAATGAGATTTAACAAAAACAATACTTAAGCCAGTTCCTGAAAATACCTCAGGGCTCATAACACCCATTTGCAAGAGTATAAATTCAAGTACTTTAATGTACAGTTTGCAGCTACCTTTTGTCCCACCTAATGCCAGTGCAGTTCAAGTATCTTCCCTTATGATGTGTTGGATTTGGCAGGGATGGCTCTTGTACTGGGCAAGGCATAGAACCTCTGGAAACAGAGTTATTTCAGGTGGGAAAAAGAACAGGTTGGTTGTAATGCTGAAAGAAAAAATCCCAACAAACCCCAAGCAAAAAACCCCCCCAGCCTGTTAGCTCTTCCTAGCTATGCTCTTACCTTGCATATAAGGAGAGTTGTGTTTATACTTAAAACACAAATGTTTATTTTCCTGGCTGCTGGCTCTGCTCTCACAGCACCAGACTGGCACCTGGGGGAAGAACAACTACCCCAGGCAAACCCAGCACAACCACGTAGCCTGATCTACTGTGGTTAAATCATGTTATTTATTCTTAGCTTCTCTGTGAGCAGAGGAAAGAAGAGGGTGAGGTGGATCTAGGCTGCCTGCTAGGTAAGGCATGCAGGAGAATACAAAAGCCTGGAAAAAGGGGTGGGTTTTGTAGAGGTTCCTCACCTTTCTGCTGAACACCACTAGATTTCATTATTTTTGAAGGACACTGAATTGAGTTTTGAGCATTCCAATTCCCTCTCTAGTAGTTCCATAAGGGAATCAAAGTAGCTGTTCCTCCAGTAAACTGCCAAGATACCACCACTTCCAACCCTGCAGCACAATTAAGGAAAGACTGTCAGTCAGGCCTTCACCTCTAGGAGAAATGGTCCATCCTATTATTTATTTTTTTTTTTTAGTTGTACATTGTGACTGGAATTAAGAGGCACTAGAACAACAACAAAACCACCATCCTCTCTGTTCTGGCAGTTAGCAGTGTGGGCAGTCACTGACCTGCCCTAAGTCCTGGGTGTTACTGCCTCAATCTGTGGCAAAAACCTGAATTGATCTCCACAAAACACACAGCACATTCTGGCCACAAAGGAGGAGGTGGCTAGCAGTACTCTTTCACCTTATTTCAAGTAGATGAAAATGGTAGTTTGTTTCTTTATCTCCAGACTGAAGGTAAAAGCTATCAAAGAGGAGTTACAATTCACTTACAAAGGTAAGAAATATTAGATGCTTTCACCGAGGAAAATGAATCTCTTCCCACCTTTAATCCAAAACTCTTCCCGTGATGAGTCCTCTGCTTCCACAAATTCTGAACTGCCACCCAGGAAAAAAAAAGCTTTTAGAAAAGGTTTTACCCCTTTTCAAGACTCAGTGAGAGACCCTCTTTTTACAATGCCTGGGTGACAGGAATGGCATTTGCTGCCCCCTGGTTCAGGGGTGAGATCTGCTGCCAGGTCAGGAAGGCGTTACACTGGTAGAGTTGTCTCCTTTTGGCAATGCAGTCATGCTGGAAGGGGACTGAGAGGAAGAAAGACATCCCAAACAGAGTTTGGCACTTAGAAAAATGAATGTCTGAGATCCTCAGGATGCTTTAGGTTTATATTTACAGAAACATAACTGGTGCCTATAATCCCACTTGGCACTAAATCAAGATTTCATCCAGAGACAGTGCTCTAGGGGTAAGTCCCCAATTAGAAGGGGTATTCTTTTCCACCAAATAGTGAAATATTTCACCTTGAAGTGACAGGGTGTGCTTTCCTGGTCCTTGTGAGGTTCCCATCTCCACACCATTATAGTGCAGAAAAACGTGTGCAAAGAGTGTGCTGAGAGTTAAGTTCTAATTCAAGACCATTAAACAAAAAAGAGCTTGGGGAGTGGGAACAGCTTATTTGGACATCAGTATCTTACCCTGGTTTGACACTGGAGTCTTAGTTCTGTCTCTAGACAAAGACCTAGAAGCACAGGCATACAAGCTATGAGTAAATATCACAGAGATGATTCAAGTCTAACTTCATACAGGAACATGACAACCAAAGACAAAAGAGGTTAACACAGTTTAAAAAAAACCTTGTAACATTTCACAAAAGAGCCAACAAGCACAGTGAACAAAATGCTACAATATCAGGAAATTTAGGAATGTGCTTTTAAAAAGCTTATCTGCATTTGGTTTCACAGACTTAAACTCAAATTCAGCCCAAAGTAACAAGCTAAAGCAGCACCTTGCTGTCTTACAATGAAGTATTGCCTTCTATACATCACATGCCAACTGCTACAAAGCCTCCTCATGAATTCTGGGTTATGAGGTACTTACCCAAATCCTCATCACAACCAGAATAAGAATTGACAATGTGGGAAGGTGCCTGACACAGCTTTTTTTTTTTTTTATTTGGTCCTGAACCTCATTATTTGAAGCTGTTGTCTGGTCAAAAGTACTTATCTGAAAAACTTCCTGCTTTCTGAACGTGAAGATTGCACCTGTTGTGTAAAATATTGAAAAATTTGTAAAAATTGTAAAATGTTGAAATAGTTAATACATCACTCATACTTCTTCCTACTGGGAGGAAGTTTTGGAGATGTTCTCCATACGGCTATTCGTGAGTAAGTTTTGTTCTGTATTAATTTGGGCCAAATATTCACTGAGATAGTTCAGAAGTGCCTACTCACAATCTGAACCACGTGACAAAGGACAGGCCAAGTTAAGACTTTCGTGGGTTTATGCAATCTTCACTACAGAACTGTATTTTGCAGGCTTCACAAGCCCTTCTCTTTTCTTGGGTTACTGGTGTTTGCAGAAGGGGAAAGGAACAGATGATCACAAAGTTAGTAAATCATCGTTGCCACTTTTCACCTGCGTGGGGAGGGGATAAGAAAATATCAAGCTTATGCTCCTGCAATATTTTTTAACCTTTACCACTAGGAAGAATAGGCCATTTGCATCGTTCACACAGAGCTTGATGAGCCTCAAGTCTTGTACACAACTTGTGCTCTTTGCTTTTATTCTCCCCGAACTCTGCCCTGCCCCCAGCGTGCCCCCTCCAGCTTCCTTTGGTTCTACAGTGTAAAGTGCCTCAGCAGTCTGCCCCTAAACTGCAGGTTTAGGGGTAAGGCAGAGTTCACAACATCACCCAACCAGAGCAGACCTGAACTGCTGGAAAACCCCCCCTCCTTGCCCTGGGGGGGGGTGTCAGTAGCAGTAATAGAGCTGCGGTTTCATGCCCCGCAGAGCGTCATCGCACTGCTTCTCCTCGGCATCCCCACTCACGAGCGTGTCACGGGGGGAGCTGTCACAGGGCACAACCAGCTGGGACAGGTCGTGCAGGAAGTCCTCCTCGGAGGCCAGCAGCAGCTCGTTCCACGCAGAGATGTCCAGCTTGCCCGCGGTGCCGCCGTACTCTTCGGGAAGGATGACCGGAGGGATGTTTTGGTGGAGGGAGTTCAGATCGCAGCCGTGAAGGAAAAACTGGAGAGGAAACACTGTTTTTCCAGCTGTCAAGTTTTACCACTTTTTTTTACTTTTTTTTTAGAATGGCCAAGCAAGGAACTTACAAACATTAATATTAACACATGAATATTAACAGAAATCCTTACCCGGTTTGCTATCTTTTCCTTCAGAAAAGGCTTGATGATTGCAAAAATGCCTTTGAATATACGAGGCTCGTTTATTATGTTAACAGCCTTTATTCGAATGGGGAATCCATCCTGAAGGGTAAAGAAGATTTTTGTAGTGCAGTTTAAAAGACATTTGCCACCTTCCTCCTTTCAAAATCTCCTGAGATTGACTGCCAGCACATCCCACTGGCTCCCAAACTTTAATCTCAGGTACCAACATAAACCAACTCAGCAACAGAAATGCAACTTGTTACAGGTAACTGTCTTAGGATGAGATCTATGAGCATAAAAAGAAAGTCAAGAGACAAGAAAACCCCTGCATCAATAAATACATTGTTGTCAGTAAACCTTCATTTCTTGCGTTGATCTCCATCTCCCTTGACAAAAACACTTAGAAAATCCCTGTCCTTTGGGGAGTGCCCCTGGCTCAGCATCAGAGCAGGCTGCTTCTAACACTGTGTCCAGCTACAGCATCTGGTGCCCAAAACACCCTAAATGTGTTTTTATGTAAAGAAGGAATCTAATATTGCGATTTTTCAGCCACTCCAGCTATTCTATCACACTGCCTGCAAAAGACAAAGAGGCTCTGCTGCCAGCAGGACACACAGCACTCCTATACAAGACAGTTTCAAACAACAGTTAATTACGGGATTTCTGCTGGAAAAATTTATTTGCAGAAATATTTTTCAAAGGGAAAAGCTCATGATCAGCAATTAAGGTCTCATGTGCCACAGTGAAGCTCCCTTCCCTTACAACCAGTTCTACAAGTACAAAGCAAGCAGTCAGTGCTTGGAGTGAAAAGCACATAACGTGCACTGCTGGAGGATTTTTCTCCCAGGGAAGGTCAGTGAATTAGCTCATCTCTACAAGAGCTGCAGCTCAGCAAGGCTGCTGCAACACATTTAAATACCACCCATATCTTTATGTCCTTCCCCAAGTCCAGCTGTTGTTCCATCATTTTATTTGTACAAATTAAATATGGGCTCATGGTGAAATGGAACATTTAGATCATAATTTAAAGGAGCAAGTACTTATAAAGTCATTCCTGAACTCACTGGTCTCATCTCTGCAAATTCCCCTGACTCACTCTAACCTTCCTTATTCCCCCACAGATACAACAAAGAACATAAAACATAACCAGCTCAGGCCAGAACAAAAGTAATGAGGGCATGAACCCATTCAAGAGAAGTTTTCTCATCTCACCCCTCCAGATTGTATCAACATCAAGGGAAATCATCAGCCCTTCCTGCCACTTTGGCCAGGTTACTCCTCACTCCTTTCACCTCCACTGTGTTTATACCTTCTCTGCACCACTTTCCTTCCAGACATCAAGGAGGAGATGCTTTCCATTACTGTCTCTTTTGCCATCCCTATGCTGAGAAGCTTCTCTGCCTTCAGGGCACGGATGGAAATCCTCCTCAAATGACACCCAGTCAAAAGTCCTCTTTGCCAAATTTTTGCAGCAGCACTTGAACTGGAACCTTCACTTGCCCAGTGGTTGGCTCCATCTCAGCCAACAGCAACCCTTTTGAAATAATGAGCCATTTCCTCACTGTCTCCTCTCTGTAATCCTCTGCTCTCTCTCTTCCTTACCACCACCTAGCAGAACTGCTTTTTGCTGTTCCAGCTCAAAAGTTTGCATTTCTAATGCAGATTTAATTTTAGGGATGCAAAAATCAAGGGGAAAAAAAAAAGGGCAAGTGAGGTAAATTGGCAGTAAGGGTGTGAGAAACTGGTTGGGCAGAGACATGTTTAACTCTGCTGGCAAAAGCCAAGATGATGGAAGTTTGTGGTGACACAGTCAAGAACTCTAGACACAGAAGCAGTCATTTACAATGCACGAGGTTATTTTCCCACCAGTTCAGGTCTTACCTGAAGAATTCCAATCACTTTTTTGGCTACAAAAGGACCAAAATGAGACGCCTTAGATAAGCTGACTCCTTTGTAGTCTGCCAGGATTACAATTCCATTCACCTGGGTCTCTTCGGACTGAATGAGTTTTTCTAACGTTAAGTATATGGCACGAATGTTCTCAGTAATCGGGTAATTACTGGGTGTCCATCTGTCTGAGGTTACAAGACATGGATGGTAAGTCGGAGAGGAAATATAAGCTAACAAAACACATTCCAAAAACCGAATTTCTTGTTCTCCTGGACTCTTTAAAAGCTAGTCTCTAACAGCCACAGTTCTAGTTCAGAGCAGAACTGTATATTAAGAAATATACCTTTCTTAAGCAAGAGGGCAATGGCAACTCATGTTTACTTCAGGGAGCAAAGGCAATGGTTTTCTGAACCCCGCTCTCCACATAGCACAGCTCATTAGCAGTTTCAGCTCAGAAAGAAAGCAGGTAAATGGAAAAGAGGAGAATGAATGAAGACAAATTTACAGCAAGCCTGGCAGCACCAAAAGCACATGGAAGACTGAGTATTTACACGGGAGTCAGAGCCATAGGCTCCTCTCTCTGCTTACTGTCAAATCAAATCACAAGCTTCTAGGTGTAGGCCAGCAGCCCTGCTTCAATTTGAGATACTACATGTTAATTTTCCTTGAATTGTCTAATATTTCATCCACCCACCTCACTGCATTTTCATTTTGACACATTACTGCTGACACAGGAAAAGGAACTGGAATAATGCTGGCGAACGACCAGCGTGCCCCTTCCTGAGCCAACTTTTCAAACCTCAGAGGGAACCCACATGCTCTGTACGAGTCCCCAGCGTTCAGGGGAGCAGGGAGCAGGTACCCGGCCCAGACACACCTTGAGAACAAAGACATTCAGGCATTCATGAGGTACCTGGGCGGATGCAGACGACGTGACGTCCCTCGGGGTCCCGATGAGGCAGCACAGTGACAAAGCCCGACTCCAGGACAGGCTTTATTGCAGATGGCTTCAGGTTACTGAACACCTCGGGCCAGGTCCTCCTGCAGGTGTGGTAGTTCACCAGAAGCTGAAGCGCTCGATCGTAATCGAATTTCCTGGCTCTGAGGAACCTCAGCAAAAAAGCATCGTCCAGGCACGTCCCCAGGGAAGGATAGTCTTTGCACACCATGTCCCGGAGCGCCTGCACGTCCCGGAGCCTCCATTCAGGCTTCTCTTGGAGCTCCTCCCGGGCTTTGGTAACGAGATCAGGAGACAGGGAACAAACATACTTTGGGCGGTCCGGCAAGAGCTCGTTGTCCGACGGAGACCCTGCTGATGGACTTGTCCTGGTGCAGTCGCTGTCTCCTGACATAATGCAGCAGGAATCTGTCAAAAAGCAAGTGCTGCACATGACAAACAATCCCACGGACCAACAAGCACATCGATGATTTATGTATTTATTATGTTCTATATCCCTCTGCTTCCCAGCTAAGGATGCCGCCTTTCCAAGAGCCAGCACTACAGCCAGATGCACAGTCCAGACATTTTAATTATCTTACCAGGATTAGAAAGTGCAGGTTTCTCTAATCTCTTTATCTTGCCTAGCAGAGAGAAAACTACCCTGGGTGAAACCTAACCGAACAAACAAAATTAAAAATACATAATGACACAGCTTCTTTGCAGAAATACAGAATTTAATTCACCTTAATGTTTATTTCCTACGTCCAACTGGAAACTAAAGCAAATCAAACACGCCACAGTTAGGCAGGACTCTCACATTTGGGCAAATTACACCCTCTTCTGAGCAGCTCTCCCGCCTCAGCCCAGACAGCCGTGAGCAAACACAAGCACTGAGCAGCATCTCTGCCCACGTGGAGTGTTTTGAGCAATTCAGGAGGAGCTGCACTCGGGAAGGTAAGAAGTGGCTGCGGTGCACAGGCTGGACGAGCAGGTTAAGAAAACTGCAGACTGTTCTGCCAGCACTGCATGGGCACCGAGGTTGGCCTAATCTAGTTCTCAGCACGATGCCAGCGTTTCTGGACTGGGGGCTGCATTCCTAAATCCACTCATGGGCGGACAGAGAACAACGCAAGACTAGAACGCTGCAAGCCCGGCATAATTCCCGTAGCTGGACCTGGGGCTGGAAGGGGAAGGAGAAGGCCTTTATTTTGCCGAGCTGTTCGCACTCAGCCCCTCCCAGCACAGGGCAGCGCTCCGGGACCCGCCCGCCAGAGCAGCCCCCGTCCCACACACCCCTCCTGCCGCGGCCGCGCTCGGGCCTCGCCTTCCCCCCCCCGCTCCCTCACGCCGGGACAGGCAGGGCCCGACCCCTCGGCGGCTGTAGCGGCGGGCCGAGCGAGGACTGCCCGGCATTACCCGCACACACACCCCGTTCCCCCGTTCCCCCGTACCGCAGGTCCCGCAGCAGCAGCGCCGCGTCCCGGCCCCGCCGCCCCGGAACGGCTCCGGCCGCCAGGAAATGACGGCCCGGCCGCGGGGCGGGGGCTGCGGGGCTGGGGGCGGGCCTGGGCCTAATCCTGCTTCCCTCCGGTCCTGGTGTCGTTGGGCCTGGGATCGAAAGTGTTTCTCCATCTCTGGCATCTGCCCGTCGCAGCCCCGCGGCCGCCTCTGCCCCTTTGGGTCCCGCCTTGTCCTCCGGCAGAGCGGCGTGTCACTGCCCCGGCCGCGAAGGCACAGCTGTGTGTGTGTGTTTAATGAAAAAATGTAAACAAATCAATAGGGTACAAAAACATAAAATAATGTATTTTAATATGATGTGTGCATTGCATGCAGGTATCTGCACGTATGTATACATATATGTGCCTATCACGTGTATGTACATAATATATACCCGTGTATATACATAATATATATAACTATATATTTTATATAATATAACATATACCATACATATATATCATAGTATATGCCATTTATATATTATATATACTGCTATGTTATATAAATGTTATATATTATGTATTATAAATACTATATACATTATACATATATATGCATATACATACATGGACGTGTGTGCATGTGTGTATATATATGTGTGTGTATATATATGTGTGTGTGTGTACATATGTATGTATATATATACATATATACACACACATACAGGTGATGAGCTGACACATCCCCAGGGTCTCTCCCAGCCCGCTGTCCCCATCTGTGGCAGAGCCGGTGTCTGTGAGACAGCAGCGACCTCCCAGCCCGGGAAGAAAGGAGAAAGGCAGCGGAAAATAGGGCCACAGCACCATCTGCGGTCCCTGCAGCCACTCCCTGTCAGCCAGAGCGACTGTGGAGTTACCTGGCCAGAGTCAGGGCAGCCTCAAAGCAGGGGCCAGGCAAGCACAGCTGGGTGGAAGCGGGGCCCGAGAGATATGCTGGCTGTATTCTGAATTTAAATGCCAACAGAGGGACTAAATATTAATAAAAGGAGAATTTTTGGGGTGTTTGGCTTTCCTTTGGTTTCTTAGAGGGCAGACAGCGGTATCCCATAGGAGTTCAGGTAGTGATGCCTGGCCTCTCTGCGTGGAATTTGCAACAAAAATAAAAAAGGTGGTCACTCCCAGGCTTGCTGCATTAAAAAGGGGTTCAACAGGGAGTGCTGGGGAAGGGGAAACAACATGTTTAACCCCACTGATCAAGGATGCAGAGATAGCAAATGCTTCAGCATCCTCTGGTCAGCATCTGGCCTGTCCCCAGGCTGGAGGGTCCTCGGAGCATGGTGGTTTCTACTCTTTTCTCTTGGCTGTAACCCGTGTTTTCAGCCAGGAGAGGGAGACAAAGATAGCTGGACAAAGAGCAGGAATCCCAGGAACCCGCAGTGGGAATCAAGGCCCTTCTGCAGCATCAGAGCTTCAGCTCTGATTTATTTCTCTTCCACGGACTCACCCTTCCGCAGTGGAAAATGTTTCAGTGGCACAGCATCTGGCAAGAGATGTGGCAGTATGGAACAAACTGAGGGTGTCACAGAGATGTTCCAGAAAAGGGGAGTACCGTGATTCCACCCTGTGTTGATGGGCCAGCCCAGACCTGGGTGCAACCCGGCAAGCTGGTGCCTGAAGACCAGTTTGATTCTGTGTGAGTTAGACCTGTCTGTGATGTTGCTCCACGTCCTCTCCAGCAGATTGTAGGGAAAATGAGGTTGGAAGGGACATGAGAACTCGCACTGATCCTGTTTCCATTCAAACAGTTCCTGCAGCACAAGTGTGACAGAAGCAGCCCCTGGAGTCCCAGGGGAGAGTTAAGAGCCTGAAACAGTTTGGAGAGAGGGAGGTGTGTGCTGGGGAGATGAATCTGTGGCCTCACAGCTGAAGGGATGATGGAGTTTCCTGGATCATCTGATCTGGCAAATTGCTGATTTGAGAAAAGGCTTCAAAACACCAAACAGCTGGGAGATACTAAAGCTGCACACGGGGATTTATGCTACAGGTTGCAAAATCTGTTGCTTGGAATTTGCACCTCTCAAACCAAGGGAGGAAAATTTAGCAGGGAGGTGACAGTTCCAGTCCTGGCTGGTTAATGGATGCTGCAACAGGGTGTTAGGAGTAAGCAGGGATGTTTGAAAGGAGTGACGTGTGAAGGAAGCTCTGCTTTGGGGAACAAGAAGGGCAGGAAACAAGGAAGAATCAATAGCAATCACATTGAGAGATATTAAGGATATTAAAATGAGAGCAAGAGTCTTAGGCAGGTGAGAGAAAATGAGGAAGGAAAGTAGAAGTTAGAATACTTCATAATGAGGAAAGGCTGGAAGTGAAATATAATTTGGGGGTGGTCCTTACCTCAGGTTTTCTTGTGTGGGAAGTGTTGAACTCATGAAGAGCAGTGGATGGTGAATGGAAGAGAGGGGTTTCAAACACCAAGCCAAGTTGTAGGGGGAGTTTTAAAGTACTGGCACAGGAAATCCCAGGAACTGTAGCAAGACTTTCTGTAATTTACTCTTCCTGGTGTTGGCATCCTGTGACTAGAAACCAGTAAAGGAAGGAGTTGTCTATAAGGAAGTAAAAGCTAAAAAACAAACCATCCAAGAACTGACAGTCCCAGGAGATGTGCTGGCTGCAGCCTGAATTTAAATTCTTCCTGGCAGAAGGGAGGACAGCACACCCCGTGGCCACAGCCCTCCCCAGCTGAGAGGAGATGAACCACACCAGCTCTGCCACTTCATCACCTCCCAGTCTACAGCCTTTGCAGGAGCTTCGGTCAGGAGCTGTGTTGTGACCTTGGGAGCCACACCTGGAGCTCCATGGCAATTCCAGCCCTTCTCATGTTCATCTCTCCTATCACATGTGATTTATACCTTTCCCAGCTCCGCTCCTGGGTGCTCCCTTGCCCTGCCGTTGTGTTATAAATGAGTGGCTGTTGGTGTTGGTTGATATTTAATGAAGTCCATGTAATACTCTTCACTTATTTACTTATCCGAGCCCAGTCTTAATACCCAGCCTGGGAAAGTTATCTTGGCTTCTTTAGGCTTTTCCACCATTAGCAATAAAGGTTTTACAGTCTTGGCAAGATGAGCTGAAAAGAGAGAGCATGACTTCAAACAGCACTGCTCACAGAGAAGGCTTTAAAGTGATATTAAATCACTAAACTGTGCAAACATAACAGTCCTGTAATAAAGATAACCTGTGTGCAGTTCAGGCCAGGAGGGGCTCTGGTCCTTGGGGTGCAGGTGGAATGTCTGGACCCCACAAATTAAAGAAACCTTTTGGGCAGCTCAGCATCGGCAGAGAGCCACTAGTCCTGCAGTGCTGGGCAAGGTCTGCCTGAACCCTGATTTAGTCTGAGCTGAGTGTTTTCTCTTTGCTGCCTCTGCCTCAAATTTTTTCTCAGTTGCTTGCCCTTCAAGTCAGCTCTGAGTGGATTCTAGGAAATGCATGAACCAGTGTGCTCCATGTCAGCGGTTAATGGTAGCAGTAATCCTTCAGCAGGATTAATTAATAAGTATTTTTAAGGCACAGTGAGGTTTTGGAGAGTCCTGGGGAGGAACAGAGATGCGTATTATTGAGTTACTTTATTGTAATGACTTGCCTGGTCAGTGAGGGGGAACATGTCCTGCTCCAGCCAGTGCTGACACCTGGGTTGGCAGCTGCACTGAGGAATTCCTGTCTGACCTGTGATGCTTTCTGTGCTGGGTGTCTATCCAGGCAAGTCCCTCAGGCAGCTCTTGTGCTGTTTGTCCCGCCCACAGCAGTTTCCAGGGGGAGACAGGGAATCACAGCAGCTCCCCCTGACCAGAATCATCTGGTGTGGGGTCCCCCCAGGCTTGCAAGAGCTCCCTGGTCTTCCTGTGTCCATGGGGTCACAGGGGACAAGGTTCCAGCTGGGCAGAGCTGACAGATGTGACACTGGAGTGGAGCAGGGGCTGCAGAGCCTGGGGGTTTGTGGAACCCACGTCTCCATCCACGATCCCAAGGCAGGGGTGGCCTCAGGTGTCTGAAAGCTGGTGAGGCCATCAGGATCCGGCAAGCCTGGCATCCCTCCAGGTCCAAAGCCAGAGTAAGCCTTGGAAATACAGTTGCCAAACTGCTTTCCTTCCCAGACCCAGGTTAGACTCAGAGCTCTTCCCCCTGGACCTGAGCTGGGAGCGCTCTGTTGATCCCAGCAGCCTCTCCTCTGGACGCAGGACACTGACCTGCAGGTCATGACTGCAGTCTTGTTTGTGCCAAGCTGTCCTGCTCGCTCCCTCCTAAGGAAGCTGGCAGTGCATTGCCATCTTTATTGGCCTGGCTGGCAGGTTTTCAGGTGCTAGGTGTGTTTATGATCCTCAGGGTCACGCCTCCATTAGGAATGGGGAGAGGGATTTTAAACGCACCTTTTACCGTGCCTCCTCCAGCCTCTCTCTGTGTGGAAAGGGCTTGTGCAGCGTGTGGCCTCAGTTCCCCACCTGGCTGGGGATATTTGCAGCCAGCCTGGAGGGAACTGGCCAGCCTGGCACACAGAACTGCCTGGCTCAGCAGTGCCACGTTGCTGAGCCGTCCCCGCTGCCTCTTGGTGCTCATGACTATCTGTGCCCGTGTGTGCACTTGCAAGTTTAATAGCAGCAATAGTTGCTTTTGTCAGAGATGATATGCAGGCCATAAAACTAGTTTGCCATTATTTTTTTCCCCCTCTCCCACTGAGATATGAAAGCAGTGGGAAAAGCTCCAAAGCCTGTTGGCTCTTTCGGATGGAGGTTATATAAGGAATATGAAAAGAATGCATTTCATAGTGGCCAGAGGACCTAAAAATACCACTTTCACAGATCTTTGCTTGGACACCATGAAAAGATTCTGCAGCTGGAGATAGTGCTCTCCAAGAAATCGTCCTCGGGCTGGAAGCACAGAAAGCTCTTGTGTTCAAAAACAACGTAAGGAAGTTGTGTCTCAAAGGCCAATGCTTACGACAGCCATCTCCTGTGACATGGGACACTGCCTGTGGGATTTTATCCAGCAGGATAAAACACAGCCCACAAGGGGCAAGAGCAGTGTCTCTTGGAGTGACAAAAGAGGGGAGGGTTGGCATCCAGGACACCGCTTAAGGACAAGGTTGTCTCTGGGACAGTTTGTGGGGATTTTTTCCAAGTGAGCTGAATCCAGCACTAAGAAACCTCCTGTAGGAACTGCACTGATTTAAGATTAACCAGGTAAAGGGCAACCTTGATAGAGCAGTTCATGGCAAGGAATCCAGGAGAATTTATTGCTTTAAAGATTTGATATTACATATATGGAGTTTTTAGGGCACATACCCAGGTAAAACCAACCATGGGTCACAGCAGAGGAGTCCTGGGGTTTTTTTTATTCTACACCAAAGAGAATGAACTAACTCCTTTTCTTTGTCTTGACTGTTCTGGGATAACACATGTCCTGTGACTGCCTTTGCTGCCCTTGTTCAGACAAAGGTGTTTGGGCTCTGGATCATCACAGGTGCACAGACAGTCAGGGCATGTGATTTGAGATCTGTCCTATTGACTCCAGAGTAGAGACAGGCTCTAGATGCTGTCTCCACACGTCCTCAAACACAGCCTGGATCTCATTCCTGCATCTCATCCCTGCTGACATTTTTCACCAGTATGACTGTCATTGGGAAGCCACTGGATTTGTGCAAATGGGGTGGAAAATCAGGCTGCTTCTCATCCCTTGTACCTGGGATGAGACTGCCCACATCAGGGGCAGGAGATGGAGGAACATGAGGGCCACCTCCTGCAGACCTGAAATTCAGGAGATGCTGGATGTTGTTCCTTCCCAGAGCCCAAATCTTTACAGCCATCTGGACCTCTCTCCCCATCTCCCTGTTATCTTCCTGGGCATGCTACAGCCGAGCACAGGCTCCCTGTGATCAAAAGTGCAGGTCATTAAGAGCCTTCTCTAATTGTCGGGTATTTCTTCACCTTTACAACCAGTGACAAATTGACTTTCACTTGGTCATCTTATTGTGACCTGTAGGCTCAGCCTGGCTCTCCCTTGCTGCCAGCAGGGAACCAAAGCACAGTCACCACCCCAAAGTGCTCAGAAATTACCTCTGAAATACAAGAAAGGGCATAAAAATGACCACGTTTGAAACGCGAATACCATATTTCAGCTCCCTTTTCTTGGCTTTCAGAATGTGGTTGCTTCAAGTCTTTAAGCTCCCTGGAATCATGAAGGCAAATATTCATTCTTCATGTTTGTTTTTCTTTTCATGAAAATTGGGATTGCCATTCAATCTCATGATTCCAGCATGTATGGCTTCAGGACAGACACCAGCTAGCATTAGGCTTGCCAGGAAATAGGGACAGCTGGCAACACCATCAAACATTTGTTTGGGCTTTCTCCTCAACACACATATGCTTTGTGCTCAGAGCAACAGGGAGGTGAACCCCTTGATTTACAATAAATCCTCCCAGGAGAAAGAAATCCATCCATCTGGGAAAAGTTAGAAAATATTTTTGCATTTATTTTTCCTTTTTTTTTTTATTTCCTTTCTTTCTTTTTTGAATACAAACCCTAGTGAAGAAATATTCCTGTTTCCATTGGAAGGCAGAAACTGGCAAAAATTTAATGTACAATATCGAGGAACCCTTGGTGCAAATGGACCAGAAAGGATTCCCCGCTGAGTATGCCTACGTATAGAATAAAGGGTTGCTGCAGTTGGAAAAGACAGCTGGGTTATTATGGGTTGGTGGTTTGGTTTTTTTTTTGCATTTAATCTCCCAATTATAAATAATCAATGTGATTTACAGAATAATTTACAGGAAATGATTGGATTCATCATTGCAATAAGTTACTCGGCGCGATGCCCGCCGGCGTCGCGGCGGCACCGTCAGCATGAGGAGGGGTGGCACTGTGTTTTTGAGGTTGGTGGCACTGTGTTTTTGAGGTTGCTGCCCTCAAAACCTTCTGAGGTCTGAAGGAGTCACAACGAGATTCTTATCACGGTATGAAGACCTATAAATCTGTTAGCAGCCACTCATTCTAAGCTGAAGGAGTGGCACTGGACCGGAGAAGTAGATTGTATGGCATATCTTGGCATTAAAGCTGGGTCTGAACTGACATCCTGAGTCACAATGCTCCCAGCACCTGGGCAGCCCAAGACCTAGGTCCAATCTGTGAGGCTCAAGCTCTTCTCACCCTCACAGGTCTCTCCCCTTCTTATGTCCTTCTTCCCCCACTTCCTTCAAAAAAAGGCATCCCATGGTCTTCTTCTGACTGCTGAGGAACAGTAGTGGGGCCAGTGAGATTTTGGGCAGTGCCTCCAGCTGTATGAGGATGACCCCATCCCATTAGCTGAAATCCCCAGAATCCCATGGTCTCGCAGATTCCCAGCCCAGGAGGCAGTAAGTTGTGTAAGGGAAGGATTTGGCAGTGGTTGCCTCTCTGAGCCTTGTGGTGAGAGGGCAGGCATGGCACGGAAATAACAAACCCCCTCAAAAGGCAGAAGGATCCAAGCAGAGGAGAATCTTGGTGGGCCAGACTTTGCTCCAGTATCAGCTGAAAAGATTTGTTTAGACCTGGCTGGGAGGGTTGGTGTGCTGGAGGGTGACCATGCAGAGACCTGGGACTGAGGGGCAGTTCTGGGCAAATCCCATGTGCTTCACCTGCTGTGACGCTCCTGGGGGAGCTTCCACCTCCATCGGGTTTGGCTGGACTAGTCCAACAAGCAAGTCCGTGTGTTTGTGCCCAGGGACCTCTGGATGGCTTCTCTTTTCACAGTGACAGAGTCAGTGGGGGCGTTTCTCCCACACAATCTTCCAGAGGAGGCCAGCTGCTCTGCAGGTTGCTAGATGACCTCCTGCTTCGTGATGGCAGGCTGTGGGATGGACGTGGGCTGTTTTGCCACGGTTGCAATGGCTCCAGGCAGCAGCTTGTATTGCTCTGGTCCCGAGCCCGCAGGTGGAGAGGGCTGTGGAGTTTCTGGAGTAGCTACAGAGAGAGAAACACAGTTAGGAGAGGGCCTCATGGACCTGGCAGCACTGGGATCTGCCCTCAGTCTTGTGCCCAAGTTCCCAAGAGGTGGCCCCATATGGTGGACCAGATTCTCCTGTGATTTCGCAGAGGGCAAACTGAGATGTGTTTGAACCACTCAAGGGAAGAGGAGCCCTTCCACTGATTTCACTAGGCACTGGATAGGATCATTCACCCCTTAAGGGCTATGTAAAGGTTTGTCTGACAAGGAATATCTTGTTGAATCAGTTAGTCTAGCCTAATCTAATCTAACCTAATCCATGTCTCTGTTTGTCTTTCCCTCTTTTCTGCATAGGAATTTCTCACACACTCATTACCAGAGAGTCTGTCTTGCTTGGAAATTTCCTTGCAAGGCAGAAACTATCCGCACAGGCAAGCTGGGCAGCTCCTGGTTCCTCCTGGTAGCTCTGTGTCTCCCTGGCAATACTCACACATCTGCCCGTTGTGCATCTGAGGAGGCATTGTGTTGGCCACGATGACGTTTGTCCCCAGGTTCTCCTGGATCAGGTGGGGGTGCAGGGGGTGGTGGGCGTGCGGCGTCTCACTCGATGAGCCTGAAATGCAGCACGTGAGGTGAGTTTCCACAGTGGCAGAGGGAGGCACTTCAGATGGGCAGACCCACTGCACCAAAGGCTCCAAGGCTTTGTGCACCATCGGCTTGTGTGTAGGTGGCTGGAGCAGAGCCTTCCCTTTTCCTCCATGAATGCCTTGACATACCTAACCCTTGCATGCTGCCTGCATTTCCTTCTATACAGGATCACGTTCCTGAGGCACCTGGGTCACCTCTATGTAAAGAATAGCACAGTGGCAGCTTTTCATTTTGTTTTGTCCTATTGGATGCTCCCACTGGAAAACCTGTGACACTCTTTCAACCTGAGCTTTCAGACTTTTCTGTTTTGATGGCTCCCTTCTGACAGAGGAGGATTAGTGAAATGGGTGCCTGGTAGGAGGTGGGGGTTGCACAGCAAAGCTTGTCCATGTGCAGAGGGCTGGGGACACCTCTCTGTAAATAGATGCAGAGCTAATGCATCTCTTTAGGTGAGGAGAAGTAGAGGACCCTTAGTTACCACTGCCAATGACAGGGGAGATGATTTGGTGTGAGTCAAGGGCTGTCTCCTAAATTTTTCAGGTAGGCAGCAGTGGCTATGGAGGTCCTCAAGGCGAGGGTGATCAGGGAGCACCGAGAGATCTCACGCGGCACCCTCAAGCACTCACCTCCCAGCAGCATCTCCTGCAGCAGGTTGTCAATCTTGGCCATGCCGAAGAGCTTGACGAACTGGATCTGCTCTATCATCTGCCAGGTGATGCTCTGCAGCACGGGCAGCAGCAGCAGCAGCTCCCCGAAGCGGCCCCGCGAGTCGTACTGCCGGTCGTTGATGTAGTCCTCCAGGCTGACCTGCACCTGGTACCGCATCCGCTTGATCTTGGACGGGTCGCTCAGTCCTTTGGCATCTGCAACAACACCCACCCACCCACCAGGCTATCCAGGCTGTTCCCCTGGAGCTGCCTGTCAGGAAGGCTGGGCGTAGCCTGGGGCAGGCTGGCTCTGATTCCGTATTCTTTGCTCTAATGGGCATTTTTTCTCTTCTTAGGCTGAATTCTCCCCTCCCTCTAAGAACAGTCTGGCCCACAGAGGAGACCAGGCAGCATTTCCACAACTCAGGACCAGTGTTGGTCAGCTCTGAGGGTAACCCTGCCCAGGCTGGAGCGTACCTGGGTCAAAGAAGATGATGGCTTTCAAGCAGGCATACTCGTTGTCGTCTATCTGCAGCTCCTGGAAGGGGAGGACCAGCTCGTCCAGGACACGGTTGGCCACGCGGTTCACCTCCACCAGCTCGGGGCAGTTCCGTGGGATGATGTGGTCATTTCCTTTGGACAAGCAGCACAGAGACCATCACCTCAAGACTTATCAGGGGCGACAAGGAGTCCAAAACCCAGGCAACCAATGGTGAGATAATTTTGAGGGTGGAAGAATTAAGAAGTTCCTCCTTCTGCCCTTTCCCTGTCTCAGAAATGCTGGTCTGTGTTGCCAGAGCAGCCCCTCATTGCACAGGAGCCTCTCAAGTGAGGAGAAGCTGGCTGAGGAGTGAGAGCTTTTTTGTCAATCACACCACAGCCTGCTTACACAAACCTGGGGGTGCACTGGGAATGTTCACAGTCCCCCAGCTTTGTCACATGTCATGGCCTTGATGTGAATGTCTGCCAAGCCTCCCTGCACCCAAAAGTTGTGGTAGGCTAGCTAAAATACAGAAGGGCTCAAGCCATTACCCTGCAAAAAGGATGTCCACAAACACTGAACCACCCTCTCCTTCAGCCCAGCAGGGAAGCATCACAGAAGCAGATGGGCTGGGAGCAGAAGTGCACTCCTTACCTAGCAGCAAGACATCCTTGAACACCATGGACCTCTTGGCAGCTCCCAGTAACAGATGTTCCCCTGCGTGTGCTCGCAGCAGTGCTACCTGCAAGGGCAGGCAAAGGTTATTTGGGTGATGCAGAGGCAGAGACAGGCAAGAGTTGCATTCAAGGATGGGGAGTGAGAGCCCCTCTGCAGTCACAGTCATGAGCAGGACCATGCCAGACCGTCCAGGACCTCACACCAGCGTGGGACATGTTCACAGGGGGCTGTTTGCAGGCAAGGCAACCCCTGCCAAGTGCAGAACCAGGGATCAAGCTCCATCCTGGGAACTGGGGAGAAGTACAGCCCACTGCTGTGGATAGTTGCTGTCCCTCTGGGCTGTGCCCACCTCCCACTGAAATCACGCTCACGGGGACCCACGTCTGGTCACCCTCCGGCCACTCATTCCCTCCACAGCCATGGGAATTGGAGCCAGGGAAGCCAAAGGCATGTTTTTCTCTCCCGACGTTAATGATTGAAGTGTTTAATTTTACACCCTCCAGCAGCTCCTGAGAATGTTCTGAATCTTTTGCCCTCCTTCAGTTAAAAATTTCAGAGATTTGGGCAGAAAGAGAAGTTAACAATTGGACACCCTGACACAGAGGCTTCTTAATGTCCAGCCAGGAGCTTCTGCTGGAGAAAACAATCATTAAACATTAATAGATCCTGAAAAGTATGTCCCGGTGGGAATGGTCCCTTTTTCCAGTGTGTTATCCCTCAGCATCTGACAAAGCCAAGGGGAGTTTTACCCTATCAGAAATGCCAGGAGAATGTGTCACCCACACAAGAGACCTCTGGTTAGATGCTGAGAGAGGGATTATTTTTTTTGCAGACAGTGCAAAAAGTTATGCAAAATAAACAGAGTGGAGATCCTTGCAAAAAGACTCACCACACATGATACTGGGGAGTCTTTATCTAGATGCCAAAATCTAGCCTCTCTCTATCTCTCTCCAAACATGGGTGGATGTGTTGGTTGAGCTGCTTGTAATTACCAGAGCTGCACAAAACTGGGCTTTCCTACCCGATGAAACTTTGAGAAGGACGGGGAAATAAAATGCAAGTCCCAGGGAGGAGCAAAGCTGTCACCCAGAAATGTCCTGCCTAATGAAAACTCAGGAAAGTTCAGTTTGTAACCATCATTTTTTTACAGAGGACATTAAACCCTCTGTGCTTATCTGGCTTAGGGAACCCACAAATGACATTTTAGTCATCTGTGTTAAAGGCAAATATATTCCTGCTTTTTAACCCTGGGGGAAAAAAAGACTTTCTATTGCCTTAGGAGCAAATTAGTGTTTAGCTTCACCAATTCCACACTCGGAGCATGGACACAAACATATCCCCAGGGGAGCAGAAAGGAAGACAGGCACATTAGTTTTTAAGTCTTGAGCAGATTTTAGGCCAGAAATCTGTCCTGCTAGTTCTGATTCCCCCAAGCATCTGTATAGCACTTCAGGTTTTCGGGCTGGCTGACCCCTGCAAGATGTGCATCGATAACGTTCCTAATTTGAGCTCGGTGTTATCCTGGCTGTGCTCATCGACTGATTAGCGCCACATGGCATTGTATGGATGCCTGGCCCGTGCTGGCATTGTATGGATGCCATTCCCAACCAGGATAACAGAGTGGACAATGCACTTTGAAGGTCTCAGCTGTCCTTGGCTCCCTGCTGCCTCCACCAGGGCCCAGCGAGGAGGGGAAGGGCAGGGGGACTTGCCTGGTCATCCAGGGGCAGCTCACAGAAGGCAGGGATGTACTTGGCCCACTCCACCAGCACCAGCAGCTGCTGCTTCATGGACTCACAGACGTCGGAGATACTGGCGATCTTCTTCCCTCGGATGTCTCCGTTGATCACAGAAACGGGAGATGATATCTGGCAGGAGGGAAGAGATCCCTCAGCTTTCAGTGCCACAGAGGAAACACAGAGAGGAAAATCCCCAGCCCCTGGGTTGTGTTGATGCAGACTCCAGCATCAACAACCACCTTTTTTCTGTGGCACAACCAGCCCCCAGTATAGGTGACCCACCATAACTCATTTAAATTGAGATTAGCCTGGGGACCTGTGAACACAGAATGCTCCAGAGCTGAGGCTGGGGATCATCCTGGAGAACTGTAATGCCTTGAATAGGCTGGGAAGCACAGGAGAAATGTTTCTAAAGCCAGGATCTACCTCCCACTGAACAAATGTGCTCAGTCAAGACTCAGGAGGGGACAGAGGGGGTTGTGTAGCAGAGGTAGTTGTTGGCCTCACTGGTAGCAAGGAAATGTCCACCCAGTGCTGCTGCACGAGATACTTGGAACCACCAAAGGGCAGAGAACTTCTCCTCCTTCCACTTCACTCCAGAGCCAGTGCTTGGCCAGAGCTGGAGACAAGCAGGCTCTGCTTCTCACCTGAGTCACCATGAGCACACCAAGCCTCTGCCCAAGGCAGCTCTCCGGGTCTGACACTGCTCTCTGTGAGCACCAGCTCATGAATATCTGACCTTGCCCACTTTGAATGGCTGAAGACAGACTTCAAAGACAACAATCTCCCACCTTCCACCAGCTTTTAGGGCCTTTTGGCAAAACTGGACAAGTGCAAACACGGCCACAACACAGGCCACGTTTGTTGCACGGTGAATTATTTGCGATTGAGAGGCAAACTGGGCCATTTCATTTGCAAAGGACAAGCCTGAAAGCTCTGCAAGCACTGTCACACAGAGCAGGACAGGACATCTCCCCCAAACCAGGCACCCAACCTCCTGCCTGCTTCTCATGCATAGCTGCTCACCCAGGCCATCTGAAAATTGCCCTTAGTCACTACTTTATCCTCATGCTTCTGTAAGCAATTAACTCAACCCCATCGCTGCCCTCTGCCTGCCCTCTGTGCTCTGGTACAACATCAGCTCTTCCTGTCCTGTCCCTGCCAGCACTTTCAGCTTGGACCCTGCCAGCCTCTCCAAGGAAATGGAATTCAAATGCCACCTGCATTTTTTTTTTATTTTTTTTTTTCCCCAGGTTGCATTACCTGGAGGCTTTCCAGATCACCAGCTATTATTGAATAAATAAGATTGTAAAAATCTCACCATGTATTACCCTAATCAGTGGGCCCGGAAGGCTTAGCAAATAAATAAAGACCTCTGAGTGAGTGACCCTAGATCCTGGAGAAAGCAGCTCCTCAGCAGTATCTTGTTCTAATTAGCCAGGCACATAAAAGTTACCAATTACCGTGCTGGAGCCTGCCTTGTTTAATGAGTCTCTCTGTGCTCTGTGGGAGAGCAGGAGCTCCTCTGGATTTGTCCATGGTTGTAGTTTTTATCAGCAGACCCTGCTACAGGCTTACATGTGATGCCACTGCAGGACTCTGGGTCCTGGAAATGTCCTTCCCTTGGAGACCTGGTGACTTGAGACCCCCTTACCTCACACCTCTGGGAGCAGCACCAGTATCATTTTTATGGGGTATATAAATGTCTGAGGTCCCAAGTAGGAAAAGGTGAGGTGGGGGATGAGTTTGGATGCGTTTCTTGTGTTCAGGGTTGGTCCTTGGCCCTTCTGGCATATCCCCTCCTCAGGGAAGTGGATCCTACAGCCTCAGCCCAGTGTGGAACCCAGAGCACAGCAGATCTTGTCCTGAAGCATCTCCTGGGGTGGCCTTCAGGGTAATATGACCCTTGAAGCAATTAAGGACATGGACTGCCAACACAAACCCCTCTTCACTTTCCCCAGGACACGACCTGCTGCTCTCCCCAGCTCCCATGAAGAGTGGCAGCTCTTGCCACCAGCACAGCCCCATCCTCATCACTTGTTCTCAGACAAACCCTGCCCACAGTGTGCATCCATCCTGTCCTGTGTCCTCCCACAGAGTGCTGAGCTGGTGTTCACCACTTGTAATATCCAGACTCTTAAACCAGAGCTGTCTTTTCAGGCGAGCTCTGGAACTCTAGGAAATCTTGGCAGTGTGTTACTGGAAATGGGGAACCTCAGCAAGAACTGGAAAAGATATCCACATAAAACAAGCATCAAACTGGTTCCCTGTGAAACTGTGCAGGAAGCCAGAATCTGAAGATCCTAATGGCCAATGGGGAAGGGAGGCTGCTCATGCAAATCCAGCCCCTCGTGGCCTTAGGCAGCCACAGCTCTTTGGATTTCAGTGATTCTACCCCATTTTCTTCCAGCAGGCTCTCCAGCCTTCATGTGTCTCATCAAAGCAGAACAAATCACTGCATATTGTTACAACTGAGTTCTGGACCAAGTTGAAATAAAGGGATGGTTTCAGGTAACAAAAGTTTTTTGAAGAGCCAATGTTGAGTTGGCAGATAAGTCACTCAGAACAGAGGTGGTAATTTGAAGACTCAGCTATTAAATACTCAGCTGGCTCTGTGAGCCAGGGAGTGCCTGATGCTTTTGCATGTGCTAAAGAAAAAAGAAGAGGTACCTGCTGTGCCAGGACTTCTGCCTGCAGTAGGGCATTGATGGAGGGCAAGCTGCTGTCTTCGTAACTGGATCTCCGGGTGCTGATTCGGTCCCGCTCGTTTTGTACAGCTGCAAGAGAGGATTTTGGCTGAGCTGCAGGTCGTTCATGGCAATGCACACCAAAAACTAGCACAGGCTCTTGGCTTTCCCCTTCCTTAGCTGCAGTTTCCCAGCTTCCCTGCCAGGCAGGGTGGAGGGAGGTGCAGCTGTGTCTGGTTTGTGACGGGATGCCTGCGAGAGCTCACTACATCTGGTGGTTCTGATTTCCTATTTGCTTTATCAGACTTTCCTGGGATGGGGTCGATTCAGAACCCACCCACCTGCAGAGTTCAATGGGAAAATCTCCTTTCAAAGGATCTGAGCTTTCTTAATTTCAAGACACAGGGTCTGAAATGGTGGCTGTGCAGCCCAGAGCTGATGTGAGCACCTGCAAGGCTCCTGTCCACGGGACTCCTGCGAGTCCTTTCAGGAAGCTCTTGCACCAGAGAGGTGCAGCTGGAAAACTTCCCTCTAGGCTACAATAAGGAAAGAGGTGCAGAACTACTCCTACTTATCTATCCAGAGCAACAGAGCCCTCTCACACCTTGCTGTAAAAGCCTAGCTCCCAGGGCATTGCAAAGCCAGGACGGGTTTGACCCCGCTGTGCCTCCCTGCTTGGTCTAGTCCTGAGGAGCTGGGCTTTGAGTCAAAGGTGGCAGCAGCCAGAGCAGGAGCAGCAGTGCCAAAGGGGAGGATTTGCCTGTCTGTCTGTCACGAGGCCACGGGCTGGATGCAACTCACCCTGGCCGTGCCACTCAAACAAGTGTCTGCTCAAATAAGCTATCGATCGGTGGCAGGGGAAGCAGAACAGTCCCTGCCTCGGGCTGGTGGCTCTCTGCCTTGATAAGTTCTCAGTGTATAAATGCACCTGATAAAAAGCAATAAGGAGGCTGGGCCAGGAGAAAAGCCCTGCAGTCAGCGGCTGTAAATAGGAGCTCTCAAGGTTATGCTGCTGGTTATCAGTGGCAGGCCCCCGAGTTCAGTCACGCCATGATGTTTTCCAAATGTTTGCTCAGTATTAGCTGGTCATGCACCTAATGTAACTTCTAGTGAATATTAACAGACAACAGCACAGCTCTGGGCACGGGATGAGCAGACGCTGCAGGGGGAAGAGGATTCCTATGTTCTTCAGGAAAAGCCAAGGCAGGTTCTTTGCAATGCCTCATCCCCTTTAACAGGGGAGAAATGTTCCTGCCCAGAAGTGTTCCTGCAGGCCACCCAGGTACCACTGGTGCTTCCCTGTAGTCTTCAAGGACCCTTTTACTCCCAAGTTTCTCCTTGAGCAGGTGTGAACTGGGAGGAGCACAGGGCGTAATTTCTCTATAGGGCCCCAACAGGGTCCAACAGGACCATCATTAGGGCCACCAGGTTTTCCTGCCAATCCTGAGAAGCAGGGCTAAAGGAGGGGTGAAGCCTGGCATGCAGCCCTGCAAGGGAACATGCCAAGCTCATGACTGGAGGTCAAAATTCTCCCTAAAATCCCCTGTGATGGGAGTCTGGATCTGTGCCCAGGTGAGCACTGTGGAGGGAAGGCAGGCTGATGTGATGATGGCTGGGCAAGTGTGTACATGGCAGGGCCCAGCTTTGGGCTGTGAGGGCTTCCTCAAACATCCAGAGCCAGCGTGGCTGCTGCTGGGGGAGTGCAGGAAAGCCACACCATCACCCACCTTCCTTCTTCATTCCCGCTCGGAAGCACTTCTTGAGCCTGCAGTACCGGCACTGGTTCCTTTTGTCTTTGTCTACCACACACTGCCTGTTAAACCTGGGAAGAAAGAAAGGTGTGAGGAGCAGCAGGACTGAGCCTGAGGGCAGGGCAAGACAGAGCCCTGAGCTGCAAGACGTGCTCAGAGCAGGTTCCCAGAGGCTCACCCTGAGGAAGGAGCTCTGGTCTGTGCCTTTTCCAGGCTTGCTTTAGCTTGCAGTTTCTTCTTTGCACTGGACATCTCAGCTCTGTACTCTCCCTCAGGGTGTTCAGTAAGGACAGACTAGAGCTGGGAGTCACATGCAGGAGCTCAGGCTGCTGGTCTTACTCACTATTAGGCATGGGATGCCCATAAAGGACTAGCAAGTCCCAGGGAAATTAAAAGTGTGGTCTAGGAGAGTCAGAACCGACTTGATAGCCTCTGTTGTAAGTTAGATCCCAGTTGGAATGAAGGAAGAATGCATTTATTCGGAATAAAAAAAGGGGTAGAGGGTTGTTCTTCAGCTAGTAAGGTTAAGGAGTCAGTTTAAATCCCTGCATCTCTCCACGGCTGTGTCTGGGATCCTCACAGGTTGCTTCTGACCTCGGGACAGCATCACTGGTGTGCAAACAGCCCTTCAACCAGCTCCTTCCCTCTAAACTGTCACCACCTCCACTGCACACTGTAGGGCAAACACTGATCTCCCATGTGTGTGGCTCCTGCAGGCATCACAGGCATGAATTTCACTTGCAAATTTGCTGAAATTTGCAGAGTAAAGACAAAGGAGCGCAGAGCTGGGAAAGGGCTCCCAGCCTTGCTGAGTTCTGTAGCTTTTGAAAAGGCTTGTTTCTACTGTGCTTTTTAAAGCCCCAAGCTAAGATTTGCCCAAAAGCAGCTTTTTAAGCATTTCTGTATCACATATAAAAGCCTGAGCCTCTAAAGAACTGGGCACCTGGTGGAGCTGTGGGGAGAGGGCTCCCTTGGCAGGCAGCTTAAATAGTCCTGGGCTGCAAGTGATAACGTGTTTCACATGCACTCTAAAACCTAGAGATTCCTTCTGTCACTCAGATTTTAGAGCCATGTTGCTCTTCATGCTCTCCAGGTGGCTGTCAGGCCGTCAGAAGGAACTCACTCCAAAAACTCCCAAAGTTGGAGCAGTCACTGACCCCCCCAGCTGGGGGTGAGCTCGGGGAAGGCGGTGGGTGATGCAGGGAGGACGGTGAGGACGGTGCTTTGAGGGCTTTACCACTGAGCCCTCGGGGACTGTTTTGGCTCAGGCACGTGGGCCTGTCCCCCGTGGCCTTACCTGCAGGAGTACATGTGGTTCTTGCGGACGCTCCTCCTGAAGAAGCCCTTGCAGCCATCGCAGCTGGAAGCCCCGTAGTGCTTCCCCGTGGCGCGGTCCCCGCAGATGGCACACAGGGCGCTCACCCCGAGGCTGCTGGAGGTGTTGAGGTTGGCTGCTTCCGATGGAGACGTGTCTGCTTGGGGAAGAAGAAAGGCAGTGAGGCAGACAGCCGACATTTCCAGCTCGGTTTCCAGTGAGAAACTGGATTTTTGAGGGGAACCAGGCTGTGTGGAGGTGTGGAAGGAGCAGTGGGTGCTCTGAGTGCTTGAGTCGTTGTGTTTTGAGTGTGCAAAAGCTCCCTGTGTGTCAGGGCGAGACAGCTCTTCCCAAAGGCCTTCAGATAGAGCAGAGGCCCGTTTGCAGGAGCCACAGAGCAGAGCCAAAATTCCTCGGGGATTTGCAGACGCCTTGGGCTGCAGCAGTGCGGCCAGAGAAAACGCTGATGCGGAGTTAAAGTTGAGGTATTACAGCTCAGGGCGAGCAGCTGATGTATTAGGGAGGTGTTTGTGTTACAGCACAAGAAAGAGCCCAAGCCAGCCCTAAGCAGATGCAGTCATAGAAAAAAAGGTGACCAGCTCCCTTTCCTGGAGAGCCTCGGTACCAGGCCTGGAGTTCTTTGGGAGAACAAGGCTCTAGGAACATAACAAAGCCAAGTGACTTCTGCTGGAAAACTCCTGTGGGCAAACACTACCTGGATGGAGTCTGGTAGGACCCCGGTGGAGGTTGATCTGTCTTGCAGTCCTTACAGAACGACAGGGGCTGGCATTTGCAGGTTTTTTGGGGGAGGATGGGCAGCAGCCTCTGGAGGAAAGGACATCTGAAAGGCTAAAAACCTACACTAAACCCCTCCAGCAAAGCCAAACAAACCTCAAGGCTGAAGGGATCAGTCCTTAATTCAGTTGATCTAATTGTCCCCTCCCATGTATGTTTTCTGTATCAGCATAGGCACATTCCCCTGCCTCAGTGGAAATGCCAGTTGCAAATAATACCCAGGATCTACAAAGCCATAGAAACTGCTGGGATTTTTAATGCTTGAGTCAATTGGTTCCTGTTCCCTGGGTTTGGCAGGCACACAGTTAATGCTCACCCTGGGAGGGTCACAGCTGCTCCCTCTTGGCACCCAGCAGAAAGGGGCTATAAAAAACTGGTCCTGAGTGGTAGCTGGAGTGTGGGTGCTGGGGGAGGCTAAGCCAAGGCAAAGGCTTGGCTTGCTGGGGCAGGGCTGCAATTTTATCTTCTGTTTTGCAGAAGAAGAGGTGTTGCAGCAGGTGCTGCACATCCTGCTCGTGCCATCCCTCAGCAGGAGTGGCTGGCGTGGACCCAGCAGTGGGCTAGCACTGGGGGGTTCTGGAGCCAGCCCTGGCTCTGGCAGCATCTTTCATTTCCCTGCCTGCTTTCTGTCTGTCTAATTCCTTGTGTCTCTCCTGTGTCTCTTTCTGAGTCAGCTGGCTGACTCTCCGTGTCCTTGCCTGGCACACCCTGTCACACAGCTCCGTTTCCCTGCGTGCCCCAACACTGGGGCAAAGCTCCTCTCCCCACTCCCGAAGCCCTGAGCTCCTCCCAAGGCCATGCTGACTGTCCCCTGTCCCTGTGAGCAGCTTGCCTCCAAAAACATCCTTCCTCTTGAGGGCTCAGCTGCATTCAGGCCATCCCAGAAGTAAAGTTAAATTTCCACTTTCAGCTAAACTTAGGACTCGGATGAGAGAGGAAGGGCTGATCTGCCTGTAATCACGACAGCCCAGATAAATCCCTTTTTAGCAGTCTATCACACTGTAATCAGATGAAGGGGGAGCAGGAAAAACTGGCACCGTTATCAGAAAAATTGCAACATCTCGGTCTAACAGCCAGCAACAATGAAATTATTGCCTAATAGATAATTTCCCAATTAAGTTTATTTTGTGGTGCCAGAAACATGGGCTCTGGCTGCTGCAGTGAAGCATTTTGAATGGGATTGATTTGGAGTTTAAGGTAAATGGGGGAAAGCAAAGAACCAGGCTTTGAGACCTCACAGCTGAGACTTGTCTTAGGACAGGAGCTCTTTGAGAGGACACAGGACCCGTTTTGGCCTGTGATGGTGACAAACTCCCTGCTGAGCAGCTGCCTCAGGGCTGGAGCTGTGCAGGGCAGGGAGCAAGCTCTGCTGTGCCAGAAAAGCAGGCAGAGATGTGGGCAAAGCAAAGCAGCCCTGGAAGTGAGACCTGTCCCTGGTCTGGAGGGAGAGGAGAGGAGTTGGTGCTGCCTGCCCCAGCTGACTCACCCAGCCCTGCAGTGTGTGTCACATCACACTTGATCTTGCCATATAAAGTTATGGTGTTTCCCTGCCCCGTGGAGCCCTCAGTCCAGGGGAGCCAAATCACAGCCCCCTGTGGAAACACTTGCTGGAAGGGAGAGAGACAGAGACAGGGAGCAAGACCTGGGCTTGTCCAGGAGTGCCCGTGGGCATCAGCAGAGCCTTCTGGGACAGGAGTGCCACAGCAGCCTCGGTGACACAACAGGAGGAAAGGTCTTGGAGGGTTCTCTCTGTGGTGTGCTGCATTTAGCCATTAACCTCATGTTTAGAGAGACTTCAGAGGGGACTCGGAGGGGAATCTTCTCTTTGGTCCCCAAATGGGTGGGTCAGTGTTGGGAATCCTGGAGGGTTAAGTGTGATCCTACCCTCCTGAAGGGATGGGAACATTTGTCTACCCTCTCAGTGTCCCCCTGTCCCTCTTTCTGGGGGCTGTGCCTCCTGGCACCACAGTGCTCCCAGGGAAGGGGATGCCACCCCACACCCCAGCACTGCACAGGGGAAGGGCCGTGGCCTCAGAGCAGCTGTGGGGGCAGCGCCTAAATCACTTCTCGTAGTGATTTTCACCCTTGCCAGGTGCTAATTGCCTTTCTGCTCCAGGAAAACCTGTCTGCAGCTGCTGCTGGACTGGGACTGGCTGGCTGCTCCGGAGCCACAGGCTCAGCCATCTGTCTGGTGAACCATCAGCGGCGTTTCACTCCAAATCTTCCAGCCAGTCTTTTCTCCTGGCTGGGGTCTGGGGGAGGTGAGACCCCACCGTGTTCAGCCCAATCCCAGGCCGAATGCCTGGTGGGGAGCTCTCCTTCCACCCAGCTCCTGCTGTGTGCTGTTCCCGAGGTGTCTGGGCTGCAGGGCACCATCCCACCTACCCCAAACACAGCTGTGCTCCCACACCTCTGGTTCTCCCTGGGGGAAGGAGAAACCCTCCCATGAGCTGCTGGGACAACCCCCCCATCCCCTGTCTGACACCCCTGCCGTGCCCCAGCCCCGCTGGGAGCGTTTTGGTGGCCACCCCAGGGATTCTCCTCCGCGGCAGAGGGGACTCACCGTTGCCCATGGCCAGGACCTGCATGTTCTCAAACTCCAGAGTGGTGTACGCCGGGTCCAGCGCTGCGCTATAATCTGCCATCTCCATGTCTATGAGGGCTTTGGAAAGGCGCATTATCATCGGCAAACACGGGCCAGATTGTCCCGATTCCCCCGGCCCAGGCTATTGGCCCTCTTGCCTCCCTCTGCCCTGGCTGCGTCCCCTAGCTGTTGTCTTTTATTTCAGATATTTCTCTGAAAGGATTTGCTGAGCCTCAAGGCCTATACTCCCCAGAGGGGTGGAGGCAGGAGGCAGGGGTTAATCTTTAATCATCTCACCCACTGCCGAATGCTGCTAAGCTGTGGTGTGGGTTTTTTTTTTTTTTGGTGGAGCTGCAGTGATTCCTGTTGACTGTTTATGGTTGAATCTCAAGGCAATTTGCTGCTCCTGGCTCCTCCTGGGCACAGGCAGGACCATGGGAGCGGGCACTCACCGGCAAGAGAACACCTTGCCAGCCTATTGATCTCGATGCTGAATGTTGGTCTTAATGGTACGTGGGATGGAAAACTTGTAGAAGACCCTACCAGGAGAACAAGTTTGCTCTTCACTCCTGTCATTGCCTTCCCCTCCCCACCACTGGTTGTCTTCACCCCTGCTTTTCCCTTCTCTTGCTCCCTCCATCCCTCCCACTCCTCTCTCCCTCACGGTCAGAGGAGGTCAGCTCCTGCCTGCCAATTTACACGTTGCTATGTAAAGCAAAGCGTATGACTCCTTTTACTTCCCTATAAACCAGGTTTTACAGGGGCTGGATGCCCCATAAACAGATCCCACTCTCCATGCCCCAGCAGTGAGAGGGGCCAGAGGGTGGCACAGGTACCCTGGGAATCACCTGGATGGCTCCTGTCCCACGACTGGAATCACTTAGTGCAGCCTCGGGATTTGACTGATGTGCCTTAAACTTTTAATTAGAAGTGTTAAATAATAAATAATCAGTAATTAAGTAGATGTGCTAAAACGCAGCAGAGCTTTACTCTGCAGGGGGATTTTTCCTTCTTTGGGTACAACCAACTTCTGCTGCCTCACCCAGACCTTGAGTCTGACCCTGCTGGTGCTGGACCCCCTCGACCAGAGCAAGCAGCAGAGCTGCCTGTGCTCTCCTCCTTGCTAAACCTGGGTGCTCCCCTCCCCAGCTGCCCCTGAGCACATCACTCGTCCACTTCAGCCAGAACTGAGCCATTTCAGTGCAATTGCGGGATCATCGAGTGGGAATTTAATCGACCGCGGAACGGCAGGGGCTGAATGGCGCAAGAGAACCAGCAATTAACGATTCGGTATCGGCTCGCCCCGGGCTGGAAACACCCCCGGGGGTTTCGCAACCAACTGCTGTTGGTTTGAGCTCCCAACTGGCTCGTGTTTGTCCTTCCCAGGCACCCCAGAGTGCAGCGCCAGCCCTGCTGGCACCACGAGCCTCCCGGGCCACGGTGCGACACCAAGGTCTCTGCTCCTCAACAGCACGTGCCTTTGGGCAGTGATGCTAGTGGTGATTTGCCACTCACATTTTAGGAGGAGGAGGAATTGTTCAAGCAGCCCTTGCCCCCCAGAACAATGACCTACAGAGCACTTCTAAAAAGCTCTTCTGCCCTGAGGCTTCGGGTCTGCAGGAGTGAATCTGAGCTCAGGGGAGAGCCCCTGCCTTCTCACTTGGGACTGGTGATAAATGACCCTTTGCTGAAGGGAAAACAGTCATCCAGCCAGTCCTCCTGAGGGACAGGCCAGGGCTCTCTGCACTCACGTGGCTCTTCTCTTGAGCAGACACAGTCCTGGCCAAAAACTGTTTTTACGATGTGCAAACTGGGATGGGGATGCTAAGGTGGAGCATAGCCCCCTCCATAGCCTCCTCCCTGGGACCTCCACCCCAATCCCGGCCAGGCCACAGTGATCCCTTTGATTAGATAAATGCTACAGACAGCAGGTCAAATATGTGCAGGATTTGCCACAGCGTCTGGTAAAATATCGTAAAAACACGGCCCCTTCTGCTCTGCTCAGCAAAACAAACCTTTTGCTTCAATAGCCTGCTGAGCAAGGAGGCTGCAAAGGCTGTTTGCTCCCCAGGCAGGAAGGATTAAAAGGGCCAGGAATAGAGATCATCGAGGCAGAGTGTGCGGGAGAGCGGCAGATAAGGAGCGGGGAAGTTTGGAGAGCATTAGGTGGCTCACAAGGCTGGGACTGTCAATGGGACGTGGTGTTTTCCGCCTGGAATTGTGCTCACTGTTGTTTTCTCGCTGCCACCATCCTATGTGGGTCACCAGTGCCTCCTCCTAAATCCCTCCTCTCGGAGCCAGACCAGCCCTGGGGATGGGCTCTGATGGAGACGCATCAGCTGCTCCCTGGGCACAGGCTGCTGGGGGAGATGTTTTTTTCATTTTTATTCCAAGAGAGACAACTCAGAGCTGGCAGAACACCACTAGTGGGTGAAGGCTCTTCCCAGATCAGGTGCTCCAGGGAAGTTCAGCTCCCAGACCCGCTCCTCCCTCCTGTCCCTCCACCCACAGTTTCCTGTGTTAGGAGGTGTCTGCAAAGGAGACCATGACAGCTCTGGGGCACGAAGGGTTCTGTGCCAAGTGATTATTTAATATTTATCTGTTGAGCAGCAAATCCTTTCCCACATTGGCACATCATGACACTAATTCTGCCTTATCTATATATCCCTGACTGGCAAATTCATGCGATGCTAGAGGGGATTCCCTGAAAATAAGATCTGTGCTTGTCAGTAAATGAGGATCAGGAATAGAGTATTTAATAGGGCTTTTTTGGTATGGATGCCATCAACTACATTTGAGCTCTTCATGTCAAGTGGGTGAGCAGGCACCTCTCTCAGGGCTCCTTGAGCACTTCTTGAACAGGGATGTAAGATGAGAGGATAACTGAGGTTGGAAGGGACCTCAAAGTCTCCACTCCAGCCTCCTGCTGGAAGCAGGGACAGCTGTGAGAGCAGCATGGGTTGCTTGGGGGTCTTGAACACTTCCAAGGATGGAGAGTGCACAGCCTCTGTAGGCAGCTCATCTTTGACTGTCCTAATGGGAAGCTTCTCCTTAGCCACTGGCTGAACCTCTTAAGAAATGCCTGGCAGACATGCCAGTGCCCAGAGCCAGCAGGACCAGCCTCCTCTTCCTCGGTGGTGCCACCACTGCAGTCCCTCCTGCAGATCCTTTCTCTCGTGTCACTCGCAGCTCCAAGGCCACTGTGGAGCTGCAGTGGCTTTTTTTACTTGGTGTGCAAGTAAAGCAGAGATGGGCACAGGTCTGACACCTCTCTAGAGCAGGAAAACCCTGAGCAAGGTCAGGGCCACTGTGTCCCATCCCTGTGTCCCCGAGAGAGCCCTGGGGAAGCAGGAAGCCCAGTTACAAGACAAAGACCAAAAGTCCCCAGGGGAACGTCACCGGCACAGTCATCTCCACACATGCAAAGGTCCCTTCTGCCTTTTTTTTTTTTTCCCCCTTTGAAATTTCAAATTCCAGTTTGTGGACAAAGTCCTGCCTTATGTGAGAATATAGATCTCCGACCACTGACCAAACTCCACTCCAAGCAGTCCCGAGGACTGCTCTTCCCCTTGCCCACAGATGCCTCTGCTCAGTCCTTGGATCTGCCAGGATCCTGCCGAAATTTTGCACTGGAGCACAGCACTGGTACTTGGCACAAAGAAGATTTTGCACTTAATGTCAGCAGCTCCCTTTCTTGGGAAGGATCATCAGGAATAACCAGGTAGGAGTCTTATCAGCTGCAATTCATTTGACCAGTCACAGCAGATAGAAAATGAGAAGGAGAAACAAGGGCTTCCATTGTGCTTATACCAGCAATTTTATCTCATGATTTAAATAAGGGAAGGGGGGAAAAAAAGCAGCTTCAGAGGGGATGAAAAACAAGAGGGAACATGAGCTTGTGGAGGCAGAGCCACTCTGCATGGTTAACTGATAACTCCAATTTGCCTCTTCCCTCTCATCTTTTCTGATTCTTCCAATTAAGCTCAACTTATTCTCATGCTAATCATTTCCTGACCTGTTTATTCTGCATTAAAAAATTAACAGAGAGCAGTTTACTGCTTGACTTGCTCACACAGAACTGCTACAGATTAGCAGGCAGGCTTTAAGCCTCTACACAGGACTTTTGGGTCTCACAGCCAGTCTGCACAGCTTGAGGATGAGCTTTTTTTTCCTGTTTTTAAAGAACAGCGTTTTCTAAAGTCAATATAAATCCCCCTCCCTCCATGCCATGAGTATATTTGCTCTGTGACTATTTCCAAATGGGAAAGATAAAGCCAAGGGCTTGTGTTTTGTCAGACTTTTGTAAACAGGGATATTTAGGCCACACTGTCGAACCCTTCTGCCTTCTACCTCGGCGTGACTCTGGAGCAGAGTTGTCAGTGTGTTAATAAGCAGCTCCAAGGAATTTGTTTGGGGCTGGGGGGCTACAGGTCAGTGCAGCTGCACAAGCCCCCAGTTCAAGGAGCAGATCTTTGCCTCTGTTCCAGGCAATCATCCCCCCAGGAGCCGCCAGAAGCTTCCAGGGAAGCTGATGATGCAGCAGGAGGAGAGCAGAGCCACGTGCAAGACTCTTGCCTGGAGGAAGGGGCAATTTATTGTCCTGTTAAACAGCAAGTCACTCTTGGTGATTTACTTTCCCCAGAGCTGAATTACCTGTCAGTGAGGTTGGGACAGGGGTGGTTTGGGGCTGGGGATGATGCCCAGGACAGGCAGTCCCTGAGCAGACCCCAGACACAGTGTCACTGATGAGCCTGTGACATGTGGTGGCACCCCAGGCTCCCCAGCACAGCTCAGAGTGGCAGAGGCAGCTTTGGTGCAACCTCAGGCTGTTTCTTGCCAACGCCAAATTTACCAAAATGGGGCCAAACCACCCAAAAACCCCGTGTGGAGAGTCCAGGCAGGTTTTGTACGTGGGAAGAGACACTTCAAAGGAGGTAGAAGACTCTGCCTGAACTCCTCTCCGAAAGCAACATGCGCCTTTCAGCCGAAGCTGGGATGGATGTTGGGGCTGGAGACAATGATTGGAGTTAAATAAATAGCTGCCCTTCAAAAGTGACAGGGGAAGAACTGCAAACGTGGGGACAGTCAGACCATTTCAGCACATACTGCTCTGGCAATAACACTGTGTGTGCCTTTCATCCCAGGACCAGAAAGGGGTTTATTATCTTGCCTAACAAAGGCTCTGAACTCTTGAGGAAGTAATTATTATTTCCCTTGGGAGCTGTTACTAAGCAAGGACAATAAATCTGAGCTGTTCCCAGAAGGGTGGCTGTGCTCAAAAATGCCAGGGCATTTGCTGGTGTGTATCAACATCACCTTGTCTGCACTGCTGCCCCTGAAAACAGCATCTGGCCTCTGGGACCTGAGGCTCTGGAACTCTGGCTGCTCTGTTTTCATGTGAAATTGCCCAGTGAGCCCAGGACCAAGTGAGGAAGAGGAACTGCTGGATTCATCTTCTTCCTTTACATCACAGGCTGCAATTCATCTCGAGTTACAACTCCCACCACTGATCCCACCTCCCCCCTAAGCCCTTACACCATGAGCATTGCCCTCCATCCAAATCCCAACCCAGCAGAGACCCAGACCCTTTCCTGCAAAACACTCTCCTGCCTGTCTGGGAGGAAACCCCGAAAAGCTCTGCCTTTGCCGTGTGCTGTTCCAGATTCACTGTCTATGCTGGCAGTTGCTTGCCTGTGGTTTATACCCCCTTTAAATGGGGGAGCAGAAGCCACAGGGAAGCAGCAGCTCTGCAGGGAGGGTTTGCTGCCAGCAACAAGCACCTATTGCCCTCCATGCCTCGCCAGCTCACATGTTTAGGGTGGCAGGGAACTCAGCAGCCCACTCTGGACCCAGAGAGAACTCGTTTAGCAGGTGGATGCGATCCCTTTGGACCTGAAGTAATCTTGCAGCTTCCCAGGACAAGGATTCTTAGTCTGACTAAGCTCACAGTCTGACAGGCAAGCAAGTCCCTGCCTTCAGCCCTGCCAGCTGTTTGCAGGCAAATGTTTCATTGACATTGCACGTTCGTTGTACACGCATGAAACAGCCCCTAAATCGTTCCAGTTGTGGAGCAACAGGGGGAGGAGAACAGCCAAAATCAACAGTGGTTACACATCAAGTTTTACCCTTTTTTTTTTTTAAATTTCTTTTTGCAAAGATGGAGGCATCAGCAAGCCACGCCTGGGAGTGACCTCCAGTGGCTGCTGGGGCTCTTGGATCAGCCCTCACTCAGAATCAAGGCAACCACCTGCAAAGCTGCTGGGGGGGCTGGAGGCAGAGCTGCAGCTGGGCAGGGGCAGCAGGGGGACAGTCTGAGCCAGCACACACCCTCCTGTACAACACAACCACCCTGGCCACTGCCAGGGACACAAAACCACAGCAGAAAGCAAGGTATGGGAACATGGGAGACTCCTACATGGGGAACAGCAAGGGAAGGGGATCACTAGTCTCCCAGGAACTCGTGGGTAGGACACTGCAGTGCCAACTGCAACCAAACATGGGAAACTGCCAGTTAGCCTTTGAGTATTTGACCTGTGTCTCCAAGACTGGATAACACTATTATTTGTCCTTTTGCATTCCTGCAAGACCCACTGCCATTGGCCTTTTGTACCATAAAGAAATTAAAATATATTGTGACCATAAACTACATCATTTGAGGAAATGAACCATTTCTGCTGAAAGCAAAGCCGTGAACTCTCCCAAATCGATTGCCAGCTGATAAAGAGCGCAGGTATTGCTGGGAGCAGCCCCCAGCACGTGGCTCCCCGCTCAGCCCTGGCGTGGGGAGCTCATCCTGGGGGATGGTGAGTGGGGTGCAGGCTGCCCAGGAGGCACCAACCCCACAGCCAGCACAAGCCCTACCTGGGGAGGAATTGCTCAGGCCAGAGGAGCCCCAGGATTTTTGTCCTGGGGCGCAGTGGGGATGTTGGGGTGTTTCGGGGATGAGGCTCTGGGAGGCACAGGGGTCCAGGGCTCAGGATGCAGCAAACATGTCCAAGTGCCTGCCCTGAGCCCACTCATCCTCCTCCTTTCCTCGCCTCCTCACCAGGGTCCCTGTGAGTGCTGGGGCTGAGGGGCTGAGCACAGAGCTGGCTGGAGGGGGACAAGTTCTGGAGGGGCCCACGGAGGGGGGACCACAAAACTGCTCTGGTAAGGACTCTGTGCAACTGGAAAGGTTTGTGTTGGGAGTGTTTTTCTCTTAGTTGCTTTTCAGCTTTCGTTGTGAGGACTGGGTAAGTCCTGCTGCAGGTCTGGCTCAGGAGCACAGGCTGTGCTGCAAGTGGCAGGATCTGTCCCCAGGCCGGGAGCTGGGCTGAGAATGACTAAATCATTTTGCAAACGGCACAGGCAGCCCCTGGGGTGTCTGTGGGGTGCCAGCCTAACACCACCACCTCTTCCCCCAGCAGTCCCAGCACCCACCAACACGCCACCCCCATTGGGGTGCCTCTCCCTGGAGCCCCGGAGCCAACCTGGGGGCATCAGCCATCAGCACCCACAAACCTGGTGGTCCCGTGGGGTGGGGACCAGCAACACTAGTGGGAATAAGCTTATTTTGGCAGCTTGGATCCCCATGGGTGGCCCCGGGGGGCTGCCAGTGCCCCTCACTCCCACAGCCCGGCTAACTCGGCTCCTTCCCTCCGCGCGGCGGGTGCCGAGGGGAGCGCGGGGGGTACCTGGGCTTTCCTGGAGCAGGTCGTATCTGCTGCCATTCATCTTCCAGAGGTGCTCAGCTCCGAGGGCAGGGCTAAGGGAGTCTCGCCCCTGCACGGGGCTGTGCGGCCGGCGAGCCCCCCGCGGGCAGCGGGCCACGAGCCATGCCCAGGAGCTGGATACAGCGCAGCAGCAGGGCCTGGCTAATCCCTTAATGCTGGTCACAATGAGATTTGATGGGGAGCGGGAGTTTGTGCTGCAGAGCTGCGGGTTTTAAAGGGTTCTGGCCGCTGCCCGGAGGAAAATTATAAGGTGGTTCTGGGTCTGGCGGCCCCCAAAGCGGTACCTGCTGCTCTCTGGGCCACCTTTCAGAGGTGCCCTCACCCTGCTCTCTGGCCTGCCACCGGGTTTCTTCAGGGCAGGGGGTGCCTGGCCATACATGCAGCTCTGGAGGTTGATCCAGAGAATGTTCCTGGGTGTGTCTGACAGCGGGAGTGGGTCTGACTCCTTCTCCAGGGAGAGGCTGACTGTTTTCACTTTAAAGTGTTTTTATATAAATACCCAGAACACCATATCCTTGAGCAACAACCTTGGTCTCCCCTTCTAGCCACCATCACGATGTGTGGGATGGGAGACACGGGGACGAAGCAGGGTGGCAGGAGGGAGTTGCCTGCCTGGTTATCCCTATCCCAGGCAGCCCGAGATTTCGGCTGTGCCTTGTCCCACAGCCCATTTGAGGCAAGCCCACAGGAAGAAAAGGGATTTTCCAACTGCCAGACTACAAGAAACCTCTCTCTGCCACCCCAGCGCTGCACTCTCTGGGCTTTCTTCTGGAGATGAAGCTGCTGCAGTGGGGGCTGATGCCCAGCATTCCCATGAGGAGCAGGGGGAGCAGCATCAAGGGCAGGGCTGGCACTGAACTGTGCATAACCCCATGACACCTCCCTTCACCCCTCTGTTTCCACACAGCTTTTAATGCCTGTAACAGGGAAACACACCCAAGTCAACAGAGACTTCTCCCAGCCCATGGCAGTCCCCAGGCACACACCCATGGATGAGCCACAGGCACTACCCGGCTCTCCTTCCACCCCCTCCATCCCACCACCATTTAGTCCTCAATGGCAGCAGACTTTAGGCAGGAGAGCAGCCAGGGCTGTGGATCTGAAGCCTGGATGTTTGTCCTGTTGCCCCTCCTGCTTCCTTATCCCACCCTTCATTTGCTGATGCCGCCTTTGCCCTGCCGACACCAGGCTCCTTGTGGGCCAGTTCCCTTGGGAATCCCTCATGCCTTGTAGGCTCTTCCCTGCCTGGGCACCTCCACCTGGCTGAGCCTGCCCACCCCTGGGGCAGGATCTGCTCCTGCTCACGAGCTGTGGTGGCTGCAGGCGAGAGGCTGGATGGGAAACTGCAGCACAGGCAGGACCTTTCTCCACGGGGTGTGTGGGGGTTTATGGTTTTTTGCCCCCCATTAACCTGACACCTTACAGCAAAATGATGAGCCTCCCCTGGGAGCAGAGGGGGAGAGCAGGGCAGGAGGGGCCGGGCTCTGGAGCCTCCATGAAGGGCACTGGGCCATAAACACGGCACGCTGGCTGTCGTTTATGTGTCGGCAAACACGCCGAGTGGGCTCGACTGTTGATTCTGACCGTATAAACCAGCGTCGTGGCACTCGTTCAGGTTTGTGCAGGTTTTACGGCCCTTGTTCTGAGAAGTGCCCATGTATTTGGTTTTTCTCCTTCCTTCAGGTCTGTCTGTTGACATTGGCTCTCCTAAGCAGAGCGTTGGGCCATGCCAGGAAGTCGGGTGTGCGGCTCTCCTGGCGCTTCCCACTTTCCCAGGGGTTGT
>JAWWES010000051.1:5551386-5613653 GCA_035583135.1 Lophotriccus pileatus
GAGGAGGGAAGAGCAGAAACCTGCTCCCCTGTGCTCAGGGGGCTTTCTGAGTACCCATGAGAGTCCAAAAAATAGGACATATGCATCCAGGTTGGATGCCCTCAGTGCAGCCCTGGCCACAGCCTGACTGGTGAGCACAGCTGCTTCCTCCATGCATTACTGAAAGCTTCCTCACCCCTCCTGAACTGCTTTGGGGAGAAGCCTGGGTGAGTTATTTTGATGGCAGGAATTTAGGCCAAGCAAGAAACAGCACAGGATGCTCCTGGGCATGTCTGACCTGCTCTGGTACCCAGAAAGCCAGGCTGCTTCATGCTTCTCCCAAACCAGCATCCAGGGACCACCCAGGTGCTCCATCAGAGCTCCAGTCCCTTCCCTGGGAGCAGAGCTGCACATGGCACCTCCTGCCTCGAGAGTCCCGCCCTGTGCAGGCTGGAAATCCCTCCTCTTGGTGGCTCCCATTCTCCTCCCTTGAGGGCTGGGTTAGGAGCTTCAACCAGGATGGAGACAACTTGGGAAAAGCTCTGCCCAGGGTGACCCTTGTCTGGAGGGGCCTGACCCTGTGGGGCTGCACAGCCCCCCTCTGACCCACTGCTGCACGTTTCTTCTCCCAGGGGCTGGCATCACTGGGCACACTCCCAAAGGACCCTGGAGCTTGGAATGGGGTCATCCCTCCCAGCTGCAGTTAGGGGAGAGGCTCCCACCCGGCCTTTGGGTTGCACCCTGAGCTTCTCATGCTTGTAGCCACCTCCCTTCCCCTAGTGCTACCTCTGCAGCTCAGCTGGAGGGATGCTGCCATCCCAGAGCCAGCAAGCTCCCAGATGTCCCAGACACAGGGCCACAGATCCCAAATCTGCCTTCATGTGGAAACATCTCCCTGCTGGAACTCCATTTCCCATGGAGTGGGGACATGAAAATGGCCCTGGGGACATGAAACATCCCCCGGGACAGGTGTTCAGCATCCCCGCGGGGTGGATGCCCCATCCCTACTAGTTTGGGCTCCCAAAAGCGAGCCCCCTCCACCCCTCCACAGCCATGCACCCCAAACTACCCCTCCGGAGCCCCACTCACCATGTACTCCATGTTGGCCGCGGGGGGAGACACCTGAGCCCGCACCTGGTTGTGGTAATCCAAAATCGCGCTCATGTCGTGCGGGGAGAGGTAGCGCTTCCGACGGCTCCGCGGCACCGCCTCGCCCCGCAGCAGCCCCGCAGCGCTGCCCACGGCCGGGGACAGCAGCTCGGTGGCGTTGGGCAGCGGGAGGGAGCTGGAGAGCTGGCTCAGCCAGCAGCCCAGGGCGCTGAGGTAGAGATGCAAGCGCAGCACAGCCATGCCAGCCAGCCCGCCCGGAGTTAAGCGAGGACAAGGGGGATGGCCGGTCCCTGCTGCAGGAGGGTGGGTCTAGGAGAGAAAAGAACACAGGATTGCAAACCCCACTTCTCAAAATTAAGACGGAAATTAATTTTTCTTCTTTTCTTTTTTTTTTTTTGGTGACTTTTCAAAAGAAATGTTTTAAATTAACCTCTTTAATAACATTATTTATCACAGCAATTTCCCCGTGGCCATCAGGGATATGTCTGGGGGATTGATTTTCTTGTTGTTTCTTTAAAAAAAAAAAAAGTAAAATCAGTAGGAAATCTCCGCCGTTTTTTCACTTATGGCACGTACCTGCGGGGCAGGGGCTATTTAGGAGCATGCCGAGAGATTCGCTGCAGCCTGCCCTGTAGGAATTCCTAGGAATTTGGTGTGTTGAATAAATCCCCGGCACAAACAAGAAATCTCACACAGATAAAGAAAAGCACGGCAAGATTTAAAACCGTCGTCGAGAAATCCTAGCGACTCTTTTTAACTCGGGAAAAGTAACGGCGGCAAAAGCAGAAAAATTAGGGAAAAAAAACCAAAAGACGCACCTCCGAGCATCCCTGCCAGCCTTTCCCGGAGCAGCGGGGAGGATGTTCCCCCCGACTACGTACCGTGAGGACCGAGCCAGGAGCGGCGGAGCGCTGGGATGGACCCGCACGAACAACCTGCCGCGGAGGATGCGGGAGGTTGGGCTCAGCCCCGCTGCGGCCGCTGACGCACGGGCTGCATCTTAACTCTTCCCCCCAGGGGAATGTCCTGAAGTTGGGAAAGAGCCGTGCCAGGAGATTTATAGGCCGGTGGATGGCTCCGAGCAACGCAGCCCCGCACGGGGCCGGGGGGAGCGAGCAGAGCCCGGCTGGACGCTCCAGCGGGCACGGGGCTGCTCCTCGCTCTTGGCTGGGCTTTTGTTCAATCCACTCATAAGGGAGAGATTTCTAGGGTCATGTCTGCCCTGTTCATCCCCCAGGCTGGGGTCTCGCTGACAGCAGTGGGTAGGGAAGCGGCTGCAGGTCGGCGAGGGGTGTGGAGGGGGTTTTGCCCCGGCTTGGGTGCGAGCTGAGCAGATGGCAGAGATGGCTCTTTCTGGGGATGGCTGGGAGGGGACCTGGTGTCCACGTGTGTCCCTGGGCCAGCAGCTCTCTCTGTTAGAGATGAAGCCACTTGCTGGCTTGGGAGCTGCCACCCGCTCGTTCCCCAAGGACTAGGGCATGTCATAGCCCACGGGGGCTCTGCTCATGGCCCCACCACTGCCCTGGGCTGGCAGTGCCCAGCCAGGGGCATCTCAGGGGAAAAGAGCCTCAGTGGGTTGTGCTCCCTGCACTGTCCCCAGGGAGGGGAAGTGGCTCCAGCAGCCAGAAAGCCATGGACTATCCTCTGGCATCAAGTGTGTTTCCCTACAACACCCCACACAGTCACAATGCCAGGGGCCAACTGAGTTCTTGCAGGTCACAAAGATGCCTGTTTGGCTGCAGGGGCTGCTTGCAATGCCCATCACATCTTCTTCCCACTGTGCTCAGAGCCAGTGTGGTGGCCACGTGTGAGCTGCAGCGAGGTTTGCTGCCATCAGTGTTTCAGGTCAGCAAGGTGCTCACCCTGCACTTCACTGGCCTGGCTTCACCAGGGCACAGCAAGTTTGGAGCCAGGATTTGCCACTTCAGTTGCATGAAGAGGAGCACCAAGGCCAAAGTCCCTCTCCTGAGCTGGAGGGAGGCATGGAGATGGAGGCATGGAGCTGAGACCAGAGCATGCCCCAAGAAAAGTTGGTGCTCAAGCAGGGTGACAAAGAGGGTGACACTGCTGGGACAGTGCAGGGAGGAGAAGTGACCCACAGCAGCAGCCCATCACTGCTTGTCATCCTCACAGGTTTGACTGGGACAAGAATTCAGGATCCCAGGCACACAACTCCTGCCTATGCAGTGACTGACAGCCCATCCCAGAGTCCATCCAGCTGTCCCAGAGACCTGCTGTGCAACAGAAGCTTATCAGGAGGTCAGGGAGGAGCAGACCTGGGCATGGATTGGGAATAACGCCCAAGTGCCGAGCTGATGTGCTGTATCAATACAGCCTCACCCTGCTGTGAGCCTCTGCAGAAAGAGCCCCCTCTGTATATTTTTCCTGGCATCCTCTCTCACATAAAGCAACTCAAGAGGCTGCAGGCCCTGGGGCCCACACTGAGACATGTGCCTGGGGGGATATTTCCATATATATGCAGGGGGTGGGATGGTAGCTGTGCCAGCAAGGAGACAAAGCCCAGCTGAGGCATCTCTGGCAGCACAGCAGGAGGGGATCCCACAGCAGCACCCCGTGACCCAGCAGGGCTGGACATGCTGTGGGGGTCTGTGCTGTGCTGTGGGTGCTGGCACTGGGCACGTTGGGGTGTCAAGGTGGCTCTCAGAGCCCTCCGACCTTCCAGGCTGCCTCTTGCAGGGGTCTGAGCAGCTCAGCTTCACCTCCCAGCACCAGGCCACCTGTGCAGGTGCTGGGCAAAGTGCCACCCCCAGTTTGGCAGTGCTGCTGACACCCCTGTGTCACGTTCATGAACGCGGACAGCAGTGCCGGCTCCAGGGGCCAGCCGCGGGACAGCCCTCCGTGCTGCACGGGGTGGCACACACTGGGCCTGCCTCCCTCTGCTCAACCCCAGCCATCAAACCTCTCATTAGCGAGGCTGGGAAAGGCAGTTTCATTCCCAGCAGATTAAAAAGGCAGATGGGGACATGCAGCAGCGAATGTCTTAACTGGGCAGACGGGGAGGTGCGGCCGCCGCCAAGTGCGCACCAAGGTGGGGAGGGCACTGGGGCTGTGCTGTGGAGGGGGAGGATTTTAGTGATTTATTATTTCACAAAAGTCAGAGCCCTGAGCACCAAATGCTCGTCCAGCCCTGGGAACTGCAAAGCTTCTCATCTGGGATTTTTTTTTGGAGATTTTTGTCTCCCTGGAGCTCGGGGAGAGCGAACCCAGCGCGGCTCCCGGTGCCACGCAGCAGCCGAGGCTCTGCGCAGAGGCAAGGCGAGGGTTTTGTCTTGGGTGCAGGTTGAAAGCACTGCTTAATCAGCACTCCACGAGACAATCCAAATTCCAGGAACTGGAAGGGGTTTGTGTCCCTGCCAGGCGTAATATCCTGCAGCCCAGACTGGCCCAGCTGCCAAAGCACACGGTATCTACAGCGAGGACCTTGCTGGGAGCCAAGAAGCACACGCATTCAGCTGGAGACAGCAGCAGCACCGGCAAATTCCCATTTTAATGAGCACTGGAGAGGGGGAACAAAAGAGATAAATCACTGGGTTCAAACACTCTCTTGGCAGAGACGCCCACCGATGCTTTTATGACCGGCAGACACAGCAGCTCGCTCCAGAATAAGCCATAATGGGACTGGCGGGATTTCTCTGTCATGTTTGTCCCATCTGCTGGCTTTGGGCATCACCCATCTCGTACCAGGGTGGCAGACAGGGACATGATCCCACACAGGACTGAGCAGGGCTTTGCCCTTTGCTGAGGGTCGGAATCTTCGGTGGTCTCTGAGCATCCTGATGCCTGGAGGAGGTTGATGTGGGTTTCCACAGCAAACCTTTACTTTTCTCTTTACTTGGGGTAAAGTAAAACAAAACCAAAATTCTGTCTGAACAAAACTTTTCTCAGGTAATGCACAAACTCTGTTGCTGCAGTAAAATATTTCCCTCCTGTGAACAGACAGAAAGGCTTGTTTTCTGTTTTCACTGGAAGTTGTTAATTCCCCCAATCCCATCTCAAAATACCACCAAGAGCTCCAGCTACCTTGGTACCCACCTTGGCAGGGAAGGAGAGAGAGGCTTTTGATGGATTTTTGCATTTCTGGAGCACTGTACAAGTCTAACACGTCCAGAGCTTGATTTCTCCTAATGCATCATGAAAGGAGCTCTTCCTTCTGACTTAGAGGTCATAAAATTTGATCTCTGTACCTTCTGATGTGAGAAAACCCGGGCTGAGCTCCTGTACATTAATTTGTGATCTCACAGGAATGAAACACATTGTTGAGATGTAACACAAGTGAGATCATTCCTGAAGTCTGAGGAATTCATAGTCATCCTTCTTGCTAATTAGGACCAGATCCTTGTAAATGCTGAATACCTTTCTGGAACCAAGATGAGCCTTGAGGAAGAGGTGCTTGCTGGAGAAGTCCAATCTCACGCTGAGGAGGTGACCATCAACGGGGACAGGCAGTTTGGGTCCTGACAGGAGCCTGATCCTGGAAGCCTTTAGGACCAGCAGCAACCCTGGCTGAAAACACTGGAAGACTAATGCTTTAGTGTCATAAGCAAAGACCACCAGTTTTGGGGTATTAACTGAGGTATCCATCAAGGTTAACATGATCCTACAGGAACTCCTTGGTGGGTGTCAGCCCCTCACCACTTCCCCCATTTCCCACCATCAGCCAGAGACTGCCTGAGAGGGAGCTCTGAAGGCCACTGGCCCCAGCAAAAGCACCAAGATATAATTGGAGCCTTTGAAAGGTGAGAGATTTTTCCACCAGCTCCAGAAATAAACGTCTCTGAAGTCAAGTGCTGGGGATGGTAGTTTCTCACAAAGGTATTTTTTATGATGATTTTTTACAGTAACTGGGCTAAGTTTAGAAATTTGCTTAAATAACACGGAAGCTCCTCTCAGCACGGTTTGGAAGACAGTTAATTTGCTGTTTGCTAACAAATGGCTGGATGTGTGATGGTCTCACTGCACTCCACCAGGGTGAGAAGAATGTCACAGCTCAGCGGGAAGAGGGACCCATCACACCACGAGTCAGCTGAAACTGAGATGGACCCAAACCTGGGAGCTGAAGGTTAGCTGTGACCTCCTCAGGTGCAGCCCACGTCCAGCTGTGCCAAACAGCAGCCCTGGAAACATTGTGATGTGTGTGTGTGGGGTTACTGTGCTTGCTGCCTGCTCCCCAGAGGTGGGAGACCCACCAGTCCCACCCAGAGCTTCTGGTTGGAGCTCCTCATCCCACTGCTCTGCACAAAGAGCATCATGTGGTGTGAGCTGAGATCATGTCTTCCCTCATCATCTGGCACAGGAGGCACTACCTGTGGAGTGTTTGGGAAAGCTGTGGCTCCAGCAAAGGGCTGGATCAGCTGCTGGACGGGGGCTAGCGGATCACAGCCCCGAAAGCCCAGACCCAGTGGAGTGAAGTCAGGACACCCTGGCAGCCTCACCGTGTAATTTTCTCGCTTGGCTGGGGGCGTGCCCCAGCTTGACTGCAGCCCCTGTGTATTCACTCCATTCCCTCTTTTTCCAAGACCAAAATTAAGACAGAAACTGAGCGCCTGGCGCCAGTTCACACGCTGGTTTCTCGCGGCTGCACAGGGAGGTCTTGTTCCTGCTGCTCCTCTTCTTGGGGTGGCCCCACTGCTCACGTGCCCAGGCCTCCACTGGGGCTCCAGCAAACACCCCTCTGACCATCCCACCAGTGCACAGTTCACCATCAGCTGCAAAACGTTTTTGCTGCAGGAAAATGCTGCTGGGGTTCGTTTGTTTGTTTGGCTCGGATTAAATAACGGTGGGGCTGAAAGAGTTGCTGCTTCTCCTCCCTGGCTCTGAAGGAAGAGGGGGATGTTTGCAGTGGTCTATCATGCCTTGGGATGTTGGGATGGGGTCTCCTGAAGGTGTTTCCTCTCCCCAGGGTCTGCCTGGGGCATGTTCAGAGGGGAGGAGGATGCAGCTCAAGGGGGTGGTGATCAATCAAAGCCTGGCCAGATTTAAAAGCAGGCTCTGGTGAGCATAGGAAGGTGGTGCAGGAGGAAAGACTCAGCATAGGAGCTCTCAGGGGCATTCAGAGGAGATGGAGGGGCTTTGGGCAGGAAAGACGTGCCCATATAGGCTCTAGGTGTATTAACATTTCTTTACAAGGCTGGGAAACAGCAGCAGTCCAGCTCTCCCACCCGTCCTGAAGCAGAGCAAGCACCTAACAGGTGAGGTGGGGGTGAAATCCAGAAGCTTTATTGTGAACCTTTGCCAAGAAATCTCCCTTTTCTCATGGGACTTCTAAGTTTTCCCACGTCCAGATGGCTGGATCCAAGCCACCAGATTTCTCTCTGCCTAGACATGAAATTTCTCAGGTTCGACCACGGAGGCTCAGATGTTTGCAAGAACCATTCTGCTCAAAGCTGGACAAGCAGAAGTTGAGACTCTTGGGATGCTCTGAACGCACCCAACATGGGACTCACATGTCCACCATCAAACCTGCAGCAGCAGGAGGGAGATCCAGTGAGCTCTGGGGCTCTGTGAGCTGCTGCTGCCCATCTGGAGGAACTGGGATGAGCGAATGGGTTATAAATGGGGGGGTTATAAATGTATGGGTTGTAAAGCTCCAGCAGCAGTGCTGGGAGAGGGACTGGTCCTCTCCCCAGACAAGAAAGAGACCTTCCTCCAGTGGTGGGAAGGATGAGGTGTCTCCAGGAGTTCATGGACCGTGCTAAGGGGGAAACCTGCAGGTCTCTTGGCCGCAGTGTGTTGTGTCTGCCCACCTCCCGAAGAGGCTCAGCAAATCCACAAGGCTCCCCTCTGTGCCTGCTGAAACCCCTCCAGCCGCCTCGCACAGATCACCCTTGAGGTGATGAGGAGGGTTAATTGACTCTGACAAATATTTACCTGTTCCTCTGGGTTTACAGAAACCTCGCTCCAGCCCCAGCTTTGAAGTGGAGTTCAAAGCCCCAGCAGCTCTGACGTCTTGGGAGGAGAGAGCTCTCTCCAGCGTGCAGAAACTCCGCTCTGCAGGGAGGGGAACTGCGTCCCCCATCCTCCTCCCTGGGCACCTGGTGCAGTCCTGGTATTTTCCATCATCTCACAGGGCCCTGCTCATCTCCCCACACCAGGGTAAGATGTGCTTAGCCGATTGTTTGGGGCCTACATTAAATAATCAGCCCAAAGACAGGTCTTCTTCCAGCAAAGAGGCAGAGCATGCTTCCCATGTATTTTTTTTTTCCTAACCTCTGAATGATGTCAACAGAGATTGGGCTGAGTTGCACATCTGTGGTGGGGTCACATTTTTAAAAAGTAGCTTGTTTGAACTGTGCAAATAAACACTCGTGAAAAGAATCCTGTTTCTTTACGTGAGGTTGGTAAATGCCCTGATTTAGTTGAAGCACTAGGACTTGGCTTTAATTTTATTTTTCACCAGATTTAAAGCTAGAGGAGGAAAAAAATGCTGTGTATTCTCAGAACAGATGGAGTCTAGGCAGTAGGAGCACAGCCTTCATCACCTCCTCCTCCTCCTCCTTGGGCTGTTGGTGCCAGGGGATGGTCTCTGTGCACTGCTGACCACTCTCACACCTTCCCTGCACTTGGTAAGATGTAGCCTGGATCCTGTATTTTGGGAGATGCTCAGACTGGGATGTGCTGAAAGGTAAGAGCAGCCAGTCTGGTCCACTCACACTGAGAGACTGGGCCAGACCATAATGAGCCAGTAATGGTCCTGCCAACCCCTCGTGCCTGACAGAGGTGTTGAGTGGTCATTATGGTCAGGACAAATCCAAATCATTACCCAAGCCAGTAAAGGACAGATTAAATATTATGTATGTATATATTTTAGTTTTACACTTAAATATTTGTAATTATATATTGGACTGAAAGGGCCACAGCTCATGTTTTGTGTCTGGCTGTACCAGGTACCCGGTCAAGAAACCAGGACTGTGAGCTGTGGTGCTGCAGTTAATCACCACAAAGTCACTTCCAAATTTTACACCTGAGTACATGAATCTGATTCTTTCCTGCAAATATATGAGCTAAAAATGCATCACTAAGGTCTGCAAAGTTCATATTTCTGAATTTGAATTAATAAGCACAGACCGTTTCTGTCCCATATTTGATCAGTTGCAATAAGTGGCAGTTTCTTCATCTAAAAAAAGGGCAGTGTTTTGGTACAGTAGCTCCAGGGCCACCCAGCAAAGGATTTTGTGGAAATTGTTGTCAAGTTTTAGGTGTTCATTTATGGAGGATGGACAATCCTTATAGAAAGGGAATGAACAACAAATAATGCTCTTTGTACTCCCAGTAACTGCTGCTGGGACAGCACTGCCTGCTCAGCCTGCAGGGAAAAACCTGCTCAGCAGCTACCCCTGAAAGACATCGAGAATCAAATGAATTTGAATGCTCAGGTGTGGGGGGTGGGGAGTTTCTTTGGCAAACGTGGAAGGTGTGAGTTATACACTTCGTGAAAAAAAGGGGAATATTTCAGCAAGGAGCTGCTCAAGGAAGTCAGGCACTTCAAGGTAAACATGACTAAATAAGGCCATTTTATACCCAAGCACATGTACACTTAATCACAGGAATTATATATTTTTTCATGTGTAATCTCATCCCCACTTCATCTGCTAATGGGCTCCTTCATTTGTATTGTAGGCAGAGTAGCTATTTTACATCTTTGTGAACTCTGCTTATTTTGAAGCTCTTCAGCCCATTATTGCAGCCCTCTGCAACCTCACCATTTCCTCTGACAGAAACTGAGGAAGGAGGAGAACAGAACCTCTCCCCTATTCTTTTCAGGGTTTGGGGATACAGAGATTGAGGGACTTCCTATGGCTGGAGAAGGAGTTTGTCAGTCACAAATGAAACTCAGCTCCCCAGAGTCCGTGCTCATCACAAGACCATTCTCTCCTGTGAATTAAACCCCATCATTAGTCTGCTCTGCTGTGATCTGGCTGTGCCAAGCAAGAAATGTAAATATTTTGTAGCAGTAAGGTATTAATTTGTAGCATTAATAAAGTATGAGCCACTGCAAACTGAATTGGCTCTTTCTTATGCTTTGCCCCATATCCCAAAATATTTTGATCTTTGGATATAACCACCAAACAAGCTGTAAATTCCCTGCAGCTCAGATCATACCCTTCCTATTCACCTTAGGAGAGTCAGAGGGGAAATGTGTAACCTGCAGAGGTTTTCAGCCGGGGCCCAGCAATGCTTCAGTCTGTACAAATTGTCTGGGGTTCATTTCCACACCTTCTCCTAAAATTCTTGGGGTTTCAGCACAGGGAGAGACCTTTCCCATTAATTTGTGCAGCCACACAGGTGGTGGGTTACCAAAGTCTTCTCTCTGTCTCTCGACTCAGCATCTCCACTGTAAACAGCACATCATCCACTCACAGGTCAACCTTGGATCTGCCTGGACCGACGACAAGTCTGGGGCTCGTAGGAAGAGCATCCCTTCCCATCAGAGATGGGCAGCAAAGATCCAGGCCACTGGGAGGGAGAGGCTGCTACGCCTCCGCCCTGGGCTGCATTTCAAAGGCATCACTGACACAAGGGAACAAAGCACAATATTATTTTTTTAATCTTTTTTTCTAAGCCGACAGTGAATAGAGAAGGCTGCAGAGCTCAAAACGCTGCGTTTGATGAACAGCGTCTCAGCAAAGGGCCAAAACTATCTTCAACTCCCAGCTTAAGCTCCCATTAAGGCAAAGAAAATTCAGCCCAAATTATGCTTATGTAGCACCTCTCGTGCAAACATCCCGGGATGCTCCAGGATCAAACTCAAACACGATCAATCATGGAGATGTGAGCAGAATCCACCAAGGAAAACAGAGAGCAGGGGGGAGCTCAGCAGGAACGAGCAGCACAGCTGCCATGAGCCCCAGGGAAGGGCTGGGGGCTGTGAGGGCCCCTGGGCAGGCAGGGATGGGTGAGCAGGTGCCAGAGGGCTGTGGGAATCGCTGTGAGGCAGCAGGATAAGCTGGAAAGATAGCAGGTCTCCCAGATCCAAATGGGTTGTCAGTAGAGGGTAAGTCATCCCCACTGAGTGTGTGGGGATGGTGCTCATGGCAGCAAATACCCAGCCTGAATGTAGAGATTAAATCTGCAGAACACCTGGACCCGGCCGAGCTCCGCTCACTGCGCTTGTGAGAATCGGTGATTTACACAGATAATCCTCAGACCTTTCAAGCTGGGCTGGGGAACAGACACATTTCCAACCCGTGCCATCAACTCCATTCATCTGGAACAGGTGCCCAGCTTACGAAATCCTCCCGTGTGTGGCAGACAACACAGCACGCCTCATTAGCGGCCAGCTGAGCGGCTCCCACCTCCAGCACTGCAAACAGTCTGGGGATCACAGGCCCAAACCTGGGAAGCAGGAGGAGGCAAGGTTTCAAAGGCAAGAGGGGATTTAGGCAGACAATGACGGCCTCTGTGAAACCTGCCCCCAGCCCCTCTCATCCTGGCTCGTCTGAGTGAGCGCAGCTGCCTGTCGTTTCTCATTCGGAGTGCGGTGCCGGGGCTGCCAGCACTAGACGTGGCCGTGGCAGCCTTATTAAAAACAACATCTAATAAATTGCCAAGTGCCATTAACCCTGGATAACCCCCCTTAGTTGTGACTCCCCGTATCTGCTTTGATGTGCCCTCTCGGCCCAGATGTTGTCACAGATCTGCTGACGATGACGGCGAAGCCGCTTTGAAATGCGCTCTGGCAAGAAATACTTTCCCATCCCGTCTCGGATGGGGCCTGCTTTTTTTCCCCCTGCTCTCACATTTTTCTTACTAAGGCCATTGGGATGAATAAAGGCTCTTTGTTCATTGAGCCATTTCTCTGCTTGCTGGTGCTTTTTTTCATATTTTAAAAACTAAGCTGAGATGACAGCGGCAGCTGCTCAGTAGATGAAGTGGGTCTCAAATACCACAGTGACGGCCAGTGCTTGGACACCACTTTCAGCCATGAACGCGGACAGTGAAAAGGCGTGGGACCCTTAACAGCTCCAGAAATTCTTTCTCCCTCTCTCTTAAGCCCCAGGAAAAGTCAAAACAATTCTACTGAGTGAGAAAATTCTTGGATTCCCTCTTGAGTATTGTGGTTATCACCTCCCTTTCAGAGGTGCTGGCCCCCTACTTAGTAGTAGGCACAGCATCATTGCTGTTACATTTGTTCTTTATTTTATCTTGTTTGGGTACACAGAGCTTAGTTTACATCCTCTTAGTTTGAGTACATCCTTATCGAATCCTCCAAAACTTTTCTCAGATTATGTTTTTCCTTAGTTGGGCATTCTGGGATGCCATGAGTAAAGTTTCTGTTTCTCCTATCTGTGTCTGTCTGTCTATCTATCTATCTAAATGAAAGACTGGCTCACTCTTACTATGTAAGACTTTGTGTTAGTCTTAAGTCGTTGGGATATTAATGTAAGACACATTGAGAGGCCTTAAAGGACACCCCTCAGTGTGATCTTGTACTGATACGTTTGAAGGGTGTTTTCCATCGGTCATACCAGCCATGTGGCTCTGGGCTTCAGAGCCTCAGTAAGGCTAACACTCCATGGAAACTCCGGCATCGTGTTCAAAACTTCTTGGATGTTTAACGCCACTTCTCCTAGGAGCAGAATCCGCTCCTCAAACCGGCGGTTGAAGTCTTTATTTTAGTCGTTTTTAAGGCTATTTCACCATCACAACGCCGCGACGCCGTCAGGAAGGAGCCCCCTTTGCAAAGGGACAAACGCTTCGACTTCGGCACCCGAACGGGAGTTCAGTCAGGAGTTCTCTGACCTGCATATAAAAGCCTGCATATACATATAAATAAATATTAAATAAATATTAAATAAATATGCAATAAATATTAAATAAATAAATAATTTATTAAAGAATTTATTAATTAAATAAATAAATACATATTAAATAAATTAATAAATACGTTCTTTGGAGCATCCCTTCTCGACGCTCCGCTCCGGTAACAGCAGAGGGCGCGGGGGGGGACCGGGCGATGCCGGCGGCTGCCGGGCGGGGGCGCCCGCGGGGCCGTACCGGGGTGGGGGAGGTACCGGGAGGGGCGATACCGGAGGGAGGCACCGGGAGGAGGCACCGGGAGGAGGCACCGGAGGGAGGCACCGCCATGGAGCGGCTGGAGCGCTGCGGGCGCTGGCTGCGGGCCGCGCTGGCCGGGGGCCGGGTTCGCCGCCGCCTGCCCCTCGCCCTCCTCGCCATCGCCCTGCTGGGCTCCGCGCTCAAGGACGGCGAGCTGGTGCCCGACACGCCGCTGCGGAACAAGCGCAACCCGCTCAACGTGTGAGCACCGGGCGGGGGGGGGACGGGAAGGACCCGGGGATGGGCTGTGAGAGGGGGCTTAGTGCTTTAAATGCGAGTTTCTGCCCTTTAAATGCGCGTTTCTGCCCTTTAAATGCGCGTTTCTGCCCTTTAAATGGATGTCTCCGCGCTGCGAGTGAGGGTCTCTGGGCTTTAAATGGGTGGTTCGCGTGTGAGATCTCGGCGCCTGTGATGACCTGCACGGGAGGACTGGGAGGTTTCAACACCTCGGGGGGGTTTCCTCTCGGTTTTTATTGGAAAGGGGAGAAAGGGAGGATTTTTTATCATCTCTTTCTGTAAGTCCCCCGTGTTTGAGTGAACTGGTTGTTGCTGAACTGATCTGTGTAGAAAATAAGTAGGAAATCGTTTTCTGAGCTGCAGAAAATAAGTCCTTTAGAAGAATAGGATCGTAGAATGTGCTGAGTTGGAAGGGACCCACAAGGATCATCGAGTCCCACTCCTGGCCCTGCACGGGACACCCCAACAATCCCAGCATGTGCCTGAGAGCGTTGTCCAACCCCTCCTGGAGCTCTGGCAGCCTTGGGGCCCTGACCACTGCCCTGGGGAGCCTGGTCAGTGCCCAAGCACCCCCTTTAGCATCTTTCCTAGAAGCAGAGTGACTGCCAGCCTCTTTTAGCACTTGGGCAGTGACTTAACTGGCTTAGTCATTCTGCAAAACTACATTTGAACATTTTGGAAGGGCAGGAGGAAGTGATGAGCTGGGCCAGAGCACGTGTGCTGTACCTTCCACAGGTCAGAGAGTGAAGCTAAAGTTGATGTTCTGCACGGTGACTTGGGGAGTTTTGTACTTTATTGACTCAGATTTGTCATTTGGTGACGTGCAGGAGAGGAGCTGCTTCGTTTATTTATAAGGACATGAGGGAGGAAAAGCTTCATGGGCTGGTTAGGGGAAAAGAGCCAGCCCTTCTGGCTGTCTCAGTGTTAAGAGGTTGAGGTTCTGAAGGGCTTTGGAAGCAAAGATAACTGAGACAGAGGAAGGGTCACTGTGGTCAGGGTGGCTGGCTAAAAATACATCCTTTGCAGCTGCATTTGGAGTAGGGCAGAGTTGAGTAGGTTTGTAGGGTCGAAGTGATTGCAACACTGAACTGCAAGTCTGCTGCAAGGAATGAGGGCTGTGGGGCCGGGGGAACGCTGCCTGGGGGAGGAGGACCTGGCTGGGAAAGTGTTCAGGTGCTGGGCCTCAGGGAAGTACTGGGGAGAGGGTTAAGATTTTAGCTATGCTGTGCTTTGAGGGGAGGCCACGAGTGCCTAGTTCAGATGGTTCTGATCTCAACAGCGCTCTCCGCGGCTGTTGGGAAGCTCCACTCGCGCTCGTTTCACACGTGCCCGTTTCTCTCTTGCCTTTTTTTATCTCCTCTGGCAGATACTTCGTGAAGGTGGCCTGGGCCTGGACCCTGTGGCTGCTGCTGCCCTTCATGGCCGTCACCACGTACCAGCTGGCCCGGAGCAAGCTGCTGTACGGGCGGGCGCGGAGCGCGCTGCTGGCGCTGCGGCGGCTGAGCGCGCTGGCCGTGGGCACGGCCGTCTGGTTCGGCTGCACCCGCCTCTTCACCTACGTGGAGAACCTCACCGGGGAGTGCTCCCTGCCCGCCAGGCCCGGGGACGGCCCCCGGCTCTACGCCACCAAGCGGGAGTGCCACCAGGACGGCGGGGTCTGGAACGGCTTCGACATCTCGGGGCACTGCTTCCTGCTGTCCTACTGCGCCCTGATGATCCTGGAGGAGGTGGCCGTGCTGGAGGGCCTGTCCCTGGACCAGAACTCGAAGCTGCGCGTGGTGGTCAACGCGCTGTTTGTCTCCTTGTGTGTCCTCACCGTGATCTGGGTGTTCATGTTCCTCTGCACTGCCCTCTATTTCCATGATTTCAGCCAAAAGCTCCTGGGCGTGCTGATAGGTCTGTCAGGCTGGTACGGGACGTACAGGTTTTGGTACTTGAAACCCTTTTCTCCTGGACTACCTCTTCCAAATATACCTTTGAGTGCAAAAAAATACAGTTACAGCAGATAAAGTAGGGTTTTTAAAATACTTTGGGGGTTTGCTTTCAGTACTGGAGTAGTTGAATGTAGAAATGGTTACTGTATTTCCACTGTAAGGAGCAAGGTGATGGGTTGGAGGAAACCAAATCTGTACTAGCCAGTGGCTGGCAGGTGATAATGAGCTTCTTCCTTGGGAGAAAAAAAAAATGGTACTGGAAGAGGTCTGCTTTTGATTAGGAGCTGATGACTGGCACTGTCAGCAAAGAAATCAGAAGCTGAATCCGTTTCTCTTACTAATAAATGAAGGAGCAGACCCAAGGCCAACAGAGGCCTTTGCTCTTCAGGAGCTTGACTGATCTCAATTAATTCTCCCTCTTTCTTTTTGATTTCACGTCAAAATATTGTGGACGATCCAAACCTCGTACTTTTTTTGTAATGTTCCTATTTATATTGCCTTATGGGAAAGCTCTGATAAGGACAGTGCTGCCAAGCATTGCAAAAATATCAATTGTTAAAGCAGTCCTGTTGTGAAACTGGAACATCTGGTGTTTTCTAGTGTTAAAAACACTAACTTGCCACAAATGCCTCGTAGCTGTCTGCAGCTCCTGCAACAGGGAGTAAATCTGAGATGTAATGTCTGAAGCAGACTGTGACTTTAAATTCATGCCTGCCTCTGAAAAGGGAACTCCTGAGAAAACAAGCCTTAACTTTCTCCTTAGGTGAAGTAGAGACAATATTTTGTGATTTTATTCTTGAGAGGGGGAAAAAAACAAACTCCTTCCTAAAGTTTTGCTAAAAAGTCTAGTTATGAGGATTGGGGTTTTAATTTTTTTAAAAATCTAGTGAGTTGCATACTTTGCAACAACGATTTCTTTGGGTTTTATTCTTTCTTGCAGAAGAACGATGAAATTCTGGTGTTCTGAACAAGCTAGCTTAGCCTGCTGTTTCCCAAATAGCCTGCTTGGTAATGGGTGAAATGAATTGTTTATCCTGGGAGCTGCAAAGCCCAGTGTGCTTGAAGCAATATTTATTCTTGCTTATCCAGCAATATCAATAAGCTACTTAATTTTGATTGCACATAAAGCTGTGGCCACTTTTGATGTGGCTGGAAACCCACTACTGAAAACACTAAGTAAAACACTACTACTAGATAATGAATAGGGGTGAGGTGGGTTAATTTATCATATCAATTAGGTGTTTAGCATAGTTTTTATCTCGAGAAGCTTTTTATTATTTGATAAAGGCTGATTTGTGATGCAGTTGCACAAAATGTGTTTGCCAGTGATGAGCAGAACAGCCAGGGAGGTCTGTGGGCAAGGTCTGTCCCCTGCAGTGACCCCAGAGCGGGCTTGGTGTGGCTCCAGGGTGACTGAACACAGGGTGTGAGGTTAATCCTGGCACATTTTGCCATCTCCACATCTCTCTTCCAGCAAGAGAGTGGAAGCATTTAATGCAGCAGTGTTTGTTCCACGCTGTGTTCTGCCTCTGAGGAGAGCTGAGCTCACTGCAGTTTCCACTGAGTTCAGTGGCAAGTGGGAGTTGTTGTGTGTCCTTAGAAAGAACAAATCACCCCTTGGAAAGAAGCTGTCCAGGGGGTTGTGTATTTTCTGTCAAGTTCCTCTTGGGTTTTGTATTAAATTGCCTTTTAAGCTGACTCTTTGAGGATTGCACTGATTAACTCATATTGGGTTTAGCTAAATTTGTTTGAACAATGCAAATTTATTTGCAGACCTTCTTTTGATGTCACGTGAGCCTGCTCCCAATAGAGTTAAGATAGACCACAAGCCACTCTCACCATGAAAAAGGATTATATACCCCGAAGGTTTTCAGATTAATTTCATTAAGTTTCTATTTTAGGTTATCTTTATGTAACTTTGCTGTACAGACAAGCCCTTGGAAGAGGAAATGCTGTTTGCTTAAACCAACTGACGCGCTGAAACGACATTCATTTTCACCAGTGTTTTGTGCAATCACTGTGGATATTTCTGTCCACTTTAACCAGTGTCATACAGATTATTGTTTTTTTAATGAAAATAATGTGGGATGTGGTTATTCTCAATGTATTTTATTTAAACAATGAAAGAAAAACATCTGAAAACTTTGTCAGCGTTTGTGTCTTTGAGAGTCTGTTTCTGATACCTGTAAAGATGCTGCTGTTGCTCTGATGATCCAGCCTGCCTGTGTGTGGTGACTGAGAGGTGGGATCAAACTGACAGTGATGATTCTGCACTATTTGAAAGGGTTAAGAGAGGTTCTCAGGAGTGCAGGGTATAAAAAGAAACAGAACAAAGCCATGGCTGACTGAAGCAAGTTTCCCACCGTGGGCCTGTTACACCAGGGTAGGAATCTCCTTCCTTGCCCTTCCACTGGAAACTAAAGGTTGCAAATTTCTTGCTCACGTATTTCCCATCCTGTTTATCTGACTTCCTTTCCTCTCCTCTCCCGAAAGCACTTTTATCATTAAAATAAAAATGCAGCCTCCACGACGGATTTGCAGCCACAGAGAAACAGTGCTGGGAGCAGCTGGGTTTGGTGTCCAAAGGACACAAGTCAGGGGTCAACAGGTATTACTGATTTGTTTCATGTTCTGCATTGTTCTTTTTTATTTTGCCTTTCTGCATTAAAGTATCCCTCTTATTCCCCCAGAGCTGTATTTGTGTGTCTGTAGAATTGCTTAGGGAATGTTTGTCTCCCGAGATCTTACTAGCATATTATTTATTTCAGCATCTGTCTGCTAATTTTCCCCTGCCTGTGTTTGGCCTATTTTTGGGCTCTGTTTCACAGTTCCTGCACAGAAGCAGCATTTGGCCTGGCTGATGTGGGCAAGGCAAGTCTTGGTGCCTTAAACATTTTCCTCTGCTGGGAAGAGCTAGGAAAGGAGTCTTGGTTGGAACACAGTGGGCTGAGTAACTGGCTTAGGATTCATTTCACTCTTCACTTACCTGGGACTCTTTCAAATGTTTGCAATCACTGGAGGCAAGACCAGCAAACAGGAAAGTTGAGGTCTTTCGTAAGAGCCACGTGAGCAGCTCAGACTTCAACCACACCTGAGCCCAGGGTTTGATTCTTCCCCAAAGTCTTTGTTTAGAGCAAACTTGGTCCATGAACGCTGTGCTGGTGCTAAATGGTATTCCTGGTTTGCCACTTTATTTGTGTGTGCTGAGATTTGGGTTGTGGGTGGCTGCAAGGAAAAAAAATCCTGTTTTCTGTTTTGGTGTTTGGCAATTGGTGAGAGAGAGAAACACCCAGTCATGCCCTGAGGTGCACCTTAATGGGAAAACCTGTAAGGGCTGCTGTGATAGATTAATCATTTGGAAAATCAGTCTCTAGCTGTGAGCATGAGTGTGTGGTCACTTCCCTCAGTGAAACAGTATCTGATTTTTCCACTGTAGCTTAAAGTAAATCCCTGCAACTTCTCTGCAATCGGCCTTTTCCAGCTCTTTGATCAGCCTGTGTTTATCTCTATTTGCTCAGAAACCTGTTTCCTGGGATTATTTCCTTTCATGGCTTCATCTTTCCTCCTGGAGCACAGATTAGTAATAAATGCTCTTCACCTCTGCTTGATGTGTGCTCTCTCTCTCGGTGTTTTGCCTTCCCTTCTTTTAAGTGTTTTGACAAAGCTCAAGATGAAAGCAATTAATAGAAGCAAAAAAAAGGCTGTTGTGACTCTGAACTTGTGTTTAGCTGTTGTTAAACAGAGCTGGTCTGTCACTGTGAGGGTGTTTACCTGGAAAACAGCACGTGCTTCATTTATTGAAGCAGAACTACACCTGATGTGCTTGAGCTCGGGGAAGGAAAGAGGGTTATGTGACAGTAGAGCTCATACATTGGTAGAGTTACTGTGGTCACTGGGGAGTGATCTCTGCTCTCCAATAAAGGGTGGTTTCACCAAGTTTAGGAGGACGTTATTAATTTGAATATGGGGAGAGTATCTTAGTGCTTAAGTGAAGTATGGAATGAGAGCATAAAGGTTACAAGCTGGAAAAGCAGAAATGCAAGTGGCTGTCAGGGCTGAGTGTGGTCCATGAAATTTCAGCCAATTATGTAATTGTGCTATTTAATCTGAAATATTATTTATCTTTAAACTGCCTCCTGCCCATTACAAAACACAGGCAATGCCACGGGCATCAGAACAAGCTGAATAACTTCTCTGTAAAGATTTGGGGCTATAACATGGCACAGAAATGAAGAGGTAGGTGAAGAGCTTTAGCAGCCTTTCAGGAGGGTTGAACATCACGTTAAAGCCTCACTCAAAAACCCACCTTTTCCAGACAAGGTGTCTGGTGGCAGAAGATCTGCAGCTGTACTGGACCACTGTTGCTCCAGCTCTGTCAGAACCTGACCTGAATTGTTTTTTAGAAGAATGGCAGTGACAGAGGTTTGAGGTTTTTAAGAATATATGGTTGGGGTTTTTTTCTGTTGATCGCCCTGATTTGGAAGTTAAGAGGAAAAAAATTATGCCAGTGGGGTTTTTGGATTTATTTTGTTTCCTGGGGATTTCTGTTCATTTGTTTTCAGACTTTTTTGTTTGTTTTTTCTTCTGTGGCCAAGCATCCTCTCTGTTGCTGTTGTGTAGGGGTTGGCTCCAAGGCCATGGGATGGAAAGAAACTGCTTTCAGGAAGCAAAAATAGAAGAGTGTTCAGGAGGCTGGTGGTGGAGTGGCACGACCTTGTGATGTAAAGAGCATGTGCAAAACAGCACTTAACTATGCAGGATACTTGGTTCTGTGTCAAGAACTGCCTGCAGCATTACACAGCACCCTCAAACCTGGTTACACTCTGTTCTGATTGCAAAGTAGCTTTATTTGGATAACTCTCCCGGAGCTAAAAAGGATTTAGGTCGCTGGAGAGATGAGGTGCTGGTAGGAAAGGGCTGAGGCAGGAGGCAACGAAAGTAGGGGGGTGGATGGTGTTATTTTTGAAGAAATCTTTTCTAAGCCATTGATCTGTGCTGTTTGATAAGAGGTTTTCAGCAAGATCCCATCTCCTTCATTTCTTAGCAATTCATCCTCAGGCCCTGCTTTGGGAAGTCTTTCAGGGGTGCAAATCTGTTCCTGTTCTCCACATTCACGGAGGTTTTGATCTCAATCATACCCGTGGGTTTGAACTTTTCTCTGAGGGCTGGGTGGAATGGGGAGGACTGGGGATTTTATTCTGTCCCACCATGGCAGATTCCTACCACAGCATTTTCTACAGTCTTGTGTAGCAAGAACAACTTTGCTGATGGTGTGAACAGCTGTGAAATTGCCCTTTTATCCCCTTCCATGCCACAAGGAGGTGCAGGTAGGGGCTTACTGTAATTGGCTCCTAGGTTTGTACATGATTTACTGGTTCTTTGATTATTTAGTTTTTAATCTCATACTATCATATTTTATATTATCCCACTGAAAATAGTATTTTCATATTATCTCCTATTATTTTAATCCCATACATCTTTCTGAAGCCTGAGAAATTTAGCTGCTGTCACTGCCTGCATTGTGGATCCAGTCTGGGTGGTTTTGGCTTTGATCTTAATGACAGCAGTGAGTGCCACCAAACACAACCTGATGTTAAATATTTTCACAAGCTTTAATGTTTTCTGTCTGCCGTCCTTATGGGGGGAAATCCTTCCTTTATTTTCACAGCAGAAAGAAAGTTTCCCCTCTGGGGAACAACCCTTACACCACCTCTCTTCCCTCCTTAGCCTGGACTCTGAAATTGCAGTTGGGTGATAAGGATGGAGTTTTTTTTTCATTCAGAAACAGAGGAAGACTTAGGAAATAATTTCTGAGAGGGCTACCAGATGGTCACTGGGTATTCTCAGGCAGCCATAGATCTCGATTTATTTGGCTGGTTGTGACAGGCTCTGGCAAGCTCAGGGTAGGAATCCTTTATCCTGAGTGGAGAGGTCTCCTCCATCCCTTGCCAAGCAGAGAAGAAAGCTGCCAGCCGGCTGCCAGATCGACACAAAGGCTTTCCATTTTCAAAATCGAGTCTTTTGAGCAAATCCTGCAGTAAAGAGGTCTCAGAAGCTGTAGCTCTGCAGATGTGACCACTGGGAGCCCAATAAACAGCGGGACTGGGAGGCAGGAGGGAGAGGCCACTCCCTGGGATCCAGTTTCTTCTGGATCGAGGGGCTGACATTCCTCTCCTGGTCACTTCAGGACGGTCTTCTACATCAATCCAGCCTCTGCCTGCCACAGTAACTGTCTTTTATTGCTGTCGGAGATTGCTGTTCCTTGGAGCAAAGTCCTGCTACCTTTTCATTACCTGGGCAGGGAAACAAGGCTTAGCGACAGGGAGGGGCACCAATTTTCGCTTTCTCTTCAGTTTGGTACAAAGCAAAGTCTTGTTAGTGACTATTCCTGGTTGAGAACCTGTAAAAAAACCCCTCACCACAGCATCTGTGGCTTCCCAGCAGCCCACAGAGCATCAGGGGTGAGAGATCACACACTGATCTGAACCAACCCGTGCAAACACCTATTTTCTCCAGTGTTTAGAGTTCTGATTTGTCCCAGGATTTTAAATTTATTATGAGGTTAGTTAAAAAAAAAAAAATAGAAAAAAATCGAGGAGCAAAGTAACCAGCAGCAGTCCTGGGCTAAAATCCTGGGAATGGAGCACGTATTTGCTCTCCTTCCCTCAGGGTTTCCTGGCCTTGTACCCAGTTAATATTCCTTTCTATGCCTGGTGTGTGAATTTTATCAGCTTTTGGAGGTCACCAGGGAATGTGTGTGTAGGACAAGGGACAAAGGTAAGAGGATGAAATCCTGCTAAGGGTTTTGTGTCAGTGTATCTTTATAAATTCCTGGGGAGGTGAGGATCAGTTAATGTACTAAACAGGTGATGACCTGTAGCTCATCTTGCCTCTCAGAGATTGAGTAAAAGGAGTGATCTCAGGGCACCCTCTTGCTTCATCCTCTTCAAAAAGAAGGAAAATAACTAATTTTTCTGAAGTCCTGGGTACCATGAAGCAAACCCTGAACGTGTTTTGGAGAATGTGTGTCTGCAGGGTTTGGCTCAGCAGCCTCAGCTGCCGGTGCCGGAGCTGATGGTGGATTCGGGTTCTCACCCCCAGTTTTAAGTGCAGCCCTAATTGCTGGGTGGGGTAACATGGGTAACACAGAGGCTTTGCAGCTACACAGCCTGGTGTACTCCACAAGTATGTCAGGCCAGCCCACACAACTGTGACAAGCACAGCACAAATGTGTGTGTTTTGCACTAATCGCTATCTGCTCGTTCCTTGTAATTCCTGCCAAACATTCCCAATTCTGTGGCTGCATTAAAATCTCCTGGGGGAGCTTGCTGCTTTCAAATACGTAAAGATAGCTTTTGATTTGGAGGCAAATGCAGTTCATCTTATTTCAGCCACGCTTGGCACACGTTTCCCAAGCCTAGAGGTGCAGCATGGCTCGCTAGGGATCACTGGAGTGCCCGGAAAGCCAGCCAGAGGAGACCCTAGCAGGCTGAGTGCTTACAGAAATGAGTGCCTTGGAAGAGGAATACATCCTGTTTCCATGTGAGTTTTACACCAGTGCAGTAGAGGAGCCAAAGCACAAACCACCTGCACATCCTGCTGCCCTTGGGCAAGATGTGGAACACATTCAGAGAGGCGAGGCCGTGACTCCTCCCATACGGTTTATTGAGGATCTCAGTTTCCAAAGCATGAGTAGCAGTGAGGCCCGTTATTCTTTCCAGCATGCAAAAGGCACAAGAAAGTCATCAATGTGATTCTGTGCAAAGTGTCCCTAAGAAAACACACAGCGAGGAAACGACAGGGAAGAGCCCCCGGGTGGAAGAAAGCCAAAGCGCCTTCGGGAAAGCGCCGAAATGTTCTGAAAATGGTTGTACTTTTTTCAGAGTCCACAATGTGCTCAAAGTCGGTGAAAGATGCTTTGCAAATCCGTGAAGGGAAAAACTCAAGAGGCAAGAGCCAAAAAGGCTTAAACCCATAATCTCCTTCGTGTGCCAAAATTTCAGGATGGAAGTCAAAACGATTTGTCTCAAGGAAAAAAAAGGTGCGGCAGTTAAAGACAGACATTAAATTCCTTAAAAAAACAAAAAAAGAATCCCACCGAAACCAGACGTAGAAAGTGGATACATTCTAAGAGCAGCTCGATAAAAAATATTCCTTTCAAGGAAAATAATTTTTAAAAATGGATACTTGAAGAACAGAAATCCACTTTGACTGCACCCTGCTCCCGGGAAAGCCTCCGAGCACGACAACGCAACGCCTTGGAAGTCCCCACTGCCCGCAAGTGTGAGATGTGGCCGGTGAACAATTGGGAAACACAAACGTAGAGGACCAAGTATCCAAGTCCCATTAGTCAACTTGGGTGTCGGGAAGCTTCCTGGGATTCCTGTCTCTCCCACTGGAGCCAGCTGGTGCCGGAGGCGGCGGCGCTTCCCAGTGGGCACGTGAACCCCTGAGCCTCTCACTGGAGTTGAACACTTAAACCTAAAAAAAGGCATTTACAAGTTGACACTTTTTTGTTCTTGTTCTTGTTGTTGTTGTTGTCTTATTTCCTTGAATATAGGTTTCTACTTCTAGACTATGGAATGTTACATTAAACGATATAATTATTCATTACCTTGCTTCAAATTTCATTACAGTTACTGAGGCTTCATCATAATTTCACACAGCACAGAGACACCAAACTAAACACCGAGCAGTCAGCACTAGATGTATTTTTTCTTTAAGTACCAATAGGCAAAATATCCCATTCCCCCCAGGGATCCCATGAGGAAGGAGGCTCCGAGGAAGGAGGGGGGTTTCCGCTTGACCAGCCTGAAGGCGTTGGGCACCACTGCAGAGAGGAGCGTGGTGTGGATGTCTCCCAAAACTTTCCTGAAGGCGAAGCGTTTCTGTATCCTGTCGAAGAAGGACTGTAGGTTGGGTCTGCTGCCGTCTTCCCAGTATTTCTTAGAGAGTCCCAGAAACTTGAGGCGGTGCAGGGTGGCTCCTAACAAGACGTCGGCCAGAGTAAAGACGCATCCGCAGAGCCAAAGTTCACACTTCTGCCCTGGAGAGGGAAGGGACAGAGCAGGTGAGGAAGGGATCCCTTGGGTGGGCTCTTAAGGCCTTGCTCAAAAGATCCATGGAGGCAGGAGCATTTGTTTTCATTATGGGATGATTTTTTCCCAGCTCTTTGATGGGCCAAGAGATCAGACTCCATCTACCAGGCTATGGGATGGAGGGTATAGGGATCATAAAGCTGGGAATATGAGATGATAATTCATAGCTCAAGTGAATATACAAATCACTGTCTGCAAAATGGCTCTGCTGCCTCTCCCCTAGGTCAAGAGCAGCAGGAGATGACATCCTCTTGTACCCAAAAGGTCCCTGGAAAAGAGCCTGGAAGACACAGTGACCCCTTCTGCTGTGCTGGTGCTGGGGGAGAGCAGCAGTGTTTGCCCTTGGCTGCACCAGGAGCTGTTTCAGGAGTGTCACGTCAACTTGTCCTATTTTAGGGATGCAAGAAATCCTCAGGAATCAAAACCATTTGCTGGCTGGCCTGGCTGCTCTCCCTGTGTGCTGCTGGGGGGGTTCTGCCTTTGTTCTCTCTCCTGCACTAGGCACCCTGCTCCAAGACACCAAAACTGGCAGCATGTCTGTGCCAAAAGCCAGGCTTTTGGGGGAGGCAGAGCTCGATGTGAGTGCGGGGCATGGAGAAAGAAACCAAAGGGTGGATGGCTGCTGATAATGGGTGACCCTGGAAATAACCTCACCAGAGAGACATCTAGAAATAAACCACGCTGCTGTTAGGCTGGAAGAAGCAGGCCAGGATTGTTAAGCACTCCTTCAGTGCCCTTTCAACACTAAGGAGCAGGGCTGGGATGCAGCTGAGGGAGGTGCAGGTAAGGAAGAACAGCAGAAGGGGCACAGCCTCAGCCCCCAGCTTTGTTCCAAATCCTTAATTCTGGGGCTCTTCCACTGTCCTGTGTCTATTATATCATGAAAGGGGAGAGAGGCCCCTGTATTGCACCCCAGTGCAGGCACTGGTGCTTCAGGGCTGCCTGCAGGACCAGGCCAGGGCAATTACGGGTAATTAGCAGCCCTCATTTGTAGCTCCTTGGCAGGCTGCCTAATCCTGCTGGAGGCACTGCCCGAGTGGACAGATTGCCTGTGCCTAATTAGTCAATAAATGTTTTTGGTGACTAATGAATTGTGGGGCTGCTGTAGCCAGAGCCTCCTGGGTGCTGCGGGACCTCGAGGGTGCTGCGGCTCAAAGGTGAGAGGAGCAGGGTTGAGGCGGCTGCCTGACCCCAAACACTGCTGCAGGGGGTGGAGAAACACGTCTGAGGATGGGGTGACTTCAGGAGAGATCCACCCCTATCCCTCCTGGCTCTGGGATTACACCTGCTGCCTGTGGGATGCCCCAGCCCCAAGGTGGGGCAGAAGCACAGGCAAAAGCAACTCGTCCCCTTTGCATCCACAGCAGCCCCAGCTCGGATCAGCCTGTCCCAGCTGAACGGGGCAGCCGTGGCAGGGGTCTCCCCGTGCTCCTGCAGCATCTCCCACCCCCCTCCCGCCTGCCCTGCCCTGCCTGCATCGCCGGCAGCCCGGGCTGCGTGGGAGGAGAGCTGCTGCACTGCAGATCCTGGGATGCTGCCAAAGGGCCGGTGCTTGTGCCCACTGCTGAGATCCTGACCTGGCCCTGGGCATGGCTGGGGCCTCTGGGGGCCCGGAGCAGAGGGCAGGAGCAGCAGGCCAGGATGGAAGGCAGCAGAGCACCCGGTGCTGGCAGTGGCAGCCACCCCTCTGCTCCGGGCACTTGGGATGTCCTCTGAGGGCACCTCATTAGGCTGAATTCTGCTGAGCTGTCCCAGCCCTTGGGTCAGTTAATGAGGGCGTTGGAGGAAATTAGGTGAACACAGGGGGCTGCTGTGAACACATCAGGGCTCTCGGCAAATCCTCAGCCCCGTGCCCTGCAGGGCCCAGCCTTGGCACCGCCGAGAGCCCTCCAGGGCAGCCCCGAGCGTGACGCACGGCTCCCCACGGCCCAGGCTGTCCCCGAGGGCAGGGGCAGCTCTGGGGCCGTCCCCTGATTCACTGTGCCTGGGCTGTGCTCTGGATCTGGCACCGTGGCTCTGGCAGCTGCCAGCCCTCTCAGGGCAGGGGTTTTGAGCCCTGCCAGCAGCGGGGATGGGAGGAGGACGGTATCCCCCCGGGGTGACAGCAGGACAAGCACTGCCCAGCTGTGCCCAGGCACTCCTGCATGCCAGGGCACGGGGGTGGCCCTTGGCAGGCACCCAGCACCGTGTGTTTGCTGTCAGGGATGGCTGGTGTCGCTCTCTCCCACCCGCTGCTCTCTGACGCAGGCTCTGTAAAGGCTCCCACCGCTCCAGCGCCCCTCAGCTCCCTTGGTTTCCCTGCCCATGTTCCATGTGGGGTGTGCCACAACCCTGTTGGCTGCAGCACATGTCCCCAGCCCTGCACTTTCAGCAGCCTGTGCTCCTCCTGGTGCCTGGGGCCAGCCTGCTGCTTCCTAACCCAGACAGAGCATCAGTCGCTCTCAGCCCCTCCATCGGGCAGAGGGAGGCTGCCTGCCTGCAGTGACATCAGTGCACCCAAAACCAGACCAGAGGCAGCCCCAGACTCACCACAGGTTCCCTGTGGGGGATGTTCACCAGGCACAAAGCTGTCGGCTGTTCCTGGTGTTGCACCTCAAGGTCGTGTGGAATAAACACCCCATAAACGCAGCCCAGCGCCTACCTTGGTACTCCAGTTTCCTCTTCTCCAGCTCAGCCTCAATCTGGTCTAGCACCATCCCCAGTTCTCCCAGGATCTTCTTCAAGTAGTTCACGTTGTCGTGCTCCAGGATCTTGGCCTGGGTGGAGAGCAGGGTTAGGATGGGGAATGGATGGATGCAGGGACAAAAGGCACCTGTTATCCGTGGCAGGTCAGTGGGTCACGTCCCCCCCCACCCGCAGCGTGGCTTTGATCCACTCACCATGAGCTTCTTCTGCTTGGAGAGGTAGGGCTCAGAGAGCTGGGGCTCTTCTTCGTGATCCAGCTTCATCAGGTCTGTGCTGGCATTGGCTAAATGTCCTGGGGGGGACAGACAGAGGGGCTATGTTTGGCAGGGCTCGGGGTGGCCTTGTGTCCGATAGCAAAGCACCTCCTCCTGCGTCCAGATGTTGTTTTACCACCAAGAAAAACACCCCAGAGAGCCAAAATGGGACAAATTCATGGCTTGCTGCTGCCATACAGGGTGGTGGCTGGGGCACTGCAGATCCCCCTCCCTGGCCTTGGTGAGCCCCAGCTCTGCAGCTTTCAGGGAGAGTTCCAGCTCTTCATTTCCTCTGCTGAATTTGTATCAGACCTACTGGAAGATCTGTCTGTTGCTACTGTTTTAAGAACATTCCCTGAGCTTCCCCAGAACTCCTTTTGTGAGGGAGCTAACGGAGGGGAAGGAGCAGAGTGAGAGGGAGAAAGGAATATGAGAGGCAGAGTAACACCTTAGGGACAACATAAATTACCCCAAGCTGGGCTAATGTCTTTCTGCCAGGGACCATCTGTCTCTCCCTCCTTGTTCCCTCCAACGAGGGCTTGGCTCTGCCGATGTGAGGGTGCAGGAGGTGCCAGGGTGGGCCGGGGAGGCAGCCAGCAGCAGGCTGTATGCTGCCATAAAATGGTGAAACTCCCTGTTTTATGCCACAAGCCTTCAAGCTTGTGCTTGCTAAGGCTGCCAACCAGCTCTCCTGGGGCTGCAACTCAGATGGAAGCCTGGATATCATTCCGGTTCCGTTCCACAGTTCCCCTTGGGAGTGCCTGGCCCTCGGTTCACCCTCTCCCTGGGACACAACCACAGTAATTTTTCCTCAGCACCCACTGCAGCAGAGCAGCTCAGTCACTCCCTGGGTGCAGGAGGTGTGCTGGGCAGGAGGGGCACCACGGACCTGCTCACAGCCCCTCTGTTGGCTCGGGAAAAATGCCACCAGTGAGGGAGGTTTGGACCAGGGGATCTCAGCAGAGTGCTGGGGAGGTGATGTGAGGCAGACAGGGACAGCAGCACCCTTTGGGGATGGGACAAGCTCTGCTCTGCATCTGCCCAAGGTCTGGCGGTGAAGGTGACACTTGGTGACATGGGCAGAGCTGTCTGTGACACGTGCCAGCAGAGGAAGGGCAGACCATGAGCTACGCCTCGGGAACTGCCTGTTTCTCTTTGTGCACGAGCACATCCCATCTTAGGGAACTCTCTGGGACCCAGACAGCTGAAGGGATGGGGATGGGAATGGTGTTTTCTACGGGTGCTCTTGGAGCTGGAGGCTAAAGGAGGGAGACACGTGGCACATGCCAGTACCCTCCCTACAAGGTCGGTTTTCTGGCCAGGAACTCTCTCCAGGAGCAATCCTTGCCCTGGAGTTATATTAAGCATCGTCAATGTTTCATGAGCACTTGAAGGTCAGGTACACAGACTTATGCCGATTCATGCACTGCCTGCAACTCAATCTGGCTGTACTCTCCTGCCCGTGCCCTCAGAGCTCTGCGAGGAGAGGGACTAATTCCTGTGCCCCAAAAAGAGCTGGGGAGAAGAGTGCATGGCCCACAGGAGCCCCGAGTCAGGAAGCCTGCACAGGGTGCCTGCAGCTCTCAGATCAGCTGTGCTTTGCCATTTCCCAGCTCTGTCCCTGCCTGCATCGGTGGAAAAGGGGAGATGAGCGGGAGCAGGATGCCTGGCTGGGCTGCGGACCCATCCCAGCCGAAGGGAGCCCTGGGGCAGCCCTGCTGGAAAAGGCGACTTACTGCGGATCTCAGTGGTGGCGTACTTTGGGATCATGGAGTCGGTGGTGAGCTCGGGGTGCAGGATGCAGCCGTGCGTGTAGGCATCCATGGGGAGCGAGTCCAGCAGCTCCCGGTACTGCAGCACGCGGGAGTGCAGCAGGCTGCCCGGCTCCGGGATCAGCTGCGTGACGTTTTCTGCCAGGACAAAGGGAAAGCTCTTAGTGGCACCTGGGGGGTGCTGGGGCACTCGTTAGTGGCTCATTAGCCTGCGCTGGACACCGGTGTGAAGTCCACCCTGAGGTACCCCCCAGCAGGGCTGGCTGAGGCGGAGCATCCTCTCAAATCCGTACTCACACTCAGCCCTTTCCTCGCTGCCCATCCCGTCCAGGAGCACATCCAGCCCATGCCCAGAGATGGGCAAACCCACAGGACCACAGGGAAGTGTATGGATGCCACCACCCAGCCCCACAGCCCCCATGGCCCCAGGGGTCAGTGTAGCAAGCCCTGGTCTCTGCAGCCCCTGCATCTGCACACTGTGATTTCACATCTCAGAACGGGAGCAAAATCTTCATGTTCTGCAGACAAGAGCTAAAAGATGGGGATTTGAGTTTGGGATCTCCTGAGTTACACACTCTTTACACCAGTGGCAATGAGGTACCTCATTCTCCTGGGCTGTCCTTGTAAAGCCCAAAATGGGCAATCAGGGTGACCAAAGGAGCCCAGTGGATTTTCCCTCCACGCTCAGCCAGTGTCTCAGCTGCAGGAGCATCTGTCACCCCAGACATCTCTGCTCCTCCCTGCCTTGTGGGGTTTTAGTCACTTCTCATGGATGGCCGTTTGCATCCTGCCCTTTTTATTACCCTTTCAGCTCAAAACACACGACAGATGACCCCACAGGAAGAGATGCGTTGCTCTTGTCTCCCCCAAGAACACCAGGTCCATTTTTTTATGGGATCATAAACGTTTATGGTGTTTGCAGAGAGCAGTTCCCAGGCAGTGAGTAAATCTACCACCGGGACTCAGCGGATCTGTTGCCCACATGCCATCCACGTGCCGGCATCTCCATCTGAGCCAGGGCACGTTGGCAGAAGGACTTTGGCAGGTGTGACCAATGCAGCCCCTTATTTTGGGGCCTGAAATGACAGCTCTGCCCAGCCCTGCTAGCAGGGGGCACAGCAATGCCCTCCTGGCAGGGATGCACATCTCGCCCTGCTATCGCCGTGCCTGCCGGTGTCCGTGGAGGGATGGGAGCCAGGGAGATTTTGGCAGCTCCTGTGTGGCAAACCTCCTCATAGCTCTGATCTGGGCTGTCTCAGCTGGAAGGCTCCATAAGTTGTTCCCACTGTCAGGCATCAGCATCCCCGTCCCCTGAGCGAGAGGAGGTTTTAGGAGCTCTTTCCCACCCGTGGGCTGCTCACTGCCTGCATTCCAAGAGGGGATTTTCCATCCAAAAAAAATGACTGGCTGAGTAAAATAATAATAACTGACCTACAGCCTGTGTGCTCCTCCCGTAGGGCTCCTGGCCAGCACCCGAAGGGCCGGGTGGAGGCTGGAAAGCAGCACAAACCCAGTGACTGCCCCATCCAGCAGGAAGACGGAGTGACCACAATGAAATTGTGGCCTGCTGGCTGCTGGCCTGAGTCCTTCAGCGTGTCCCAGGGAGGTTTTCCAGTGGGATGGTGCTCAGCTTGCCTTTGCATGCCACAACAGACCCGCATACAGCCAGCGAGCGATGGGCTGGGCAAGTGGGTGCAGCCCTTGGAGGAGACCCTTGCCCAGGGGGAATTGCCCTGGTCTACTTATTGGTGGTTTCTTTGAGTGAGAAGCACCCTCAAAGGTGATTTATTAGCACTATTCACTGCTATTTTGGGGAAAGGAAATTATTTCTCATCACATCACCCTTTACTGATTACTCACCCTCAGTGTGTGTGTGAGCAGGTGAAAAGATCACGCTCCCAGCCCAGGGGAAAACACACCTCAGAAAATACACCTTGCAAAGGCCTTTTCAAGCTCTACACGTTTCTGCAAGGTGGGTGATTTCCCCCTCAGACTAAAACCCCACAGCACCCTGACAATGCTTTTCCCAGCTGCATTGCTGGGGTGACGGTCGGAGCAGAGCACGGAGCAGGGAGCGATGCTCTGGGCCCTCTTCCCCGGAGATTCCCCTCTCCACTTCTCAGCAAAAAGGTGAGAAACCGCACCTGGCTGGAAAAATCTCAAAGTCAGGAGTTCCCCAGCAGCTCTGTGTCCCCCTCCTGCTGGGGGACAGCCTGTTGTCACATATGCTGGACCACCTGCCCTTCTCAGAGCCCAGCTGAGGCTGTGCAGCCCCCGTGGGGCACCTCTCCACGATGCCCCTTGGTCCCGGGATTGCTGCTGGGCAGGAAGGCAGCTGCCATTCCCTAGGACCTGCTGCCAGTGTGGGATGCTCCTGACAGAGCCCTGCTGCCCCACAGGGGAGGGAGCTGGGTGCCTCCCCGAGCAGCGGGGCCGGGAGAGGACAGCAGCTGAGCTGGCGAGGCGCCCTTGCCTCGGGAGCTATTTTGAGATGTTTTTGATGTCTTCTGTTGCAAGGGGGATGGATGGATGCTGGGGAGAACGTCGTGATGGCACAGCCTGAGCTCCCTGCTCGGCTTTGAAGCCTCCCTGGTGGGTGTCCCAGCCCGCCAGCCCCCGGGTTTGGGGAAAGGAGAGCAGAGGGGTGTGAGATGCCAGGGAGAGGCTGCTGGCCACAGCAGCTGAGCTAACAGCCGACTTGGAGCGCTGTCTCAGCACCCAGGTGAGCCAGGCTCAGCCAGGCTGCCTGCAGCCCTGCTCCAGGGGGAATAAGAGCTTCCCTCTCCTGGCTGTCCCTTCCTCTGGGCTTGTGTCACATCATCCTCCCATGGTCCCCAGCACCACTGGCTGCGTTTTTAAAGAGGCTGTTTTCTCTGAGGCACAGCAGCACCAGGGACAGCAGGGTTCCCTGCCGAGGGCCAGTGGCCCAGGGGTCTTTGAGGAAGGGGAGAGGGGCAGCAGCACCTGCTTTAAACCCCAGCAGGGCCCCTTACAACTACCAAAGGCCAAAGGTGGCCAAAGCCAGAAATGTTCCCATGGGCTGTGCCCCAGCACTGGCTCTGGTGAGATGCCACCACACACCATGGGAACTGACATGGGAAATGGTCTGGCTCAGGAGTGTGGATGCCAAGGCAGAAAAAGGAGCTACGCAGCCCTCAGAGCCCTCTCACAGCATTCCACAGGACATTTGGGGATTTCTGCTGGAAAATCTTCAGTTTCACGGGAAAACACAGAAGTTTGCAGAGAGATGGTGGCTTGCTGCTCTGCCGGGGTGAAGGTGAAACTTTGAAGCAAAAAGTGGGTGCGTTTGTCAAACAGCACCTGGGCTAGACCTGAGTTTCCCCAGAGACACAGCCCCCCCCTCCGTTACCTCCTGTGAAGTTCTTCTCCATGTAGTCGATGATCTGGTTGTAGTCGCTGATGATGTTGTCCCTGTGGATGATGACGGGCACCTCCTCCCCCAGGTTGAGCCGCATGAACCAGGGCTCCTTGTGCTCCATCAGGGGCATGCTGACATCCCGCTCCTCGCAGGGCAGCCCCTTCTCTGCGATGACCAGCCGCACCTGGGGCGAGAGGCCGGGGACAGAGGGCTCAGCCCCACGCACTGAGCTGCTCCCCAGGGCCCTCAGTGCCCCCCTCCACCCCAGGGCACCCCCAGACCCTCCCTTTGAGCACAGCATGCCAGGACATGTGCTCGTCCTGCAGGGAGCCAAGCAGCTGTTGGGCTGGGGCAGCTGCAAAATCCAGGCAGCCAAGGGAAGATCTGCTTTCCCAGCAAGGAGGGGATACCCAAACCCATCCTATGTTTTCAGGATCGTGGACCATTCGCCCTCTGTGGCTGGTGGAGTGTAAGGCAGGAAGGAAGAAAAGGAAGAGGAAGAGGAGGGAGCAGAGGCTGCAGCAATGTTATGCCTCGCACTTGCACCCAGTGGGTCCTGCTGCCGGGCTGAAGGAGACCTGGATGCTGACTCAGGTATGTCTCCACTCTCAGGAGTAGACTCTGGCTTTGGCAGCACATTTTGAGCAGGGGAAAGGCTCTATTTTATGGGGAATTTCAAGCAGCCCCTGTGGCCCCACACAGCATTCCTCCTCCTTCCCCTCATTCTCCACACTGCTGCCAGCCCAAGGCCATCACCCACAGTCTTTGCACCTCTTGTGCCAAACCAGCTGCCTCTCCCTTCCCCTGCCACTGCCCTCCTCCAGCCCAGGGCCAGCCAGCAGCACTGCTGGGGTGGTACCCATCTCTCATGAGTGGGAAAGCTGAGTCCAGCCTTGTGGGAGGGTAGGATGAAGCAGGAGTGGGGCTGGATGTAGGACACCATCCCCATCCCAATTGCTGTGCCTCAGGACTGATCCTGCTGCTTTTGCTCTGTGTGTGAGCTGGTGTTGAATATGCACTCAGGGATGGCATTTTAGGCTTCTGGGTTATAAAACCTGACCATTGTGAACTAAGTATGTCAAACACACACACAAAAAAAGCCCTCGGGGGATGTGAGAAAGCCACGATTTACAGAAACACTGAATGAGAGAAAAGGGCTTGTTTTCATCCAACTAGCAGCAGCTAAAAATACAACTTAGCATATATAAGCATTTCTATGAGTACTTCAGAGTTCCTGGGGAATTAGTCATTAATTATTCACAGGGCTGGCAAGTTAATTTTTTCTTTTAAAGTCAAACAAGAGAGAGCCTGGGTCCCTCAGCTGCAACTTGCTCAGGGCCTTTTCCTCCCAGCTGATAAATAAACCTTGGCCAGAACGACCTGGGGTATCCAACCCCAAGCTCCCTGTGGTTCCCCTGTTCTTTTATCAGAAGCTGAGGCTGAAGGCCTGGCAGGAGGCAGCACAGGCTCCCAGGGTACCCCAGAGCCTGAGGGCAAGGGGAGCCTTGGGTCCCAGACAGGGGTGATGAAACATTCCCAGTCCCCACAGCACTGGGGCATGGCTGGCATCTTGTGTAAAACTCCAAAAATCCCTTTGCAGACAAGGCCAGGTCCTGGTGGGGCTCAGAGTGGCTCCCACAAACAGCCCTGTGCTCCCAGAGGGTGGTTCTGAGCAGCTCCCGGGGCAGACCAGGGGAAGCTTTACCTGGAGCTGACTCCAAGAAAACCCCCTGTGCATGAGGGTCCTGTGGAGGTCCTGCTGCTCCCCACCCTGTGATGTCCATCACACCAGCTTGTGCCCCTCCTCCTTACAGCAGGTGCTTTTTCCTTGCAAGTGACCTCAAAAGCAAAGCCTGACACGGTGCCAGAGACCCGGTGCCAGCAGGTGTGGTGGCTCTAGGTGTCCCCCTGCCCTGTCCCCTGCCCATCCCCTGTCCCACAGAACGAGGCCGAGTGTAGGAAACCCAGAACAAGAAGTGCCTCAGCCGCTGCCTCCCCGCCTTTGGCGGCCAAATGAGCAAGACAAAAAATAACAACAAGCCCGGCGCGGGGCGGGGAGAGCCACGAGCATCCCTCGCCAGTGCGGATCTGAAGCCCATCAGTTCCCTGCTGCCGGGGCCGACCCTGTGCACCCACCCTGCTGCATTGGGCATCCTCCCTCCTTTGTGCCTGCACGCAGGGACGGGCCGCTCTGCTGCAAAACGAGCATTTACTATTGTCTGGAAAACGGGATTTCTTGCTGGGGCAGCCCGGGAATGGAATTTGCAGGGCGCTGCTGCAGTGTCAGGGGTGAATCATCGCTGGTGCGGGGGTCCGGGATCCGCACACGCCTGGCTCGGGGCTGCCTCCCCTCTCCCAGCAGCAGCAGGGTGGTCCCGGGGCCCGGCTCAGCCTTTGTCTGCGCTCCTGGCCACGCCAGTGTGAGGCTGCGAGCGAGCACAAAGGCGAGGCGGCTCCCGGTGCGAGCCGTGATCCCAAAACAAAGGCAGGATTTGACCGAGCTCCCTATCCCCATCCCCATCCCTGTCCCCGTCCCCAGGCAGATGCTGGTAAAAGGTACAAAGAGCTGCCCAGCACACGCTGCCCTGGTCAGCCCCCGGGGTTGAGCCCCTCGCTCTTCCCGAGCGCATCCATCCTCCCGAGGCAAGGGGATGTCCTGGAGACTGGAGGTGATTCTTGCCGGCCGAGCGATTGTTTTTCCTTACCTTCTGCGAGCTGAAGGACTGGGTCCAGTGGTACAAAACCAATCTGTCCTGGGATTTGAGAGCGGGGTCCGTCGGGTCCTGATTTTCCTCCCCCTCCGCGGATTTCCCCGCGTTGTTCTCCAGCGCCGAGATGGGCCACCAGCTGCAGTTGGTGGGAGTAACATTATTGGGAGTCGCCATGACAGCCTGCGAGCGAGCGGGAGAGGGACGAAGAGCGAGCGGCGCTAGCCCAGCATCACATGGGCTCCTCCAGCAGCATCACTCCCGGGGCAGCTCCGTGTCCCCGGCCGGGGTGGGCAGCGCGGGGCCGTGGGCGCCGGGGTCACAGCGCGGGGTGGTGGCAGCGCCGGCGGGGCTGGGGGTGGACTCGCAGCCCGTCCCCGCTCGTGGCGGGGCTCCCACGGAAACGTGCAGGCATCGCTTCCACACAGGAGTCAGCAGCCAGAGGCTCCTGCTGCCTGCCCGCCAGCCAGCTCGGCAATCCGGGGCACCTCCAGCCCCTGCGGCTCCTTAAGAGCATTTTTTTCAGCAGAGATTGAGATTTTTTTTGTTTTTACTGCTTCATATACGGTGGATATGTAATAAATAGCCACAGGGATGGATACCGGCTTTAAAATGCCTAGAGGGTGTCCTGCCTGCCTTGCAACCTTCATGGGAAAAGGCAGCAATGGCCCTTTAAAGGTATTTGGGGATTTTTGGAGAGCACAGATTGATTTCTGCCCAACGGGTGTTATGCAGCCTGTACTGGGGTAGAGCCCAGGAGCCCTTGCTCTGTACTGGAGCCCTGGGGTGCCTGCCCAAACTGGGCTGCTGTCCTGGGCCAAAGTAGGCACAGCTGAGGGTCACTTCCAGGATTAGCAAGGTGTGTCACCATTCCAAACCAGCCAGGAGGCTTGGAGAGCACTGGGGCTTCTGCAACTGCTGCTCTCCAAGTCCTGTGAGCATCACCCAGAGGTTTGCAGTAAAGGCAGGTAGGCAGCTGACCCCTTTCTGGCCACAGCAACCTGGACATCTGGACCTGTGCTTTAGGACACTTGGCTTTGCCAGGATCCATCTCCAGCAATCTGGAAGCCTGGAGATAATTTCCCACACTTGGAACTGCTGCCAGCGCTATTGCCCAGTTATGGGGGTTGCAGGGGCAGGGTCTGGAGAGGATGGGGAAGAGGGCTCTGCAGGCACAGGGAGCCAGCCTGTGTCTGAGGGCTGTGCAAGGGCTCTCAGTGCAAAGTCCTGGAGCTGGTGAGGTTGGAAAGAGGGCAGGGTTTGGAAGAGCTGGTTCAAGTGGGGAAACTGAGGCATGTTTTGCCTGGGAGCACTGAGAGGGACTGGGGCCAAACTGGTACCCAGCTACATCAACATACTGCAAGGAGCAGTTTTGTGGGGACTGGGAGGTGAAAATGAATTCTTTGAAGTTGTGATGTCCCACTCCTGAGGGAGTGCAGGAGGATGATGGGAAGAGTGAGACTGGGAAGTGCTGTGCTCTGCCCTGGCTCCTCTCTGCCTTCTCCCCCTTGGGCAGCAGACCCCAAAACCATCCTCCATCCCATCCCTGGAGACCCTGCACTGGCCTCAGGGACACCCACAGGGACAGGCTCTTGCTTGGCCTCCGCTTTTGGGCTGCAAACTCATGGAAAACTGAGCTTTGAAGAGCTGGCTCCACCATTCAGCACCATCCTGCCCTCTCCTTGCTGCCCAAGGAGCATCTTTTGGGGCTCCTTTCACTAGAAGGGGACACTCTGGGTTTAGAAAAGGCAAAGAGCAGGTTTACCAGGGAGCAGTGGTTCTCCCTGGATTGCTGTCTGGAAGGCCCCACCTAGTGGTATATTTTGTGCTGAATTAATGCTGCACCATGGGAATAAAAAATGACAGGTCACTGCATCCGTCTTGGTCTTGGGAGTCCGTGGTGCCTCTGGAGGGGCTGATTTATTTAGGTGAGCTTTGGCTTGCTAAACTGAGCAAGGCTTGAGGGGCAGGAGGGGTGACAGCCCCGTTTAGGGGGTGCCCTGACCTTGTGTGACCTTGAGATCATCCTCAGTTCTTGTCCACAGCCTTCCTGACTGCCAAAGGGGTCGGTGTGGGGCCGCCTCGTGGGATGCTGTGCGGCTGGACCCGGTGGCACTGGCAGAGCTGTGGCAGAAGGTGCCATCGGGGCAGGACTGTGGATGCTGGTGGTTTGGAAATACAGAATCCAGGTTGTCTTGTCTCAGAGCTATTGCAAAGGTTACTGAGAGCAGAGAACAGGAGGCTGGAGTCGGTCAAGGCACTTTGCAGGCACAGAAGAACCTTCCCTGTTTCAGAAGCAGAGGGTGGAAATCAGGCTGTAGAAATGGCTCTATTGATTTTTTTTTTTTCCTGGTGGCCTGATTCAGCATCTGCCAATGCAAAGCTTAGCTTGGACTTGCTTTGGCTGTCATTGATCCAGGGTGCCCTTCTGCATCCCACGTTGGTTGAACTAGTCCTGAAAACGGAGAGGCAAGAACTTGTAAAGTGCTGGGAGTGGGAGAAGCCACTGGAAAATCCCCAGGCTGGGTCTGCTGAGATAGGAAATAGAGAGGTGGGATCCAATTTGAGGGAAGTCCTGCAAGCACTGCAAGCCCACTGGTGCCTCCTCAGAACATTTTAGACATATTCTTCTGTAGATTGTCTAGGGACAGATCCTTGGAAATTCCCCAGGGCTGTTGGGGCGGGGACAGCAGCGGGCTGGGAGCGGCGAGGCTGCGCTCAGCACGGTTTGTGCTGGGACACCTCTGCTCATCAATCAAGCTGATGGTGCTGCACAGGCATTCCCAGAGGAGAGGCAGTTCTCCAATCAATCTTGAGGTTTCAGGCAGGCAGAAAGCAGGAGTCACTGGGTTTGTCAGAGCGATGTGGATGAGCTGAACTGAGGCAGCTTTGAAGGGCACAGCAAGTTTGGGCTGGAGGCCTTTCTTAGGGCCCATCACTCACCCCAAGGGGTTGGTTTGTGCCGAGCCAGTGTCAGCAGCAATGTTGCAGTACACTGGTTGAAAACCTCATAGTTGGACTCCAGAACCAAAATATCTGCCTTTCCTCTGCCCCAGGCAGCACTAGATGTGCTTAAACACTGGCACAAATGGGGGTTCAAGCAGAGCACAAAACCACTGACTTACTGTCTCTTTTTTCCCCTTTTTCCTTCCCCCCTCTCTACCAGTTATTTCAGCCCTCCACAGGACACCATGGAAGAGTTCCCTGAGAACCTGCTCTCAGACTCTTCCCTCTCACCCAGCCTTCTGGCAACCTGAATTCACTTCTTAGCCCTCAGTTTCAGGGCAAGTCTTGGACTAGTTGAACCTCCACGATTTCCCCCCAGTTCCTCTCCTCTCCTCTCCTCTCCCTGGACACAGCATGTTATCCTGCCCCACAGCTGAAAACATGCCCTTCCAGCAGTGTGGATCAGCACTGGGTTTATGTAACACCAGCCCAGACACTCCCAGGGTTGTGCAGGCTTTATTAAAGAGCAGCACAGCAGAAACGGCCCGAGGTGACCTTGAGCCACACCACACTTGTGGGCAAGAGCTGCCCCGTGCCCCTCCTCAGGGCTCCTGCTGCAGAGCAGAGGGGTGACAACCAGCACTGGGGCTTAAAGAACTGTATTTCTGTGCTTGTGGAAGAGCTGTGCCCCAGCCTGACACACACAGGCTCTGGGATAGGCTCACCAAGAAGCAGGGAAACTGCTTGAGTCCAAACCCTGCGTGTAGCAACAATACCTTACAGTGGTTTATAGGAGGACACAGAACCAAAACATAAATAAAAGCAGGAGCGCAGATTCTCTCTTGAAGCAGAAACACCCCTCAAAAAACAGCAGCAGCAGCAAAGGTAACTGTTGCTGAATACTTGTGTTTAAAAGCAAGGTCCATATTATACCAGATTTTCTGTGGGGAGAAAGAAGGGAAACTGGAGAAAACCCAAAGTGCGTGTGTGGGTATCACAGGATAATGCTGGGAGAGGGAAATGAAAGAGACAGTAAAGTACCAACCCGAGAAAATGGAGAAATCAGTTAAATTTAATTTGAGTAGGAGCAAATATTGCATGCTAAACAACTGCATGAGACTGAAGAGCAAAGTAACAGTTTGAGCTGTCTTCTTGTTTTTTGATTTATTTGAAGTTTAAACCCGAACTTCCTGGACATGTGAATTTTAGGGATGGTTAAAATAAAATCTACAGTGATTATCATCTACAATTGCCTGAGCCTTCTCCAGCACTGAATACAAGGCCAACTGCCCACATCTGCTATCATCTATTTTTACACAACTGCTTGTGACTCCTTGGCTTGCTGACCACTCATTTTTAAGCATGTAAGTCAACATCACAGTGCTTCACTCAGACATGGTTGTTGAGCATGTACAGCTGACACTGAAAGCAGTTTTGTTGTGGGGCTTCTTTTAAGAAAAATAAAGGTCTTGAGGGGAGATAAGTCAAATTATTCAGTCTTTAGTGTGCTGGGTTTTGACAAACATTTATTAATGCGAGTCTCGGCAACAAAGGTTTTTATTGCAGTATTTTCAACCAGCAGGAATGTCACAGCTCTACAGCACAAAGCCAGGATGATACACACTTCTTGTTCACCCTATTTCCACACTGCTTTGTGTATCAGACGTGCACAGAAACAAGCTGATGGCTCCACCATCTCCACTTCTGAGACAGCACAGCCCAAAAATCTGTTAGCCTGCTTCACTCCCGCCTAAATTATTCCATCTGTAAAGCACAAATAACAAAATATATTTTTACTTCTAAGAGCTTCACTTATCTGCAGAAAAATAGAACTGCTTAAGAGTGAGCAAGTTAGATTATGGAAGGGTCCAAGCACACACCAGCACGTTCTGGACCTCCCAAAAAATCTGTGAGGAAGAAGCATTCACAATTTGATCCAACTAAAAAGGAGCCAGCTAGTGTTCAAGGAAAGGAGATTCATCCCATCCAAAATGCTGAATGCCTTCTCATCCTCCCTAGAGCAGGATGAGGAGCATAGAGCTGTAGCTGTGAAACTTCTCTTTAAATACTGGGACACATTAAGAATGAACCTTCCAAACACTGCAAAATTTCAGAAAAAAAAAAAAAAAACCCTCAAGTTTTTTGGTTTGGTTTGGTTTTCTTTTTCCAAAACATAGTGAAAAAGCATACAGAGCTTCAATATCCACAGCACAAACCAAAAATCAAACAGAGCTCCTCTGATCTAGAGTGCTGTTGTTAAGGTATTCAGAGACTTTAGTGCATTCTTTTTTAGAACTAAGCTCGGAAACTATATTTAATTTTTCATTTTATTAGAAAACTAAACTGTGTGAGGCAAAGAAACATTTAATCAAACACACAACAGTGAAAACATGGCACTGACAAGGCAATTAACCCAACCATTGTAACAAACTCTGCTTCAGGATTCTCTATTGCTTACAGTCAAGTATACATCATCTCCGCCATGTGAGACATTTTCTTGGGAATATATAAGTAGTATTCCATGTATCCCGAAAGATCTTCAATAGTCACGTCATCCACAAAGGCTCGAGCTTGCTCGGAACAAGACCTGGGAGAGCTGGACGAGGCTGCCCCACAAGGGGATCTGCTCTGGAGAGAGTGGGCATGGACTCCCAGGACGGCCTTCTCGCACTCCGACAGGACGCTCCGCAGGCCGGAGAAGGAATACACCTCCATGGTTCTCCACTGCTTGCACTGGCACTTCTTGTCCGTACAAGGGCACTGCCTGCCGTTGCTAAGCATGGATAAGGACTGGAAATCTGAGGTTTGGCTAGAATGCAAGCTGCTCTCAAAGGACGAGGGCGGAGCAGGGCAATGCTCCCTCGACTTCTCCGAAGGCTCTTCGGCGGTGAAAGCTCCCAGCGGTTCAGTTCTGTCCTCGCCGGCCTCCAGCGGAGGATCCCGCCCGTCCTTCGTGCCGTGTTCTGCCGGGACAAAAACGTCTGAGCTGACCATGCCCTTCGCTGTGTCTGCCTGGGGTCTGTGCTTCAGCTGGCTGTTGGCTTTCATGTTGCAATATGTAAACTTGGGAGGGTGCAGGACCGGAGACTTGGAGCGCCGGCGGCGCGGGACTCGGGCCGATCCTCGGGAAGGCTTTCTCACACACCTGCAGGGTTACAACAGGGGGGGAGCAAGTAGGTAACTCCAGAATCGACATCTGAGCTCACCAAGCTCTAAAATGTGGCTAAAAATGCTTCATAAGATTTTTTATTTTTTTTTCTGCTTAGAAAAACCAGGTGACTGGTCACTTACTATCTCTGACAGGGACAGAGGACTCTGAAGAAGTTTGGGCTGCCCCAAAGGAAACACATGTACAAACAGCCCTTATTTAAGGTGCTTCCCCCAAATCTCCTGTGTTAAGAAAATGATACCTTGTCATCCCAAGCTGAACTGTAGTGCAGAACCTGTATCAGTTGGAGCTGCTGGCGGAATCACACTGAATATCCAGATACTTCGATACAGATATAAAATAACCCAAGTATGAGGTGAGAGAGGATTGCAAAGGTTTAAGGCCTGAAGAAAAGGACTACTAAGGAAATCAATGGAAAAGGAAGTTTCAGGAACCCTCTCTAAGAGAAGAGGCAATATTGGTTTGGAAGCCTTTGATGAAATCCCCTTAAAAGCATTGTATCGATTATGGAAAAATTTTCTAATAGAAAAGAAGAGATATGTTGAAGCAACTAATTAGCAACAACTGGCACTGAAAGCAGCCTGAAACCGTTAAATGTCTCATGTTTTACCCATGCCACGCTTCCTTGGAACAGACAGTCTGTTGCTTGGCTCCATCCACGGCCGCTCTTGTGGTTGTTCTGAGGATCGTCCCGTCGCCCACGGCCAGAGCTGCGATACATCTGGGGAAAGGGAAATGCCACATCACAGAAACGCCTCAACACACAGCTCCAGAGGTCTCCAGGTCCACCCTGTTCCCTTTGGATGCTCAGATAATACGGTCAAATTCCCAGCCTTGACTTCCTCTGTAGTCAGTGGGTAAAACCAGGCCAATTACAGAGTTTAATCCAACCCCTCTCTACTACACCGGCCTCAGTCAAGTGGCTAAAGATAGGTGAGATGAAATGAAAGGCAGCCAAAATGCCCAGAGCCTGATGTCATGCCCTGTTTGTAGCAAAATGACACATTAAAGGAATGTTAACTCGGGTTCCAGGCGTTCTGGTCAGACAATAGTTGTTAAAATAGCCTCCTGCTCATCCGAAATGCAAAGTCAGGTGAGGGGGAATCAGTGGGGAAGGGGGTGAGGTACAGCAGATAAGGACACATTACTGGTTCATTTATCACTATATTTCCCAGATAGACAGGGACTGACCCTGGAGGTCCCACATAAAAGCCCCAGCACATGAATCTGTATTTATGATGGCTGTAGGGATGACATGGGACATGGGATAGGAAATTGTAAGAAACGAGGCCGAAATTCCAGCAAAGAGCCCCAGCACTCTGCCCAAATTTGATCTTAAGGGATGATTCACAAGACTTGAGCAGTTCAAAACACACATGCCTGCAAAACAAGACCTTTTTAATGCCTGAGAAGGTATCATCAGTGATCACCCAGAATCCCACACAGTCTGCCACTGGTGGCTACATCAGAGGTGGGATGTTTAATAAGCACAGCTCCTTGTTAGAGAACAGCCATTTCTTTCCACACTTCTCAGACCTCCTGAAGCAGAGGAAAGGAGTAGCAAAGCAAAGTGCAATTCCACATGCAGAGGAAGTCCTGAGTTTGCAGTACTGATGGCTGTGGAGAGGAATTCACAGGGTAACAAAGTCAACACAAAGCCTTCTCTTGTGTCTGTGAATTCCTAAAAGACTTCCAACTGAACTGCCTCACAGAGTGTTAGACTGCATTTATTAGCTCCTACTTTTAAGGAAAATCTTATGCATATAATCAGCACACCCAGGGAACAAGTAACTAACACAAGAATGGGCTGCATTTTACTCCCCAAAATCCCCTGTGTATCACAGCAGCTGACAGTTAAGAGTGCGTTTACTGCTCTGGGCGAGTCATTCACATTTCCATAAAGTCACTGTGTAATTTCAGTTGGATATTGTGTCAAAATTAGTCTGTAATAAAGTACTCCTTTGCCTATTAGACAGTTGTAATTAGTATATTTCATCTGAAGCGATGCAGTTGTCTTCTCCTGAAGAGCAAAGAAACTTTCACCAAATTACATTTTCTTTTTGAAATGCGAGATAACAGCAAACAAATACAAACAAGTAACAAAAATCCAACAGATTACACGGCCCTTTTGATTGCTGACTTACCCTGCTGCATCCACTCTCAGCTTTTTGAATGCTGTTTGTAGACTCTCTTCCTCTTCATCTTTAGCTTCCAAGTCCATTGATGTGCTCTCAGTGGGTGACCAACCGTGCCATATAGAACAAACTGAAACACAGAGATTGGGATTTGATGCTGAGGTCTGAACACACGAGGTCTGTACAAAACTGATCGACCCTGCCACGGGTGCTCGTTCTCCTGTGGGCAACACCCCTCCTTTGTGATCAGGCCTGCCCAGGGCTGCTCTCTGTGAACCCCGAGTTTCTCAGAGCAGGTCCAGCCTGTGCCAGGAATAACAGGGAGTCTTTTCACCCACGAGTGAAGAGGTGCTGTGGATCCTGCCAACCCGTGCAACTTGGAGCTGTGAGCACGACACGGGCGGCGGAGCTTCGGGAAGGTACAGAGCCACAGGCTGGCTGAGGCTGGGAGGGATCCCTGGAGGTCCTGCCTTGCTGCTCCAGCAGGGCCACCCCGAGCTGGGGGTTCCAGGGAGGAGGGGAGGGGAGGCTGCACAGCTGCCGCGGGCTCAGCCCCCTCCGTGCTCCCTCCCGAGCGTCACGGCTCGTCCACGGTCTCTGCTCCCGCCCCGGGCACCGCCGAGCGCAGCGCACCCCGTCCCCTCCTGCGCCCACCACACACCTCGCGGAGACCCCTCGGGACCCTCTCCCCACCGGCGCGGCCCTCCCTGACCCCCCCCCGCGCCCCGGGGCCTCCGCGCGGGAACACCCGCGGCGGGCCCTCCGCGCTCCCATCCGCGGGGGGAGAGCGGCGGCTGTCCCGGGGGTGTCCCGGGGGTGTCCCAAGGGTATCCCGGGGGTATCCCAGGGGTATTCCCGGGGGGGGTCCCGCCGCCTTCACTCACCCCTCCGCCTTCCCGGGGGCGCGCAGCACAACAGGACGTGACGTCACGGCCCCCGCGGGGGCGCGCCCGGGCCCCGCCCGCCCGCGCGCGTGCGCGAGCGCCGGCAGTTGGGCTGAGGGGGCGGCGGCGGCGCCGGGCCCGGCCCGGAGCGCGGTGAGTGCGGGAGGGAGTGCGGGAATCCTCGGCCCAGCCCCGGCCTCAGACCCTGCCCCGACCCCCTCTCGCTCCCCGGGGCCGGTGGGCGCTGTCCTGTCCCCCCCCGGCCAGCCCTTCCCGCGCGGTTCCCCCGCGCTGGGTCGGGGGGCTGCGGGGGGAGCCCCGCGGGGTCCGCGCTGAGTCACGGCCCGGCAGCGGTGATCGGGGGTGGGGGGTGGTGTATGGGCTTAAAAATACGGGATTTGAAAAAATACGGAGTTCGAAAGGGTAAAATTTGGAAATGGGAGATTTAAAGGCAAAAAACAAAAAAAACCACCCCAAACCCCAGAAGATTTAGAAATGAGATTCAAAAATGGGGAAAAAAAATTAATGCGGGGTTTTAGTACCGCATTAATACTGTAATTAATAGTACACATTTAATACTTTTTTTAGAAGTGTGAAGTTTTAAGAGTGTAAAATTTTCGAAGCTTTAAAAATTTTCAAAGGGTGAAATTTTAGAAGGTGAAATTTTACGAAGACTTAGTAATGCTTTAGTAATACTTGAAAGCTTTAAAATTTTAAAAGCGTAAAATTTTAACGCTTTAAAATGTTAAAAGTGTAAAATTTTGAAGGGACGAAATTGAAAAAGTGTAAAATTTGGAAAGATAAAAACTTTGAGGGTGTGGAAATTTAAAAACTATAAAATTATGAAAGATAAAACTTTGAAGGTGTGAAATTTTAGAACTGTAAAATTTTAAAAGGTGAAATTCAGCTTATGCTTTGTTATCACCTAGTGAGCGGGGTTTTATCTAAGTGAGTTCTGCATCGTGTTGAGGGTTTGCTGTGTCGGTGATGAAGGGCAGTGTGATAAAATATTTCATCTAAAACTGGTACTATATTTTCAGTCGTGTACGGTGATGTTAAAACTCCTCATCCTCTTCCTAAGGTTATGTAATACAGGAGTTTGATATTAAAAAAAGAAAAAATGTAGCATGATTTTTTTAAATTTTATTTTAAAGAATCATCTAAAGATGATTAAGGGGGCCAAGGAAAAAAATGGAGTAGGGACCATCAGTTTCACCAGAGCAGTAGTATTTGGCTGAGAGAATATATGAAATAGTAACCTGCTCAAATTCCTGTTGTCAGTGCCTGTGTAAGTTCCTCCCATGTTTACTCACTGTCTGACTCACTGGACAACATGTGCCTTGAAATTGTTATGATACATTATCCTGCTGTGTGTGTCATCAGAGCTGTCTGCAATCCAGGGCATCCAGGTGAAATCACAGCACAGGAGCAGCCGGAACAGCGGGCAGAGCTGCCACCTCCGAGTGGAGTGGGCTGGTGAGGGAACAGAGATTGCCCCAGCTGTGGCCTCACTGGTGCTGAACAGAGAGAAGGGTCAGCTCCCTGGACCTGCAGCCCAGGATAACTGGAGAGCGTCACATTTAGAAATTAAGAGATTCCTGTGTAGTAGATTAAAAAAAAACCCCAACCATCAGCCACTTTTATCAATTCTTTTTTTATTATTGTTTAAAACAAGGCTTGCTGGTTGTACTCATTTGCATCTGTGCTTGTTCACCAGCTGATATTGGGACGTTTTAATGGCTATTTGCAATACCACGTTCTCACAGGATTGGGCAGCTCTTGCTGAGGCCTAGACATAAAGTCAAAAAATGTCATTTGGCTTAAAACTTTGTCTTGTTCTAAGAAAAATCTGTTGGTTTGGGGTTTTTTAAAATATATGTGTAACATCAAGTCTCAAATGTGGGAATAACAGTTGTAACAGGTTGACTGTCTCAATGGTGGTGCTCCTTCTCACTTTCACCTCTTCTGCAGTTATTGTGGTAACACTGTAAGACAAGTAGGAGACTTACTGGACTGTAATGGATGTGCAAGATGCTTGTTGACACCAAATTTTACTTTGAATTGCTAATTCAGCTACAAGAGACTGTTTCATTCTTGGGTATGATAAAGCTGGTTCTGAATCAGCTTTCAAAAATGTTCTAGTAGAATGACCTCAGCTTAGTGTGCACAGTGTGCTATTTTGGGTTTATTTTCGTGTATTACGGTGCTGCTGGGCAACTAATGTTTTCAACAAGGATTTGGCCTTTATTTTCTTATGCCTTTTTTCTGCTTGTAGCAGTACATGGTAATTCCATCACCCCCTGGCCATCCCAATGATGAAATCAGAAGCTAAGGATGGAGAAGAGGAAAGCTTGCAGACAGCATTCAAAAAGCTGAGGGTTGACACAGCTGGGTAAGTAACACCACAGGGAGGCACAGAGTTAACATATTACAAATGGACTTGAGAGGAACACCCTTGCTGTGAAATTTGAGGGAATGAGGTAATTGCAAAAGGTTAGGCATGGAAAGCCTTCGTTATAGCTAAACAAACTGAAATTAATTCCCTACCTGTGGACTGCACTTCTCAAGGAATTGTAAGTTGTTTGGTTGCTGTCAGCTTGCAGCAGGGCTAGAAATAAACCTCACAGTCACCAGCAGCTGACAGGATGCTTGAAATGAATTTTGGCATTAATCTGCCTGCCAGAGTTTACCAGTACCAGAGTCCATAGTGCCAGAACTCTGCTGTTGAAGTTAGCCTGTTGTCATGGCTATGAAGGCCACGAGATTCAACTCCCATCTTTTCCCAGGAGAGAAACTTTCTTTCCATGGCAGTAAAAGAGTGCCTTAGCTTCAGTGCATGATTCCCACACAAACTATTTTCAGTGCTGTCACAAATGTTATATTTATAACCAAAATCACTATATGGGAAAGAATGCTTTTCATATTGTCTTGTTTTGTGGGAGATCTGCCATGTGGTGCCTACCCTCACTGACCCAGGTGAGAGAACACAAACACCGTGTATTTTCTGTTGGTGATGCTCGTTTTTATGATCAGGAAGCTGTTGTCAGTGATGCAATTAGACAGTCACTGAAAGGAAAGTGTAGGTAAGGCAGCCTGTAAAGATCCAGGTGTTAACTAGAATTACCACAGAGCTGAGATTGTGAGTAGATGGGCTTCTAAAGTTATCTTTCTTTTAAGTACTTAAACTCATTTGTAGTGAATTATCTCTAGTTCTACCTCCTAGCTTGGCATACTTAGTTACTTTGGAGTTTTTACTGGTGGCCTTTAATATTCTTCTCTGTGTTCACTATCCTTTAAATGGAAATTAGTTTGGATTCTCTTAAGCCTGTCCTGGATTAGCGTGTGGGGATTTATTTTCATTTCTCAGATAGTTCCACCCTGCTTATGAATTAATTTAATACAGAATTCGGAAGATAATTTTTTTTGTGAATTCCAGTGTAATGTGTGAAGTCACAGCTTGGAGAAATTGTTCTTATTAAAAGTCATTCAAAATGGGAGTCTGGGATGAACTTCCAGCACCAGAAAATTTAGTGGATCTTCTAAGGTCCCTGGCTTGAGTAGAATTTGAAGGTCTGACACATTTGTGTTGCTCAAGTGATTCAACTTGCAGTATTATGAGGAGTTTTAGCTTGTGTTGCCCTAGACAGAGGCTCAAGTGTTCTTCAGCTAAACAAGGTCTATTTATGTCCAAAGAATGTTTATTTTTAGGAAAGAAAGGCTTATTTGTCTCTGGAAAAAGAGACATGTTTCTTCAGTGATGGTGTTTTTCCCCTCCCCTCTCCCAGGAAGCTGAAATTTAGTCATTGTGTGTGTTCGTCATTGGCATGTGGGGTTTGGGTCTGCTGCTGAATGGCATCCCTTGGTGAAAGAGTCTCTTTACAAACCTTGGAGATAGGGATGTGTAAACACTTATCCTTCTGATTTGGGCCTGTGTGGGCAGGATTTTAAGACATATTCTAAATGTTTTGGAGCAATATTTTCTGGGAAAGAAGATTCATAAGGTTTTTTTTTCACATAATCAGATTGCTAACCAGTCTAGGCTGTTAACTGTTCATTCTGTCTTTCACAGATGTACTGCTTCGCTCTCTGTGGGTGAAGGGACAAGTCCCAGAGCACTAGTTAGAACAGTGGCAGATGAAACCAAACCTAAGACTGTGTGTTCTTCTAAGGAAACCTGGCATGGGTAAGAGGAGATTGGGATTATCAGACTACTTCAAATGATACTGCCTTGGAAGGGAATTTTAAATAGACAAAGTTTCTAGTAAGTACACCCCTAAACAAGCAACCTGACTGTGCTTTATTAAAGAACTGTTTCAAAACTGCACCCCACCTTTTTCTGTGCACATATGACCGCTATTGTAATTTGCAGTTGTGTGAAGTGAAATGAAATGCTGGTCAGCCATAAGTTGCTAAACGTTACAGATGTCTCTCAGTACAAATGTGAGTTGCTGGTTTGGAATCAGACAATGATGAATGCACCTCTTTCAATCATCTTTTGACATTGCAGAAGCTGTCATTGTGCCTTGGGAACTAGATTAAAATAAAGAATTGATTTCTGCAGTGTCTATGCAGAACTTCATGCTCACCTGAAACAAAAGCTCCCTTTGCCCTTGATTCATTAGTTTTGTGCTGCCTTCTTGTGCTTTGTCCTTCTCTTAGGGGTTATTTTGTCATGTCTCACATGCTTTACTCATTTTCTAACCTTAAAAACCTTCTCTTTTGGGTTCATTTCTCTAGTGTTCCTTTTGTATTTATAAGCTGCTTGACTAGTACAAAGTCAGATTCCAAGACAGCAGAACACTCTGAGCTTAAGGCTCTTGCATGCAGTACAAATGCAGTGGGGATTTTGCCCAGTGCCATTTGTGACCCAGCAATAAGTCTTGTAGTGAACCTTCACTCCCTTTGTGTCTTTCCCTGGCAGGTCTACGAAGAAGCCTCCGAGAGGAGTGGTGAGAACCCAGCGTCGCAGGCGCTCCAAGTCTCCGATTCTTCATCCTCCGAAGTTCATCCACTGCAGCACAAAATCCCATTCCCAGTGCAGCCAGCTGGTGCAGAAGAGCCAGGTGGATGCCCAGGACGACAGCAGCGGGTTTGGAATGCCGGTCCCCAAGGAGGCTGGTGCACAGGAACGATGCAGCGCAGCTCCTGACGTTGGCCAGCAGGAAGCCGATGTTGAGTCTGTGGGAGTTTCTGTTACACAGCTGACACCGGAGAACAGGCGGGAGAACTCTCCAGCCGCAGCTTCTCTGGTATCCAAAGCCAGCCTAAAGACTACGGAGCTTTCTGACTTCCAGTCCATGTGCAAGGTGAACACGAGTAAGCCGTGTGCGTGTGCGGGCAGAGCCTGTCAGTGCAAACTGTGGCAAGACATGCAAGTGTACAAATTCTCCGGCTTGCAGAACGCCCTCCCGCTGGCACCCGACAGAACAGTTCCTGAGGATCACTCCCAGCCTTTGCCATCAAGAACTCCCTCAAGTTCTCCACGCTCTTGCTCTGAGCAAGCCAGGGCCTTTGTGGATGATGTGACAATTGAAGATCTTTCGGGCTACATGGAATATTACTTGTATATCCCAAAGAAAATGTCTCACATGGCGGAAATGATGTACACCTGACAGCAGTGAGCACTAACGAGCTCCAGAAGGGAGGCTGGTTTGGAGCCAAGATGTGGAGATCCATGTGAAGATCCAACCCTCTCCCTGCTCACTGTGCTTGCAATAAAAACACTTCTTTGCATCTCAGCTGATGGTTCATTATTTGAGCTGGACCAGCAGTTTAGTTTCAACATTATAATTTAAACTTGGAATAGATAACGAGATAAAATGTACCTAGATTGTAGCTGCCTGTACTTAAGACCCAACACTTGGGAAATTCTATTTTTGTTTTCAAAATCCTCTTTTTGTTTTGCTGGAGGAAAAGAGTCCCTATTTTGCATGGTGATTAGAGCCCTTATTGTCAGACACCTGGTGTAATTCGGTTTCTTTGCAATCACTTTTACCTCAGGTTTTAACGCTTAGGTTTGTGTTTTTGGATGCTTGTGCCTCTGATTTTCTTTTTTCTTCAGAAAGGGGTGTGACCATGTCCCCTTGGTACTGTTACCACTCTGGGCAAATCCAGGAGATGCAGTCACCTCTTGTTGAGTGGAGGCAGTGGTATTTCTTTATGCCTAAAGAGGCTTTATTTCTGATGGGCTGATCAGGCATCCTCCTTCCCTGTCTGGGGTAAGGTCAGTGTAGTCAGGTGCTCTTGGGTTAACAGCATTTCCTTGCTGGGCTACCTGTTGAGAAAAGAAACTTGGGTGATCAAAGCAGGATTGTTTCAAGAGGTTTCTGATCTCTGTAGCACTGATCAGTGGAAAATAGTAGGAAAGTGGAAAGCAAAGCTTTTATTGAATGTCCAGCAGGCTTTAGAGACTTGTCTGCAGCAGGAGAAACATCCCAATTTAGGGGAATTGCTGCTGCAGTTAACCAAAGGAAAATGAGTCTGTGGGCTCTGTTCAGTGTAGTTTTAATGAAGGCCAAAGCAGCATTTGCTCACTTCAGTGGTCTTCATTCACACACTCTGGTGAATCCAACTCTGGTGGTTGGATTTTTTTTTTGGCTTCTTTCTTCTTTTTCGTCCTGCTCTAACACCAAGTATAACCCTTCCTTCAAGTATTAAGACTCACAGACTTCAGTGAACAGTTGCCAGTTGCAGGGAAGTCTTGAGCACTGTGTTTTCTTTCTCCTCCAGTCTTTTTGCTAAACCACTGTCATTTTAGCTGCCTTGTCCAGCTTTGTATTCTTCCTGGAATTCACTACTTCAGAAGCAAGCAGCTTGCTATCCACGGTGTGCATCAGCACAGTGTCTCTTTAGCACAGGAGCATCCCATCAAATAATATAATTTGTTGAGGGAGAGAAGAGTTATGTTTGGTTTGTCTTCACTTTTGCAGTACCTGAATTTTTCTGGCCTGTGAGGTCTGGAGAAGAAACGGACACAAACATTTCCCTGCAAAACCCTTTGGTGTTGCTCTTGGGTTTTTTTGTCGTTCCTGTGGTATCTTAGAACAAGTGGCCTTGTAAATTTACCTGGTTTGCCAGTTCTGAAGTGTCACCTACCCCTTGCAGAATGTACCTGGGTCCCACATCTCCTTTCTGTGTCTCTTCAATAGCTACATCTCTGCCCCCTGTTGTGGATTCAAGGCAGTTATTTGGTAACTGTTTTGGTAACTATTGTCTGCAAAGTGACGTTATTTCTCAAACAATTATTCTTTACTGTTCCCAAATGCAAATTCCAACCACAGCACCATTGTGGGGCTGAAAATGCCTTTCCAGACCGAGCTGCTTTTTACCTTTTCTTTTGTTAGTCACAGACACTCAGGGTTTAGGATTGCGCTGTCCACTGCTCAGTACTGCCTTAAAGGGGTTTGAAATCCAGGAGATAATGCAAAAATATAGAGTAGAAAGACATGAACTGGTGGTGACTGTGGAGGGAGAGGAGCAGTGCTGGGCCACTAGAGGTCAGTCCTGGCCCTGTGGGTTGGCTGCTGACACGGGCTCAGCCTTCGGGGGAGAACGTGAATTTTTCTGCCAGAATGAAGACATAAGACCAGCTCTGTGTGGTGCACACACACTGTTAGTGCTTTCTGAAGTTTGGGTTTGCCGGTAGTCAAAAAAAACCTCTTTAAATGCCAACATCTGCATAAGCTATTGATGTTTAAACAAACATTAAACGAGGTGTTGGAGCACTGAAGTGTGCAATCCGTTCACAACGGTGCTATGCAATTAGGAAAAGTTGCTAAGTAAATAATTACGTGGTCCTGAACTTGGCATCCTCTTAGGACAGTTACGACATCTCTGGGCTCCTAAGTGCTGGAACACCATGGGTAGCTGCAACTGCTGCCTTAACACTTTCCCTCCTGTTACTACAAGGTGTTTCAAGATGTTTTGGTCTTCCCAGAAACCGCAGAACTAAAACTTCTGGTTTTGCTTTGAGAAAATAGGAGTTTCCAGCCCTTGATCATGCATCAAGACCTTTGAAAACATGCCTGAGTAGTCTAAAAGCTTGGATTCATGGGGAAAAAAATCCAACTTGAGGCAATTTCAAAGTCTGACACTTTTTTTTTTTTTTTAATTAAGAAATGTTTTGAGGGCTGGTTCTGCCAAGCAGCACTTCTGAGTAGTGTGTGAGTCCCTTGCCAAAGTGCCTCTTCCTGCCTGTGGCTGAATAGAAGTGAAGCCTTTTGTAATTAGCTTTGTAGGGGGCACTTGGCCCTTCTCCCCTGTGTCTGCAGGTGTTCAGTGCTGTCTACACACACTCAGCTTTTCTTGCAGGGGTGCTGAAAGAAAGAGGGCTTGGATTAGGCTGTTACCTGGTCTTTCATTTCTCGTCCTCTACCATGTGATGAGGTGAATTGTTACAAAGTGGGCTGTCACTGCCCACTCTCTCTGCAACTGTCCCAAAGACACGGTCTCACCTTTCTTTTCCACACATAGTGAGGCTCAGTTATGCTGCCAGCTGTTAAACAGAAGATTTTGGGAAGTGCGTTGTTTTTTGGGAGAGGAGAGTTAATGACTGCTAATGAATTCCTTTGCTTACCCTAAAGCAGCTTCGGAAAGTCGCTGTGAAAGCAGCAGAGGGGCAGAGTGAGCCGTTCGCTGCACTCTGGGTGACGGCTCTGCTCTTACTCCTCCTTCCACCTCTGCTCAACTTTTACACACCCGCTCCAGCGACCTGGCCCCGGGCGCTCCATCCCCGCATCCCGCGGGGCTCGGCGGAGCGGGACTCGGCTCCCGGCGCTCCTGGGGGGGAGCGAGGCGGCCCCTTCCCAGGCTCTATTTTAAGCAGACATTTACTTTCCCAGCCTCTTCTCCGCCTGGATGCCTGCCCGGGGCGGGGGACGGCGGGAGGGGTGGGATGTGTCTCTCTCCCTCCTTCATAAAAGGGCCCCGAGGCGGGGGCCGGGCTCCGGGGGGTTATTTTTGGGAGCAGCTCCTGGGATCCCATGGCCTTGTTAGGGCAGCGCTGACCTTTCTCCTGGCGGGGGAGGAGAGCGCAGCGGGACGGGGCGGGCGGCAGCGGCCGGCTCGGGACCCCCTTCCCTTGCTCTGCCGTGGGCTCGGGACCCCTTTCCCTTCCCCGCGGGGCTCGGATCCCTTTCTCCGGCGCGGGGGAGGCTCCCCGGGCGGCCCATGCCCGTGCCCGCCGGGCAGGTACCGGCGCGGAGCGGCTGCCCCGACGGGGGGGGCCGGGGCTCGGCCCGCCCTCCTCCCCTCCCTCTCTCCCAATTTCTCCTTCCTCCCGTGCCCCAGCCCCTCGGCCGGGCCAGGCGAGGCAGGAGCGGCCGCTCCCGGTGCCCAGCCCGCTCCCCCCGGGGATGCGGCTGCCCCTGGGAACGCTGCCCGGCTGAGGGGCACCGCAGGGCACCATGAGCGGCGGCAGGTTCGATTTCGATGATGGAGGCGCCTACTGCGGGGGCTGGGAGGGGGGCAAAGCCCACGGGCATGGCATCTGCACCGGCCCCAAGGGCCAGGGCGAGTACTCGGGCTCCTGGAACTACGGCTTCGAAGTGGTGGGCATATACACGTGGCCCAGCGGCAACACCTACGAAGGCTACTGGTCCCAGGGCAAGAGGCACGGCCTGGGAATCGAGACCAAAGGACGGTGGGTTTACAGAGGCGAGTGGACCCACGGCTTTAAGGGACGGTACGGCGCGAGGCAGAGCATGAGCAGCGGAGCCAAGTACGAGGGCACCTGGAACAACGGGCTGCAGGATGGCTACGGCACCGAGACCTACGCTGATGGAGGTGAGGGTGGCTCCGGAGGGGCCGGGAGGGGGAGGAACGGCAGGACACCCAGCAGAGGCGGTGTGTTGTGCCTGCTGAAGAGGTGGTCTAGTCCTGTCCCCGCTGGTGAGATCCAGACAGGCACGGTGGTCCACCAGGAGCCATTGGGGTGCTTCTCCCAGCTGGGCACAGCCTGCGTGGCTGGCTGGCTGCAGACATGAGGGAGCAGCAGCAGGAGCGCTGCCCCGCCATCCCTCCTGCGGGCCCTGCTCTCCAGTGTCCCTATCGTATTTAACACCAACCAGGTGTATTTAACACCAGGAGCCAGTGGCTCCTGGTATCCCAGGGACTGGGTATTCCTGGAGCAACCCAGAAGCTCCTGGTGGTGCACAGCCACAGTGAGCCCTTCACTCGCTCCCCAGGCAGCGAGTTGGGAATGTTCTCATGTCAGATATAAGCCACCCACGGCCCCGTAGTGCTCTTTGCTGCCTGTGTGCCTCTGACGGGCTGCCTGGACATCTTCCTTTGCCAAACCGTTTTGACTGAGTCCATCTAAGCTGTTTAGAATATGTGGTCACACGCCTTTCCCTAAAATAAATCCCCTTGATTACTTGGAAGCTTTCAACCCCTGCTACTACACGAGCTCACCACGTAGTCAGATATTTGTTGTGCTCTGTAAATGTACGGTCTAATTGTGATCCTGCATTAGTGGCAATTTTTGGGGTTAGAAACATCACAAGAATTTCTGTGCAAGTAATTCTGTAGCCCTGTAATGTTCCAGGCTGCCACATTTAGGATGGCTAAATAGAGAGGGTGATTTGAAAGAAGTACCCTTCAAAATACGGATCAGAATTGCATCTATATTTATCTAGGACAGGCACTGGGGTTAGTTTATAAAGCAAAATAGCTCTAATAGTATAAACCTTCAGAATGAAAAGCATCACATTTGTAGGCATTAGGAAAAATGGACTAATTCAAGACTGGCTGTCAGGGTTATGCTTTCACATAAATATTTCTCGATGAGTTGCCTGGGTTTGTGGCTAACTTTAAAAACTGGGAATACAGCCTTGAAGTTGACCCGTTTTCATTGGTGGTTGTAGGTACAGACACGAACTGGCACATCCCTCCAGCTCCTGAAATTTTCTCCCTTCTCTGTCCCGTGGCCATGGAAGGGTTTAACAGGTGCAGGTTGCACGGCCACGGTGAGAGTTCAGTGCACAGAACCTTCCCATGAGGCCACAAGAAGTGTAGATGACATGAGAGGTGTGCTCTGATGAATGAGGAGCAGCCATCAGGTAACTGTCAGCAGCAGCTGCTGTTGGGACGTTCATTCTGGAGGTGGCAAGGTCTGTGAATTGGCACAGCTCCTTCCTCACTGCTTCCTAAAATGCGGGTTCTTCTCAAGGTGAAAGGCTACTGGAGTTGCAGTTAATGGGGAAGAATTTTGAAAGGCAGAACTTGATGAAGGATATGAATTTGATTAGATCTTGGACTGGAAGCTTGGGAGAGAAGAGCAGGAAAGATGAGTCAATGTTTTCTCCTGTGAGGATATATAATACACTGCTTCTGTCAGCACAGCTCCCCGGGGTGCGACATGTCCCACACCCAAGAACGTGCCAGCTGCACGATCCCTGGTCCTGATCCGTGGAGATGTGCCCTGCCAAAGCCACCCAGGGCAGTGCTGAGCTGGGCTCCCCAGGGCTCACTGTGCCCTGCTGCTCAGTGACTGCTCCTTGCGTGGGGCCGTCCCCTCCTGGCTGGTCCGAGCTGTTCATTCAGCACATGAGCTCCATTCAGCACAAGAGCTTCTCTGGTGGCACAGGAACGTGTAGAAAGCTGCATCCCAAGCCAGGGTAGGGATCACCATCCAGCATCACATCTGTAGGACAGGGGTGTGATGGGCTTACTGACCTGCAGGACCTTCTCCTGTTTTGTCTCCTCACCTGCACACAGTAACCACCTGCCAGATCCAGGTGTGGCCAGGCTGGTTAGTGGGACCTGTTAATATTGGAATTTGAGGTTGCCAAGGTAAGCATCTGAAAAGGCTTTGGAAATGTGCCGTCCCTTAACTGGAGGACACCATTCCCAAGCCCCTTGGAAGCCAGCCACGTGAGGAAGAGGGCTCTGGGAATATGCAGCTCTTGCCAGGCCAGCAGAAATTTTAGGTCATGGTTGGGCTGCCTGCAGATTTCAGGGAAATGTAGCTGATTCTAATGTTTTAAAATTAACTTTTTATATTTACATATATATATAGAGACATGTATAAAAATCCATACTTCAAAATACACTTAAAATATACTTATAGGATTGTCTATATTTGGGTCTTGTGTCTGGCCAAGATTGGTGGCTAAATAAAGCCCATATCTGGAGTAAAGCTTTTTGAAATTCCATGTGATTTTTGGTGTCTAGTAAGAAGCAAAGTCTTGGTGCAGTTTAGCCCAGGCACTGGGTGGGTCAGTCACTTTTTTTCTCAGCTACCAAAAGCCCATTTTTGTGAAAGCTGTGGGAGACTGATGGTTTAAAGGAGCCTTCTGAAACACTGAATGAAATCAGCCAAGGGGTTCAGAGCTCCTGGTGTGGCTGGGCAGGGGCAGTGACACTGTGATATATCTCTGGGTATCCAGGCTGGATATCCTTGTGTCTGCTGCTGTCACCAGGGGAGAGGTCAGAGCCCCTCACAGGGCCAGGATGCTCGAGCTGAATTGGATGGTGAGTGGGGCTGTGAAAAGCACAGAATTAAGGAATTAATCATTTTGCAACATAAGCTATGAGTGAACACCTTGTTATTTGGTTTCCACTGGTGAGTTTGGTCCATGCTGTAAGGAAGGCCTCACTTTTTGGATGCTTTTTTGTGTTTGCCTCTGAGTCAAAACCCAGTGAAGTGTTACTGCAGAAAGCAATATCACTGCTGATGCTGAATCGTGCTGCACACCCAGGATTCAGCCCAAAGCTTGTCTTTGCCGTACAAGTAACTACTTACATGTCTCTGTAAGGGTCAAAAAACTCACTGGCAATCAAAGCAGCCTGAAACCAACTTATTTTTGATGCTGCAATTTGTTCTCTAGGGGGCTAGAGAAAACAGCAGTGTCAATTAACCATGAGGAAACAATTAGACCAGTCAGTGATCACAAGACCACAGAAAAGGGGAAGAGAAATGCAGAAGTGTGTTTTACTGGGGAGATGAAATGGGTGATATGGAGCAGCACAGCTCCTTCAGTGCCTGTGGCAGGGAAAACGCAGTGGGAAGGAGCAGCATCCAAGGGACTGCAGCCAGGAAAGGAGGAAGGGGCTCTGGAGAGCCAGGATGGTGCTGGCTTGTGTCTGCTGCCTCTTTAGACAAGCTCCTACCCGGCTGAATGGGACCCACTAATTAATATGGTGATCCCATCCTGCTGCCAGGACGAAGCAGAGGGTGCTCCCACCCCATCAGTGTGTCTGCAGGTGAAAGCTACAGGGTTGCCATTTCCATCAGTCCCACAATTTAATCCTTTCCATGCTAAGAAGTTTCCCGTGCAGCATCCCTGGGGGATGGGCAGAGGTGATGAACTTCATCCCTGGGGGTCGCAGAGGTTTTTGTCATTATGACAAGCAAAAATGCAGGCAATAAAGGCTTAGGGCTGGGGAGTCAGAGGAATGGTCACTGTGCCAGTTTCATCATAAATAAGAGATTTATTTGTTTCACATCCGCTGCTTTTTAATGATTCTTTGCAGAACCTCAGGCACGTGTGAGCTGCCAGCTCTGTGTCCTGCCTGTCCCCCCTTGCCCAGGCTGTTTTGATCTTGGTGGCAGTGGCTGCAGAGAGGTTTTGCACAGCCCCTTTGTCTCCTGAACTGGCTGCACTGGGCTGTGTTGGTGAGACAGGGCTGGCTCCACTCAAACCTTGCGTGCCCTGACACACGCCCGCCGGCGCCTCCAGCCGCTCCCAGCGGCCTCTGGCTCTGCTCCAGGGGTGGTTTATGGCCCTGCCCTGGCACGAAGCCTCAGGACAGGCAGGGAATTGCAGCATGGCAGGGGGCACAGCAGTGGCAGGGCAGGCAGGGCTGGCAGGTTTGGCCACGCCACATGTCACAGGGACGGTGCTGCCTGTGCTGAATGGGCTGGAATCAGGCAGCAGGACCAGCCTGCAGAGCTGCTGTCGAATCCTGGTTGTCCCAAGAAGTGGCACCCCAATCTCTGCTCCGTGAAGACCCCCTGGCTTTTCCCATCCATGTGGCTCCAGTGCTTTCATGGGAACAGAGTGGGCCAGGGACTTGCTGGAGTGCAGTGGCTGCTCCAACCTGGCTCTTAAGGAGCAGCTGAGCCTCCCTAAACCCGCAAGACTTTTCCAGAGTTCCTTTTCCAGGGAATTAGCGTGGCAGCGCTATCAGCTGCAGCCTGATACGTGTGAAGTTGTTCCCGTCCTAGGAGAAGGTCTCCAGTGTCACCCGGATCGTGTGTCAGCCCTGCTGGCAGGGAGGGCGGGCGGGATGGAGCTCTGACCTCACCAGCTCTCAGGGGGGGCACTGTGGGGTCTCAGTAACTTCATTTTTCACTAGGGACACTCATCACCATTCTATGGAGAGGGATTTAGCAGCACAGTGAGGAACATGCTGAGGTGCCTGGGCATCTCCAGGGATGGTTCTTGGCTCCCTGATCATGCCCAAACCCAAACTGCCCACCTTATTTTTCCCTAACAGAGCTTCAGGCTCTGCCAAGAAACTGGGCAGTGGCTCCTTGCTCTGGCAGATGGCTCCCCATGACTGGCTGCAGTCTGCAGATGCTCTGCACTACCTGAACTCCTACTTTTTTTTTGTAGGGGAGGCCAACTGTTTGCAGGGAGCCCAAAATCCCATGTGCTGTGGGGTCAGCAGGGGCTGGTGGGGGGCGGCTCACTTGGGGCAGCAGCTGCTGCCTGCTTGGGCCCTTCTTGTCTTTCCTGGCCCTCAGCACTGTAAGTTAACACTCCACAGGAGGGTCCAAAGAGGATTTTAACGAAACCTGAAGCTTGGGAGGAGAGATTATGCTGCAGAAGTGGCCTGGGAGACTGTAAAATATGCACTCCCACAATCGCCAAAGAAGGAGCTGGATTTGCTCCTTGGGGAGCAGCGTTATCCCTGGGCTCAGTAACGGTGTCTGAGAGGGCAGATGAATGTCTTGAACAGGGGTCACACCCTTCCATCTCATCCTGGCCCTGCCTGAGCCTCCCCAGGACCCTGGGAGTGCCTGTTGTCCCAAAATCATGTGCAGGCTGCCTCCTGCTCTCTGCTCTGGTTGCAAATCCCATACAGGAAGTGGCTTTGGGTTTACACCAGTGCTGCCTGATGCCCCAGCCCCTTTCCAACGAGCTGTCACCTGCCAGCAGAGTCTCTCTGGTTGGTGTCCTCTGCTCTTTGCTCCCTGGGGGCTGATGCTTTTGCCTGTGGGCGAGCACCGGTGGAGCTGGGCTCCCCTTTGGGGGACGGTGGGTACATCTACTCTAGGTCAGCGCCACCCCACAGCCCACCTTCCCTCCTTTGCCGGCTCTCCCAGGGCCAAGCCACTCGTTCACCCCGTCCCTCTTCCCTCTTGCAGGCACGTACCAGGGCCAGTTCACCAACGGCATGCGGCACGGCTACGGCGTGCGGCAGAGCGTGCCCTACGGCATGGCCTCGGTGGTGCGCTCCCCGCTGCGCACCTCGCTGTCCTCGCTGCGCAGCGAGCACAGCAACGGCACCCTGCCCCAGCAGGACTCGCCCGCCGCCCACCCCGAGAGCCTGCCCCTCTCGCCCACCATCACCCGCGGCGGCTTCGCCCTCAGCCTCTACGGCGACGCCGAGGCCGGCAAGGCCAAGAAAGGGGGGCTCTTCCGCAGGGGATCGCTGCTGGGCAAGCTGAAGAAGTCCGAGTCCAAGTCGTCGCTGGCCAGCCAGAAGAGCCGCGTCAGCTTCCTCAAGAGCGAGAGCGGGATCAGCTCGGCCGCCAGCGACGCCACCTCCACCGTCAGCCTGGGCGAGGGCGCCGAGGGCGAGGAGTACACCCCCTTCGAGTCCGACATCGACGCCACCACCACGGAGACCTACATGGGCGAGTGGAAGAACGACAAGCGCGCTGGCTTCGGGGTCAGCGAGCGCTCCAGCGGGCTGAAGTACGAGGGCGAGTGGCTGGACAACCTGCGGCACGGCTACGGCTGCACCACGCTGCCCGACGGCAAGAAGGAGGAGGGCAAGTACCGCCACAACGTGCTCGTCAAGGGCATGAAGAAGCGGGTGATACCCCTCAAGAGCGCCAAGATCCGGCAGAAGGTGGACAGGAGCGTGGAGGGGGCTCAGAGGGCCGCGGCCATCGCCCGGCAGAAGTCGGAGATCGCGGCGTCCAGGTGCGTGCAGGTCCCTGTGCTGGTGGTGGTCCCCGTCTTGCATGTTTGGGACCTGTCCTCTTTCTCACCCCTTCTCTTGTTCCCTTGTGGCTCTGCTCTGCGGGGCAGCCACTGGACAGCGGGGCCTGGCACCAGCCCTAGCGCTCAGCGGGATGGGGAGTGCGAGCTGCTGGGATGGGGAGACCCTGGTGCTGTGCCGGGCTGCTGGAGCTGCTGGGCACTGATGGGGCAGCGTGAGAAACAGCGGGGTTTGAGGGTGGTGAATCCAACGGGCTCGTGAGCAGCAAGTGAGACGTGTCCAGACAAACTGGGGCTGCAGCAGAGCCCGGCTCAGCCCCTGGTGTGGCTCTGTGGGGAGCTTTTGGGATGCTTTAGGGTTGTCACTTAATTTTAGCAGCTCAGTGTAATTACTCCAGTGTCCTGGGACAGAGGAGGGAGGAAATAAGAGTGGCTCTAGGGTCTGCCTGGGAAGAGCAGGGGAAGTTCTCCATCTCCAGCTTGCATCCCTGCCCATGTATGAGCTGTGTGGGCAGCACGCTCCTCCTCCTGCAGGACTCCTGCAAGTCTCAGAGCCCACCTGCCAAAGACCAGAGATCTGGGAGACAGGATTGGAGCCTCTGTTCCTCTCCTTTTCCTTGGGGAAATGTGTTTTTTTTTCATTTTGGGGTTTCACCTGGCCTCTGCATCGAAACCTCCCCACACACAGGCTTTGCTCAGCTGCCGGGTGATGGCTGCAACTCCACATCTGTTCTGTCTCACTCCTTTTAATTCTTGTTTAATTATCAGTGACTTCATTATCAAGCAGAGAGAGGAAATAAGTAAGGAGGACACCTCTTCCCAAACCCCATCCCTCCCCTCCGAGAAACCCCAGCTTTACTCTCCCAGCCGCTGTTTCTGCTCCGAAGCTTCGTGGGGAGCGTGGCTGAGATTTTGTAGCAGAACACAGTTGCCTCAGAGAGCGGTGGAGAAAACCCAACAGGACTGCAAGTGAAGCTCCATGCAGGGCCGGCTAGGATAGAAATAACAGGCTGGGGCAGCGTGGGACCCTCTGGATCCTCCTGGCAGGGCAGGCTCAGCCCGACACCGCCTTGGCCGTGCCCGGGAAAAGCGTGTGGCCGCGGCGTGGATGAGGGGGTTGGAGCTGCAAGCGCTGCTCCCCGAGAGCTTGGCTGGTTTACACAAACCTCTTTTTATTATACACTATTTACACTTTGGATCAAAAGCGGCTCTGCAGTGTTTTCCATCAGGGGCTGGAATGCGGCCGCTGCCCTGGCGGGGTTCTGCATCCCTCCCCAGTGCAGCCGGGGAATAATTTCCTATTAAGGAAACCTCGGAGCTGGAGGAAATAAGACGTGAGAGCCGGTTTCCTCCGGGGAGCCCTGGGCTATCAGACCCTGCAGTGTGGCTGCTGGGGCAGGGAGGGGGTGCTGTGCTCCCTGCCACTGTGAAACCCCAGCCTGTTCCTGTGGCACTGCTTTTCTCTCTCTTCACTGAGAGAGAATTCAGGCTCCTCTATCCTCTAAACCAGAACTCAGGGTTTCCATCAGTGTTTATTTCTGGTGTGTGTTGCTCTGGGCAGAGCCACTCTCTCTACTTGATGTCTTTTGTAAATCCCACTTGTGCTCTCCTCCCTCCCCGCTTCAGCTCAGTTTTGGGGTTGAGAGTAAATACAGATAATTTTGCCCCGAGAGGGTCCTTAGGTTATCCCCAGCTCTGCCACTGACTTTTGCTTTGGCCTTGAACCTTTCCTCAGTTTCCACACCCAGGACAGAGTAATTGCAGACAGATTGTGAAAGTGCAGTCTT
>JAWWES010000051.1:5613753-5627306 GCA_035583135.1 Lophotriccus pileatus
GCTTTGGCCTTGAACCTTTCCTCAGTTTCCACACCCAGGACAGAGTAATTGCAGACAGATTGTGAAAGTGCAGTCTTTCTTGTAGAGGGGCTGCACTCTCATTAACATCGCCTGAGCTCGTAACTGCGAGGGGGGGTTTTCTAGATGGAGCATTTATGTTTCTGCTCTGATTGCAGTGTGAACTTCACCCACAAAAATGCCTTTGAGGCTACACTAATCCCTTTCTGGGGGAAGACGCGGCATATGTGTAGGATTGTAACTAGGAATTAATTGGAAGGACACAGCAGGCTGTGCAGGTTCCCAGCTACCCCTGCACACCTGTGCCATCGTGTATGAATGTTCTGAGTTTCATTTGCTTCTGACACTCAAGGTATGAATCCTTGAATGCCCAGGCTGCTGGCACTCTGGGGAAGAGTAATTTTGGAGTGCAGCCCCTGTGGGAGGCAGCACGTGGCTTTATCCCTGCCCAGGGGTAACATGAATGGACATCCTGAGGTGTGTAATGAGAGTTTTCTGGGCACGTGGGTTGCTGCCGAACAGGGTGCCTGAGGAGTAGTGTGTGCTTGCCTATCCCATGGGGAGGATGGTCCCACTGAATACAGGGAGAAGGAGCATGAAAATGGTCAGCTTTCATCTCTTCACAACAAAATAATATAAAGCAAGAATAAGGGCAGGACTTGGCTGCAGAGGCAATCTTTGATTTTTTTTTTAAACTGTGTGCTCACTAGCTGGGCAGCTCATACAGGGGTTTTCCTTCTCACTGGTGCTTTTGGGGGACAAAATGAGTGTAAATACTGCAAATCCCACCTCTGTCCCACTGCAGCAGCGTCTGACGTGGTCTGCCTCTGCACATGGTTGTGCTTCCCAGTGACTTGGCCTGCAGTCAATGGAGGGACTTGGCCATGTGTCCTGCAAGGCACGGGTCTGGCCCAGCTCTGAGATCCTCTGACGGATGCACGTCCTGGCAATAACACCTCAGATATATCTGCCAGATGTCACAGGATCAATAGGAAAGCAAGATAGTAGAGGCAATAATGGCTGCTGTGCTTCACCCTTTTGTCATGGGGTGCTAGCTCTGAAGCCCCTGAGGGGTTTATGCCTGGAGAGTACAGCTACAAATGAATACATCTTGGATTTATTTTTGTTTTAATGTGATATCTGTAGATATCTGTGAGAATTTCTAGACTTCATTCTGAGGTGTGGGGCATCAATTCCTGATGAAGTAGGGTTTGCTCTGCTGGTGAGCCTGGGCTGTGTGGAAGCACCGCAGGGCTCCTGGTGTCAGGAATCACATCGGCTTCCCCGCAGTGGCACATGGGCATCGTTCAGTGTGAGCTGCTGCCCGGCTTTGAAGCCTTAAGTTGGTTTTCTGTCTGTAGCCATGTCTTTGGGGCACATCTCAGCTCTCCCTTCAAATAACAGGAGTGCTCCACAGCTCCCGTATCGCTTTCCAAAGCTCCCCTGCCCGGCCGCATTCCCGGCGGCGCTGCCGCCGTCTCCCTGTGCTCAGCATTTCCAGGCTGCCTGGCCGGGCAGCAGCGAGCGTCTCCTTGGGGAACGCGGGTGTGTGGTGCAAATGACGTCCTGAAATCGCTGGAGTCAGCAGAGGCTCCTGACTAAATAAGGGCAGGCAGAGCAGGGCTTTATCGGCCGAGCGCGACAGCTGAGAGCCGAGGCCGTGGCAGCCCACGCCGCCGGGGTTCGGCCGCACACTCCCACCAGGAGGGTGCTTTATTTGGCACAGCGGGCTCCTGCCCTTGTCCCCACTGCTCTTGGGGGTTCTGGGCAGCCACAGGGATGCCTTCACGAGGCGCCTTTTGGTGAGGTGTCCAGCGCAGAGCTGGGCTGGACCGGTGGGTCAGTGGCCTCAACCCTCCTGGGGCTGACAGCACAGCTCAGCTTCCCCCGGGGCCAGATTTCACATCTGGGATTTGGGATCTGTTGAACCAGACTTGGGGTTTGCTCTGAAAGTTTTAGGAGGGTTTTTTTTTTTTAAATATGCATTGATTCCTGCTTTGCTCAGGCTTTTAGCCAGTGGCACAGGCATTAGACGCTTCAGGAGTTTAGCACATTCCCAGGCCTTTAGGTCAGAGGCCAGAGGGCAGGATGCTCATGGACGCCATGGAAGGACAGGCAGCAGCAGAGGTTTGAGGCAGCCCCTGCCAGGAGGGCTCCCTGCTCCTCTGCTCTCGTGGTCTCTTTGCTCCAGGACTCCACACCTCTGTGTGATGGATGGACAGGGAACGAGGAGGCAGCAGCAGGCAGGAGATGGGCAGAGCTTGTCCTGACCCTGGGTGGGTTGTTGGCTGTGATTTGTCTCCAAGTGGGAGCTGCCAGGGAGAGACACAGGAGCTGGGAGCAGCATTTCTGCAGCTGTGTGATCAGACACTGAGGGTGTCACAGCCTGACCTCTCTTAAAAGACAAGTGCATCAGGTGAAGGGGTGGGACAAGACTACCCCTCACCTCCCCATGGGGTGCAGGGTGAAGCTCACTCCCAGTGAGGTGCAACCACCTCTGCAGGCAATGGAGTGGCCTGAGCTGAGGACAAGTCCTCAGTGGCTGGGCATTCTGGCTGTCCCAGGAATTCTGGCTGCCCCACAGCCCCCACAGTGGGAATCTGCACCTCGGTGCTTCCACGGGCAGGGTGCAGAAGAGAGTCAGGGAGAAACACGGGCAGCCACGTGGCTCCTGCTATAACAGGGCCAGGACACAGCAGTGAGGGGACGTTCCTTGGTCCTGCTGTCCCAGCAAAGACATTTCTCGCAGAGCTCGGTGTGTTTATAAAGAGAACAATCCTGTTTGATCACTCTTGGTAAACAGAAACCCAGCTGGTGGCATCTATTTCCGCACCAGCCGAAGCCAGGGCCGGGACTCGCCCACTTTCTGCGTGGCACAGCAGCCTCCAGCTCTGCACAAGTACTGCCCTTTCCAAACCTCTGCCTGACCCTCATCCCACCTGGACACTGGAGCCATGCAGGGAGGGGGTTTCTGGGTGTGGGTGAGCTCCTCTCCATCCCTGGTCCCATGTGGCCTTGGGGACAGCGAGCCCCAGCGCTGGGGTCGAGCCGGGATCAGACACCCATGCCAGCTGTGAGACCCCCACAGTGTGGGCTGGAGGGGTTCAGTGCCATTGGGTGAGTGATGTTGAGGTGCCTGCACCCCTTTCTTTGAGCCCTCTCCCAGAACAGCCCCGTCCCCAGCCCTGGCTGGCTGCGCTTCCAGCACTGACACATTTTTGGCCCGCCGTGCTCCTTACGCCGAGATGAGTTCTGACTCCAGAGGAGCTTTATCTGTTTTCCACCCGCCTCACAAGAATTTCCTCAGGCACTTTCATGCCCTATTAGGGTAAGAGGGAACGTGCACTTTCAGTAGCTCCATGGAGAGAGCATCTGCTGGGCAGCAAACTGCTTTCTGCAGGGCTTCCCGGGTTATCGGGGTTGAAGCAGGCGAGGCTGTGGCTTGCAGGGATCCCCTCAAGAGGAGCAGAGTTGGGATGGCAAGGTGCCAGCCCCAGGGATGGGTACAACTCCAATACCAGGCCAGGCAGGGAAAGTGGAATTAATGGGCTGTTCATTCCGACCTTTGTGGGAAATCCTTATCTCAACAGCTTACACACACACACAGAGAAAGGGAAAAATGAAGTGTGACTTTAATCTGCAGAAAGGGCTGTGGAAAACGATAGCTTCTCCTTCTGCTGATCTGGTGCTGCCTGGAGCAGGAAGGCTCTGACTCCCATCCAAACGCTTGGAATCAGCTGGCAGGGAGCCGGGCTTTAAAATCAGCGGATTCAATCAGGCTTTGCTCAGAGGTTATCATCATCTCAGTGGAATTTGAAACAGGCTTATCTTGAAAAAGAAACAATATTTAAGTAAAACGTCCAATTAAAACGGAAAGCCAGTGATAAAGAGACCCTCCCTCCTCCTGGAGGAGGAGCAATTTTTTTCAGCTTATCCTGGTGCTGAGCCAGAACCCTTTGGCTTTCTGAGTCCCAAGATCTTTCATTTTGCTCCTGCAAAGCCTGACGAGCCTTCAGTGGCCACCAGGAGGGACCTGGTGTCCCATCCCCCTGGGTTCCCTCAGCAGCCTTGGGTGGTGCCTGGGAGCCATTGGTGCTGCCCTCACACCTCCCAGCTCCCTCATTGTGAATGTCTATTCAAGAGACCCAGAGGGCTGGAAGAAAAAGGCTTTTACCTCAAATTTTTCTAAATAACTTGGGTTTTGGCCAAATGCAATATTTTAGGAAATTTAAAAAAAAATTATTTTTTTTTATTTTACTTTTTTGACTGGGGAAAAACCCCACAGAACAGATACAGCAGTTCCTCACTCTTTCTGACCCATATTAGCTCTGGTGGACCTGGCAGTCGAGTAAAACACACTCAGCTTAAGGATCCGTCTATTTGGCAGAGCTTGGGCTTGGGCAGGAGCTCCTGGGCGAGGCTGGGTTCCCTTGAAACAAATGACTGCTGCATCCCTGATGTTTTCTTGGAAGTGGGAATTCCAAGGGCAGTGCAGGGAGCAGGTACAGGCAGGGAGGCAGGAGTACACAGGGGATGGAAAGGCTGGAAGAGCCTGGTTGCATAAGTGCTGTGAAGATGTTTTGATGTGCTGTCAGCGGGATAACCCGGCTGCTTTGATCTTGCAGTGGTGCCCAATTAAATCTGGGTCCCCAGAGCTGAGCCCCTTTGGTAATGGCATGGTGGAAGCTGGGATAAATCAGTGGCATTTGGGCATAGCCCCAAGGCTGTGCTGCTCTGGGAGCTCCTCTCCATCTGCACCCAGGGCAGCGGGGAGCACAGCAGACCTGAAATCGGGGGGTAGGAGGAAGGGGTCCAGCTGGCAGTTGCAAATCCCCCTTTTTCCCAAAGATATCTCTGTGGATGCTCTTAGGAGCTGCTCTGAGCTTGGCTCTGCTGGCAGGACGGGCTCCAGCAGAGCGAGGAGCTGCCTGTCCTGCCTGTCCGAGGCGAGGGCAGTGTCCTGGCAGGCTCTAGCTTGCTCTGCTCCGTTTAGAGCCGACTCCAAGCAGCTGCCACCTGGCATCCCAGGGCCTGTGGGGGAAACAGAGAGCAGCTGAGCTCTGTGCCAGCACCCCCAGCTCCCATGCAGGCTGGCCCAGCCCAGCCCCAAGAGCTGCTCACTCCGGGATGGGGGGGCACAGATTAACCAGGCAGATCTCCTGTACGAGGGGCTGGGGTGCCGTGGAGGTTGTCGTCCTATTGGAGACAGCTGCAGGTCTGTCTGCTCCAAGATTAATATCACTTTAACTGTTCCAAGGGGAAGTATCCCTCGGTGAAAGATGCAAGTGGCCCGGAGCTATTTTAGAGCTAAGGATAACATTTCGGTATTTTAAAAATTCACCAAGTAATCATAAAGGCTGATGCGTGCTGAGCTCGTTAGGTGGCAGGGAGCTCTGCCAGGCCTGTGCTCCAGAAGCACTGCGCAGAGAAGGATGCTTTTCTCCTGGCTGAACGGCCTGGCCCTGCCCTTTCTGTGGAAGGAAGGAGAAAAGGTCTGATTTATCCAGCTTAGTAGCCTGGGCAGGCACAAAGTGCCACCACTTCTGTGTAGGTGCTGGTAGCAAGAGTGGAAAGCCTGGGGCATCTCTGAACTGCTCTGCAAGGTCAGGATGGCTTCTCTTCTTGGATTTCTGTTGCAGCAGTATGGAGGTGTTTTCTTTAGGAAGCAAATTGTGTTGATTTGTGCTTATTTCACAATTTAGATCAGACCTTGAAGAGTCCATATTATAAAGAAGCAAAGGCTCATGCATCCCAGGGATGTCAGAGTCCAAGCTGAGGGGGTACTGCATGTGAGGAATGGAGCAAAAAGAGCAAAAGGAGGGTGAACAGTCCAGCTGTCTGTCAGGGCAGGACACCCATGGGGTGGGACACAAGGATGGGTTTGACTGAAGGCAGGGAAAGTGTCACAAGAGGTGGACTGAAATGGGAAATTCAGTCCCATGGGCTGGTTACAGCAGAGTTTTGCAGGTATCTGCATGCATGCAGGGGGAGAGTCACAAAGGAGATGGGTTGGGACTAAGCAGAAGGAAAGGGATGCTCCACCCCTAGAGGTGACACAAGTCCAAAGACAGTGTGGAAAATGGAGAAGCCAGAAAGAACTGTGTTGCCATCAGCAAAAACACTTCTGCAGCTTTCCCTCCATCCCTTCTGAGTGCTGCAAACATTCCTGCCAAGGTAAACTGTTATCTCAAGTTTCTTCAGAAGGACAAAATGATTCCTGCTGGATACTGGAGCAGGGATTTGGCTGGGAGTGGAAAAGTCAGTTTCCAGGAGAGGGGAGTTCAGCAGAAGTCTCCCTTCCTAGAGGTGACTGATGAGTTACATTTGTTTCGTTGTCTTTTTGACAGCTCATGATACCGGGAACGGCAAGAATCATAGAATGGGTTGGGTTGGAGAGGTGTTCAGCTGGTTCTTGCTCAGGGTTTGCTGTATCAATGGGAGGAGGGAGACCCTGGAGAAGGAAGGACAGTTCTGGGCAGGTCTGTCATTCCCTTCCTAAGCAAATGTGAATAGCTTGGGCAGAGAGCTGAGCTCTTGCCCTATGTCTAGCAGCAAGGTCACTGCTGCACCTGCAGGCACCCCAACCCCGCCTGGTATTTGCAGTATTCTCTGCTAATTCCGATCTCATTTACAGTCTAATCCAATGTGGATGTGCAAAGCAGCATAAACTGTCCAAAGAGGTGGGTGTACTGGCTGGGCTTTGGGCTCACCTGTTAGCGCGGTGCTCGTGTGTCCACAGGGCATTGCAGCAGGCAGAGGAATGATTCAGGCAGTGCTTCTGGGAGATGGCCAGGAAGGACAGGAGTGGTTCTCTGTCCTGCACTAGCACAGAAATGATTAGAGCACTAGAGGCCTGCCAGAGGAACAAATAAAACAGCAGATGCATTTAACCCTCCGGGGGTGGGAAGCGCGGCAGGCACGGTGAGCCAGCCGGGAGGCAGCGGCAGCAGGGCTGGGACAGGGGCTGCAGACATTGCCCACATGCCTCCCCTCAGCTCGGCACAGGGCTGCTGCTCCTCCTGGCAAAGAATTCACTGGAGCTATTTTTAACAGCGCTGCCCAGGGAGGCGGCTCAGGGTGTTCATCCCGGTGGCACTGCTCGGGTTGGGACAGGGAGCGCTGGTATGGGTTTGTAAAAGCCCCTCTTTGTGTTTATCCCCCCAGTTGGATGTGTTTAGTGTTTGGGGCTCATTTTCCAGCACTGCCTTGAAAAGGGGTTTTGAATTCTGCTGCTGGCTCCTCTAAAACCCATGGGACTGTGTTTCGGTTTCCCCCTGACCTCCTCCATCTCGAGATTTCCTCCTCTGCTGGTTTTTGCAGGGGCTGCTTTCTGCAGAGGTGCTGGGAGCTGGCAGCACAACCAGCAGTAAATAAAAAAAATTGGCCCTGATTAAATTGCCTGAAAAACATCGAATTTACATTCACATCATAAAAGATTGGCATTTTCATTTTGCAAAAGCTGATTTAACTTTTTCAGAAGATTTTTTCCCTTTACATGTTTCATGTCTGAGGTTCAAAAATCACCTTCCTGATGCTGTCAAACCTCCCTGGGCTTTTTCTTGCCTTGACTCCTGCTCCTGGCAGACCCCAGGCTTGGGCTGGGACAGGCTGTTGTGCCATGGGCTGCATGCACTGGGCTCTCCCAGGGCAACTGGTCCAGAGCCAGGTTTTCCTCTGCATTGAGCTCACAGGCACTGCCAGCCAGGCAGATAAATAATAAATTCAGGAATACTCGAGGCCAGTTAGATGTTGTTGTTATGGCTGGGCTTTGTCAGAGTGCTGCTAAGCCCTCAGTGTGGGTTTTTGGAGGATTGCAGCAGCTCTGCCTTCACTTGGTGCCACACAGCCGGGGGAGATGTGCTTAAGAAACCACGCCATGTCTCTGAAAGCCAAATGTTCATCACCTGGCTGCTGCCATAATAAATTACCTCAGCAGTGGAGGGACCCAGCACAGGGGGTGTCAGCATCCCTGCTGGATGGGAGAGCAGCACTCTCCTGGGATACCACAACACATGGGCTGCTGGAGGTGCCAGATTTGAAGCTGCAGCTGTGCTGAGCATAGTTCCTCCAAATCAAACACTTCTGGATGACTTTGCGAGCAAGGAGACAGGAGCAGAGGTCAGATGTGTCCTGCAGAGCGAGAGAGCTGGGCAAAGCTGCCATGCAGCTCGCAGTCCCTGGGCACTGCAGGATCCCAAAGTTGACAGAGCCCTTCTAGCCTTGGGGCCACGATGGCTCAGCTCCCCACCACCCACAGGGTCTCACCACAGGCTCTGCAACCCAGGCTGGCATCTCCTTGGTCTTGCCACCTCTTTACCTGCAGGAACTGCAGTACTCAAGCCTCCCACAGCAGCCAAATATCACCCAGCAGCTTCTCTGGAGGAAAGGAAATCTCCACCACGAGAAAAGCATAACTGGGAGCTACCTTGTAACTCCAACACCCCCAGGCTGTTCTCTGGTGTTGTTCCGAGGCGCTGGGAGAGAGCTGAGGACGTGGGAGCCCTCTGCACCCGTGTGGTGACACCAGGAGTCCAGCTCTGTCCTTACTAGTGAGAGCAGACCCCACCTCTAGTCCACTTCCAGACGACTTTTTTTTTGGGAGCCACTTTGAGGAAAGCACTTGCCAGGAGCTGCCTGCTGCTCCCCCAGCTGGGGCCAGCTGGATGATTGCCTGGCTGGGAATTGGTCAGGACGGCATCAACCCGGCTCAGAGAGCAACTGAAAGGGAGAATTGTCTCTCTTGGTGGTGAATCTCATCCTCCAAGAGCAGCAGGACAAAGCCGGGGGCTGGAGCCTGTTCTGGTGGGCTGAAGAGCCGGGTCCCCCCTCGGCAAGGCTGTTCCCAGGGGCCCCAGGCACAGAGTGCCCAGCCTGCCCTGATCCCCCAGCATGGAGAGCACAGAGACATCCCCCGTGGCCCCTGCCAGATTATAGAGGAATTAATCACGCTGATTATATGCTACCAAAAAAGGAGGTGCTCTCTCTCTGTCTGGAGCTGGCTCAGACCCCCTGCTTGCGAGCAGCAGCTGAAAAATGCTGTTTTCTGCCTCATCGTGCCTTGTCTCTGGGTTTGTCAGGAGCTGTAATAATTTTGGGTAAAAAGACCAAGAATGACTGCAATCCCAGGCAGCTCAGCCAGCAGAGAAAGAGGGGAGATAATGTGTGAGTGTGGGCAGGGAGGGGAATCATGGCTCCAGTGGAGTGGGATGTCAACCCAGGGAGGGAGAGGCTGAGCCACAGCAGCTCCACACCCTCTTCTCTGTTGCAGGGCCCTGAACAGTGTTTTCTGCTCCTTGTCAAGCCACACTCTTGCCTGTGTCAGCTGGGATTGATGCCCCCCATTTAGTTCTTTCCTTGCAGCTACTCAGAATGGCATATGTGTGTATCTTCTCCCTTCTAAGGCTCTCAGAACAGGATTTCTATCACTTTTTCATTGCACCTGTTGAGTATTCAGACCATAGCTAGTCTTGCCTGCCTACTGCATCTCTGTTTAATGGGGAAGAATTAATCCTGATTTCATGACTAACAGTCCAAAAATTCCTCTGGAGCATTTTCATTGTAGGGATGAGAACTGCATCTTTCTTCCTTTTCTTTGTTCTAAAACATGACCAGATACCAACCTGAGTCTGAAAAGGGCTCATCAGACACCTTAAGTCCACGGTAAAGGTGGTAATTTGGGGTGAATTGGTGTTTGAGGAATGCAAACTCCTTATCTTGACTGTCCACACAAAAATACTTGGGTTTGTATGTAAGAAGGGAGCTATGGGGAGCCTTGGCAAAGCTGACAGTGAGAGCATGGGGAAGGCAGCTCTCGGGTGGAACAAAGCAGGTGAATATACAATGTTTCACCCAGCCTTATTTTATTCAAACTTTGCTGTTTGAACTCAGCTCCTTCCCAGACTGAGCAGCTGGGCTGTAAAGCCACCCTGCTTTTAGCAAGAAGATCACAGGGCCCCGAGCCTGAGGCATGTGAGGAATATGACAGCTGGCCAGTCAAATAACTCCCATAGCCCTGTAGCCCTGTGAAGCAAGGAGGAGATGTGCTGGGAAGAAGTGGAGAGGACTCAGGGAGCCAAGATGAGACAGAGGCAACAGCTCTGTCTTTTCTACACTGGTGAGAGCAGCCCCATGGGGTGTGGTGAGCAGAGGAGCCCCTGGACAGTGTGTGCTGTTTGCTGGAGCTACAGGAGAGGGATTTGGGGTAAAACACACCTGCCCTGTGCCCTTGTGCAACCTTCCCACCATATCCTTGAGAATCTGGGCCCCTTCCCTTGTTGAAAATCTGGTCTTCTCTCCTTGGGTGTCGGGTTTTGGCTCACCTGGGCAAATGCTGAGTGCTGTTATACCAGGTGGGCTGGTTTGATTTTGCTGCTGGACAGGGTTTGGTGCTCGAGCTGGGACAACCTTGGCTCAGAAGGGTGCTCACTGTTGTCCCCTCTTCTCTCTGCAGGACAGCTCATGCCAAAGCCAAGGCTGAGGGGTCTGAGCAGGCAGCTCAGGCAGCCAACAACGAGTCGGGCATAGCCAGAATGATGGCCAGGGAGCTCTCCCCAGACTTCTACCAGCCAGGTAGGATCACAGGCATCTTCTAAGAGGGGTTTTTGCAATTTCCTTGGGGAATCTGCTCAAATACTTTACCCACTTTATAACTCTGCAAGTTACCCTCCTGTCTGCCCTAAATCCTCTTTTGCTCATTTTCAGCCAGCCCCCTGCCCTGATTTGCTGTCTTTCTTACACCACTGTTTTACCCACTGTGTTACCTGGAGGGAAATCCCACAGTCCCTCAACCTCACCTCATGTTTTTCCACACACCAAAGCCCTCAGAACTCCAGGCAGGACAGGCAGCAAGCTTGGGGCTATTTGCAGCACTCCTGTAGATACAACCCTTGTGGCTTTTCCTTGGAACAGCTCTGCACATTGCCTCCCAAGCCCATATCCCATGGGGCCCCACAATGCTTAGGGGTACAGTCAGACTCTGCTAACTGGGGGCTGTAATATCCTATAAGAAAGCAGCTAATGCAAAACATCATTTCCCTGATTCACTATTTATTTGTTAGCAGCACTGCTGATTATTTGGCTGGGCAAACACTGGGGAGGTTCCTTCTGTGAGACCAAGCACTGAGGATTTGGTAGGTAGGAAGTGTAATATTAGAAGCAGCATTGTGAATGCCATTACCTTTCCCTAGCCTGAGTTAGCTCTTCCTGGAAAACTTTCCTTTCTGGAGAGGGAAGGTAGTAACAGAGCAGAAAATAAGATTTTAAGTGCCTACATTTTCATCCCATCTTCCTTATTATCTGTCTTTGTTGCCTGCAATGAGTGCCCCATGGCTGCTGAGGCAGGATCACAAGGGACTATCATAGCAGCACAACTGGGGTTAGAAGCCAAAGGTTGACTCCTGTTCAGCAAAACCTGCAGCTGCTCCTGCTCTGATTTTGGTGTCTCTGCATGTCCTGTGCTACACCCAGCACTGGGCACACAGTGGGAACGGGGCACAGCTCACAGCTGGCTGGGGAGAGCCATGCTGACAGATTTGCCTAAATTCCCCTGTACTCCCACCTTGCCCTGCACCTTCCAGCTGGGGAGACACTGTGCCTGTTCCTCCCCACTGCCCAGTGAGGCCCCTCAGAGCTGCTTTGAGTTGGAAACACCACAGCAACCTGGGCATGGGCACGAGCCAGCGCGTGGCACTTCATTTAACAATGGCTAAACGTCTCTTGATCCTCACATAAGCCCCCCCAGCTGCCACTCACAGCTCCACATTCACCCTTTGCACACTGGGGTATTTATAGCACAGAGGCAAAGGAAACTGGAATTCTCAATGGGAGGTTTTGGACATCTAGCTGGGTGATTTTTTCCACCCATGGCGATTGAATGAGACAATTGAAATGGTCCCTGTAAAATGCTTGAGGCAGCCTGACCTCCACTTGTGACTTCTCAGATGCTGGATGCTGCTGTTATGTAGAGCCTCACTTGGGTCCTGGACTCCCTCTCTCCAGGCCTTGTAAGCTGCTTGGTTTACATCTCTAAATTCCCAAAGTGCACAACAAGGGCAGGTGTCTCTTCTTGCACGGCTGCACCATCCAGGAACAAACAGCCAATAGTCCATCCTTGGATTTTATTAGGACTGGGAGCTGCTGGTCACAGAGCCAAGAGAGCCCAGTAGTGTTTTGTAGCTGTGTTTCTCCCTGCTGTCCTGGCAGATAGACCCTGCTGTGCCTGGCACAGGCAATCCTGCTCAGCAAGCCCCATAGCTCTGATAAGTATTGAGCCCTGGATTTCAGTCAGGGTATCATGCCTGATAGCTTCGAGGAGAGGGATGTAAGCCAAAGCCCTTCCTGAAATGTGGTGCTGGGAGATGAAAGTCAGGAGGTGACTGTGGTGCTCTCCAGGCAGTTGGGTTTTTGGGGTTTTTTTTGGTGTGAATTATTCAGGAAGAGAAGAAAGCAGCAGGAGAGAGCAAGGAGCCTGGAGCTGCAGGCAGCCTATTTTGAAGAGCCTGAACAACTGTTGAAACGGCTTCCAAATAACTTACTGGCAGCCAGAAATAAATGGCCCTGAATGGGTCACCTGCTGATTGACAGGAGGGTGCAGGAAGGGCAGAGCAGCTAAAATCAGTGCCCTCCTTCACCCCACTGCCCCTCCAAGCAGAGGCATTGCCTGCATGGGGGGAAGTGTGCAAATCTGATTTATTAGAGGAAAAGGAGCACCAAGCCAAATTTCCCAACCAGACTTGTCTGCATCAGTTCTTGGGGTGGAGGAGACAAGGGGAGGGGCCTTGAGGCAGCCGTGGATGGCACAGCTCCAGGATGGGTGTCGTTCAGGAGCAAGCCCTGTAGGTCTGCACCCCTCAGCATCGCTGGAGTTCAGCAGAATAAGGCCAAAGCAGGTGCTTGGCTTTCAAACCAGCTGCTTTGTGACCTTGCACTGCCCATAAAGGGCATGGTGCTCTTCTAGTTCTCACCTGTTATGATCATCATGGTGATGTGCAAGGACCCCTATCCCAGCACGTGTCCCAGCATGCAGAACACTGTGCAGAGTTGTGATTCCACAAGATATTCCCAGTTGCTTAGTGGTGGATTTTGGTCAGCCAGACATCCACTATGATGGATATCTTCAGTGTCAGGCTCTGGCTGACTTCCCCAGACCCAGGCTGGGCTGCAATTTGCTGTGCAGACACGGCCTAGGGTTAATAAGAAGTAAAGATTTAATGATAAGTGAATAATTGCAGTGAGGCAATGGTGCTAGGAACTCACAAGTCAGCATGAGAGATGCGGCCAGAACGAAACCTGAAGCCCTGAGTCACCTTGTGCGATGGTGCCAGGTATCCTCTTTAGCCCCGGCATGGCCCATCTGTGTGACCACGAGAAGCTGGGCTGCAGATTTTCACTGTTTCTTTACCCTCGTTTGAAGCTCCCTGCCTGCTCCTTCCTGCTTGGCTCTTCCCAACCAGGCAGCACACGATGAGCCTTGGAGCCTCTGGCTGCTCCTGGAGGAAACCCCTCCTGGCAGCAGGCTCTTATTTGTGTCCTTCTCC
>JAWWES010000051.1:5627406-5642265 GCA_035583135.1 Lophotriccus pileatus
GGGGCGCCTCCTCACACCGAGCCCTCTCTCCGCAGGCCCCGAGTACCAGAAGCGGAAGCTGCTGCAGGAGATCATCGAGAACGCAGAGCACGCGGTCAACATGGAGGAGGAGGCCCCGCGGCCCAAGGGTGCCCCTCCGCCCCCCACGCCGCCCGAGAGCCCGCAGCTCCACGAGGCCGAGGAGCCGCCGCGCCGCGCCAGCCCGGCCCCCAGCCCCGCCGCCACCCCTCCCGAGGCCAAGCGCGCCAAGGCGGCCCCCCGGCAGGACGGTGCCCTCCGTCCGGGCAGCTGGGCCGAGGCGGGCGGTGGGAGCCCCGTGCCCGCCGAGGGCGAGGCCCGGCCGGCCTCGCGGGGCCGGGCCCGCCCCGCCGAGCAGATGGAGATCGGGCCTCTGCAGCGCATGGCGCTCGAGCCCGACGTCGAGCTCATCAAGGGCTACCACAGCTACGCCGTCCGCACCTCCCCGGTCACCCCCGCCACGGACTATGAGGAGGAGCAGTTCCCCGAGCACGAGCCGCCCTCCCCGGAGCCCCGGGGGGACCCTCAGCGCCGGGGGGGCACCCCTGCCCCGCCGCAGGAGCGCGAGGAGAAGCCGGCGGCCGCGGCGGAGGCCAAGCCGGAGTCGCCCCGGCCCAAGGAGCTGCAGCAGCGCCCCAGCCCCGAGCGCAGGCCCACGGGCCGGGCTGAGCCCGCGGCCGACAGGAAGACTGAGGCCAGGGCACCGGGGCGGCCGGAGCCCAAGGCGGGGGCCAAGCGGAGCCCGGGGGCAGCGGCAGTGGTGGCAGCGCAGAAGGTGGAGGAGTGCGAAGAGGTGACGTGGGGCAGCCCTGGGAGTCCCCCAGGCCTTGGCCTTTTGTTTATTGTTCCCTAGGAGGTCTGACAGGACCCACAGAGACGCAGAGCCCACCGGCTCGAGCCTGCAGCGGGGCCCAGAGGCTCCTTTTGGGATCCCAGCGCTGGCTGGAGCAGAGCCTTGGTGTTTCCTCTCCTGCTGCCTTCCCAGCCTGCCCTGCTCCAGATGCTGGGGCTGGCATTCATAACCCCCCCGTTTTGACCTCCTCTCTGCACCAGGGCAGACATGCTTTCAGATACATCCCTATTTCAAAATCTGGGGAAAACAGGCATCTCCCAAATCATGTTTTACACTTTTCTCCCCTTTTCCCACTCCTTTACCAGCCAACATTGATCTGAGTGTCTGTGGGGGGGCAAAAAGCAGGAAAGAAAAAGCTAGTGTGCTTCTCTTTTATCTGTTACATTTACTTTTTTGCCCTAGGGGCACGTCGTGAGCTGAACCGTGGTGTCAAATCACCAGCTGATTTCCCAGGTTTAACATATACTCACTGAAATTCAATTTTGCTGTTGGCAAATACAGCTGGAAACCCAGACATTTTATTAGACCACTGAGTCTCATCTTGCAGCCCTTTGGACATGAATGGTTCCGATGCGACTTTTGAACAGCCCAGCTTGGAAATATTTCAGTCTAAAATTAGAGCATTGTAATGATCTCATATGGGTGCTTTTGCTCATCTTAAAAAAGGCAACTTTCCAAACATGGGCCATGTGGGTGCAGAAAGGAGTTGGCAGGAGCAGTTTGACATGGGCTCAGCAGTTCATGTACCTGTGGTCAGGGTCTCCTTTAATCTGATTTAGCCTCAGAAAAAGCCTAATTCAGCCTCCTTCGAAGGAGTTTGCAGGGAAGAAGTAGGAATAGGGATTGATAAACCTTCCCTCAGTTTGAAATTCAGGCTGGTTGTTTGTTAAGTGCCAGATTTCAGTGCGTCAGGAGGGGGTGACTGTGGTATTTTTGAACAGCAGAATCAAGCTGCATCTGTCTGTGCTGGAGCTGTGGTGTGTAATCCTCTGTTTTGGGTTTTTCCTTCAGGGACCTAACACAATCGTGATCTGCATGGTCATCTTACTGAACATTGGTCTGGCCATCCTATTTGTACATTTTTTGACATGATGAGCCTCTCGGACAAGGTAAGAAGAGGAATGAGATTTTCAGTTGTAGACCTCACTGGATGTTTTAGGGTTCACTCACTTTACTGCCCATGCAAATCATTCACTGATGGATGCCCATGTGATGAAAATGCAGGGGCACTTTTTCAGTAAAGCAGTTACCTTGCAGTAAGCATTGAGACTCTCAGTTACCCCTTGTTTGTTCCAAGAGTGGTTTGTGGCGTAACTTCAGCGGTTGGTTCTCATCTATCATAGAAAATATGAAACTGAAATCAGCAGTTCTAATTGCACCAGTGCAAGTTCTGCAGCTGTTGTTACGTGGTTGCTTTACTGAAGGTAAATACGAGCCAAGATGTCTGTCAGACTGAGGTTAACCTGGAGCTTGCTCAGGTCTTCCACTTGAATTGAGATGAGGCTTTGTGTATGGGTTTGGTGGCAGTAAAATCTTGGGAGTTTTCTCCTGCCTGTGGGATTCCTACGAACAGGAATGTGCCCTGGTCTTGCACAAGATTTCTGTCACCTTGGGCTCAAATATTTCAAGAAAATCTGCCATCAAGGCTGAACCTGACCCTTGAGCCTCATGCCATAACACAGGGAGGCACCTCCCAAGCCCCTGTGAGGGTATTGTGATGCCTTCCCGGGGCATATTGGGGGATGAAACTGCTCTGCTGGGCACTGCTTTGTGTTGTGTTATTAGTCCCCATTCAGACCTTGCAGACAACTGCAGTTACATGTTGCTCGTGTGTCTTGCTCCCCCTTGACTCTGCTCTTCATCTGTGTCCGGGACAGGCGTTGCTGCTGACGGAGACCTCAGACCTTGGCAGGGATTAAAGCTCAGCCACCTGGAAACACCTAAGAGGAGGACTTGAGATCCCAAGGTTGCGCTGCAAACATCAACCTTAAACGAGAGCACCTGATGATCAGTTCAGTCTCCTGCTCCCAGGCTGTGGCTGGCCTCTGCAATCTACCAAGGAAAAGCCAGGATTTCTGCACTGTGGTCTCCTTCTCTTCTCTGTATAAAATAGCAGTTGCCTTAAATTATTCTCACCAAAGCCATCAACTGTCCTGCCGTGCCGGGGATGAGGGATTTATCTGTAGCTGTAGGAAAACGAGTGAGAAGGTCTCATGCGTGCACACTGATGTGTTTTGTAACTCCCTTGGTTGACTCGGGGTCAGAGATTTTCCAAAGGTTGCCATCCATGGCGTGGAGATGAAACAACACGCAGCAACCAGAACGACTCCTGAGAGCCGCGCCATGGCCAGGGGTGGACGGTGTCACCCTCCGTGCTTGGAAGTCATCCAGAGGGATGAACAAAATGTCTTTTCCTTTTCCCCCCCCCGTCACCTGGAGGCATTTTCCACGTATGGAGGACTGAGAGGGGGAGCAAGTTGAAATTGGGCTTGTTGAAGTGTAACCCGAGTCCTGCCCATGCCGGCCAAGGCGTCGCGGGGCAGGGCCGCGGGGTGGGGTGCGAGGGACTGGTGGATCCGAGGCTGTTGGTGCATGTGGGGGTGCTGTGGGTGGACATGGTGCCTGTTTTGGGACCAGGCACCGTCCGAGTGTCCTCCTGCCACCAACAATGCTCTGCACAGAAGCGTCTTGCAGTGGGTGGCTTCCCGCTGTGATGGGAAAAGGAAGTAGGTGTGTTGAATTTGTCCCTTTACCCCCTTTTTTCTATGAAAATGTTGCAAGTCACAGTAAAAAAGAGGTACTTGCTGAAAATACCTCTGTAGGCCTGCAGGTTCCTCCCCTTGGGCTGCAGGGGGGCTCCTGGGCTCTCACTGCACGGAGAGAACAGACTTCCCAGCCAGAGGATGCAGGGTGGCTGTCGTGGGAGAGGTTACCTTATTCCTGAAAGAAAAAAGGTGCAGAGACACGAGTGACTCCAGTGTATTTGGGTGTTGGGCTCAGAAATAGGCAGCAGCCAGGCTGTCAGCAGGGGCAGAGTGCAGTGGGGCAGTTCTAGCTGTTGTGTGTGTGAGGCTGAGGCCTGGGCGATTTGCACCGATTTTCCCAAAGCTGTGACAGGGAGTGACTTTTGGAAGAAGATTTTTCCACCATGATCTGTTCTGCTCTTTAGCAGTGAGAGCTTGGAAAGGTGGCACAGATGAAGTTACAGTTTAGTGTGAGGCTGAGTGCTTGGACATGTTTCTTTCTTTCTTTTAAGAGCAATGTGTATTTTCTATCCCTTTTTAAGCTAATCGGAGATGTTATTTATGGTTGGTTGTGCACCTCTGTGTATCCTGAAGTCCCACAACGCAGGACTGGGTGGGAAAACCTTGTTGGACTGGAAGAAATGGGGAAATGATGGTTAAGGAAAAAAACAGATGCCCAGTCTGCTCCAAAGGTCAATCTGGAAGGATTTCAGAGATGGGGTGGCAGACACGCAGGGGTTTTCACTGACTGGAGACACAGGGCAAAACCTGCCCACTTTATCTACTCTAGCTATGGCATAAGAGAGTGAGAATAATTCAGTACTTTTCTTTGTGAACCAATTTTATTTTTTAACCTTATTCAGCTCAGGAACTTTGCCACAGTAGCAAATACGTGGTGTTAAACTGTGGGAGAAGTGAATGTGATCCCTAAAAGCCATGTGGCTGTACCAGTCCTGAGAAACCTGTGCAGCACCATCTACACTTCCACAGAGCATAGCTTAGTAGCAATTTGCTTCTTTTCTTTTTTTTTTTCCCTCTTTTCTTAAGTATAAATGTATTGCAAACCCCAGGCTCTGCTGCCTTTGACGTTTTATCTCAGTTTGCTGGCATTCACTTGCCAGCTCTGCAGTTTCATTATGCCAACTGCTTTTATTCACCACCGAGACAATTTCCATCCAGAGACCTGAGGGGCTTTTATTTATCACTAAGCACAAAAAATGGATCTTTTTCAGCAGTGCTAAGGTAATTTCCCCCTCCCCTCAATTTTTTATGCATGTGATATGCACTCATTAATGTGCTTTCCTCCTAGAAACCTTCTGAGAAAAGGTGGTAGATTTGCTTTTATGTGACATATAACTATATCCATATTGCACTGAGATATGGATATATATACACAGAGAGAGAGCCCCTTAGGGATTTCATTTCCTTAGATGCAAAATACCAGATTTACCTCAAAGTGCATGCTTTCAAAACTGACTAGGATATTGCGTTATACTTTTCAGGTCTTACAGAGACGCAGATACCTTTCACTCTTCACACAAAAATACCTTCAGCACAGATTTCGCCAGCTGTTTACTACGATCTGTGTGCTGCTGTCCGGAGTTTTCTGTCGGTTGTTCTGCTGGATTACGTGCAATAATAAACAGTTATCTGCTCACTTTATCCACGTGGATCTTTTGCAGGGGAATCCGCAGGTTTCTCTCCGCGTTGACACGTTGTCAGCATTTCCAGGTTGACACATTCGTTCTTAAAACAGAGAGTGGTGCAGAATTCCACCGGTGGCACCTGGATGTTTTTTAGCTTTTTCCCAGTTATCTATTTCGAAAGATTGCACTTTTGTACAGACTGGTTGCAAGGAGAGCTGTTTTCACTTGCTGCTCTTTAGGAGTTTGGTGGCAGCCGTCTGAGGACGCCCCCTGCCCTTGGAGCACACTCTGTGTGCCACTGTCGTGCTGGCCTCTGGCAGAGGTTGCCCAGGGCCAGGAGGAAAGGCAGGACACGGGCCCAAAGCCCTCCCAGGCCACGCAGGCGGCCGCTGACAGGTCCCTTTGCTGCCTCCCGACCCCAGGGCCGCTGCCAAGTTTCCTCCAAGCCGTGCGTCACTGGCTGCTCCTCCAGTGTCACATTCCTGCTGGGTTTGGGCAGGAGTGATTCTCCTTTGCCTGTGACCCGTCCTCTCACTCAGCCTCTTGAAACAGCCCAAGGGAGAGGAAAGCCAGACCCGAGGGGCAGGGAGATGGCAGATAGGTGATTTATGGGGGAGGAGGGAGGAGCAGGGCCCAGCACCAGCCTAGGGCAGCAGGGCCCCGGGGCCTGAGGAATCCAGAGTAGCTGAAACCTTCAATCCCTTTTCTATTTCTGGAGCGTCTCACATGAGCCAAGCTGGGCTGTGCAGAGAGGCTGGAGGGATGCAGGCTCAGTCTCTGCAGGCAGGAGTGGCACCCTTGGCTTTGTTCAGTGCAAGGAGTCTTGTGGCAGAAGATTTCATGCTTTGGTAGAGGCTGAAGGAGCTGAGTTTGATGGAACGATGGCTTTACTCTCCTCTGGGCTTGTTTTGCTTCTGGTATGCGAGGAACCAGCCGCATCTCATTCATCAGTTGGGGACAGCAGGGTAACTGGAGCCCTGTGCACCTCATAAATCTCAGGCTGATGAATGGAGCAGGTCTTTGGCCCGTGTGTGGCAGAGGCAGCAGCGAAGGAGGTGGGTCTGTTGCTGGTGCAGTGATGTGTCTCTTTAAAAGTATTAATAAAGGCAGAGCAAGAAGCCTGCACCTTCCCCAGGGTAGGGGGAACAGTGCTGGGGTCTGTGCCTCAGTAGCTTCTGGTTTTGGGGTAATATCCCCCCACTGTGTCCATCTGAGTGTCCCTGGGGGCAGGCAGGGAGGTGTCTGATATATGAGAACAGGCTAAAGGCACTGGCCTGATCCTGTGTCGAAGGGCAGCAGCCTCACCCTGCACTGGTGGGAGGGAAGATGCAATCTGAGCCCCCGTGTCCTTTGACAGTGACCTGCCCAGGCGTCCTGGAGACAGCTCCACTGTCCTTGCAGGGCCTTGGGGCTCTCAGGAGCAACCTTTTCCCTTGACCTTCATCTTTCCACGAGAGGAAGGGCCAGAGCTGGGGTGAGGGTGGCCCTGGCAGGGAGTAGGTGCTGGAAGGTGCAGAGGGGTTCCTGTGCTGCTTTCTGGCCTAGGAGCCAGGAATGGGGCTGGCACCACACCACTGCTTTGCTTTGGGACCCTTCCTGGAAGAAGCCAGTGTGAGTCCCAGGAGCAGCAAGAGACACCATCCAGTGAAATGTTTTCCCATGCCTGGCCCCTGGCTTAGCCCCCAGCCTGCTCTGAAAGCCAAGGGCATGCCATGCTCAGCTCGGGGCTGGCATCAAGGGGCCCCACAGTGGCCACCCTCTCCTCTTTTCTTCTGACAGAAATGCTGGCACTGCACAGCTGGAAGAAGTTGCTTTTATTTCCTCTGAGCAGCCACTCACACCATGACACAAGGGCAGACAGGATCAGCCAGCTTCCCAGCTTGTGGCTTCAGGCATTCAGTCCCTACTGGAGGAGCAGCGAGTGGCCACCAGCGGAGTCACAGCATCCCCTGTCTCTATAGAAACAGCACACTCAGAGCCCCATTCAGAAGGTGATTATTAAAGACAATTCAGCAATTATAAAGCACAGATTGTCCTTGATACTTCTGCCCATCACCCATGTCACAAGGAACCCGTGGTGTTGCAGTCATGTTCCCTCCCTCGGGCAAGAGCTGGGAAAGCACCCGGGATTTGGGGTGCCCTCCCATTGGAGGCTGCATTTAGACCCTGGCAGGGCAGGAATGTGCAGGTCTGGTTAACTGCTAAACTCAGGGTTTCTTAGGAAAAGTCAGTCCTGCAGGACTGACAAGCTTTGATCTGCTGTGTGCCCCAACGTGCTCCTGGAAGAGATGCCTTGGTTTGAAGAGTCCTGAGGAGCAACCCCTGAGCCAGTGCAGAGAGGAGGCAGGTTCAGGGGCAATGCTGGCCAAAGAGCCCTCCAGAAGCCTTGGGAAACATGAAGTGCAAAATAAATAACTGCTGAGTGATTCCATTCATCCTGCTGTAGGACTATCCCCTGGCTTTAACAGCATCACTTTAATTGTGGCCTGATTGAACTAATTAGTTCAAAGAAGCAGCCAGGGGGCCAGAGCAGATTGAAGAGGGGCTGTATCCAATCCTTTCCCCAGTGTGTGGTCCACGCTTTCTTATGGCTCAGAAAAACTTAAGCAATTGCTCCGCATCCTCTTCAGTGACCTGAGTGTTATCCATTTAAAGGTACACTGTTGGATCTTAGCACTGTGCTCTCCACAGGCTGGGACCATGGAGTGGAAGTCTTCTCTGGTTCAGGGAGGTGCTGGGAACCCTCAGGGCCTTTTTGTCCCTTGTTAAGGGAGCTGCTGGTGTTTTGTGGATCACTTCCTAATGTGGCCCTGGGGCAGGCTGGCTTCTGGAGTGCTGGCCAGTTTGGTAGGGGAGAGGCTCTCCCAGAGGGCCATCAGCATGGCCATGCTCTCCTCTGGCACAGGCTGGCAGAGATGCCAAATTTTCCCAGTGTTCCACCACCCAAAGAGACAAGGTAAGGAGAGCTGACTGGGGCTTAAATTAAAGATTTTGATAATTTAAACTTGTGTGTTTTGCAGGAGGACATAACCCTTGCTGAGGTCCCATGTGCTGCATAGAGGCACTTACTGTGTGGGCTCTGTCACTGGGACCAGCCAGACTCAGGTGAATGTGTTGGATGTGGTGTCTCCTAGACTGAAAGTCCCTGATGAACACGAGGAGCTTCAGCCAACCTGTGGTTCTTCAGGCCCAGAAACCTCACTCACCCCTCTCCCAGCAGCCCTTCCCCAAGGCTCTGCCTCCTCCATCCCCCTCTTTGCACTGCTCACAAATTCTTCCCCTCTCCCCAAGGCCCTGCAGCAGTACCAGGTCCCTCCACTCCTTCCAGGAGACTTATTTGTTTGTAATTGAAGAACCAGAATGTGTTTAAGCAGGTGAACAGGCACTGGAAGGGCAGGGGTTAGAAATAATGAGCTTTAATTAGGAGAGTAGCAGGTTAGAATAACTTGAGGAGCAGCTTCAAGTGTTAGATTATTTGGGAGCAGTAGATTCTTTATTTGATGGCATATTTATAAACTCACAGCCATTGAGACAAATAAATGCTGAGGGTAAAATACAGCTTCAGACTTTACGAGCAGGGTGGCATGGTGCAAGGTATAAGGCAGTGCAGGCTGAAGCCTAAAGGGAGCTCTTTGATTTCTCACAAGGAATTGAGGTTTTTATTCAGACCCTGGATATCCAGAGGAAGTTACAGTGACGAGTTATTTCTTTTGATTCCTTTCTGCTAGTGATTTATTTCCCAGCAGCACGTAGCTGCCTGTCCTCTTAGCCAGCATCTCTTTAGCAAGCTGAGTGCTGACCTTCTGCCTCCACTTCCACCTAAAAATCTCTCAGCTCCTCCTAAAGTGTCAGAATACTTGGAGGGGGAAAGAGCAGGAGCTCATTCCTCATCTACAGAGTTTAACGCTCTGGTGTGTTTGCCGGAGAACTCGTGGTGCCAGGAGAATTTATCTGCCAATTACTTCTCACAAAACAACACAGGGTCATGCTGTACTTGGCAGCTAAGGGCAGAAAGGGGAGAACAGAACCGGGTTTTAATTGAATCCTAAGTATGCTGAACGAAAATTTCAGAACTATCAATTAGCTGTTGGGCTGAGGCTGAAATTTAATTAGGAGAACAGGGCTTTTAGGATGCCTCTCTCTGGGGGGAAAAAAAACATAAATGGGAACAGTGAAGATTGGAAACGTGATGAGGAGGTGGAAAACATCCTGCTGGAGACACTTCAGAGTTAAGCTGCTCCTTGTGTTTGCTGTCTGTCAAACAGCACATCCCATGCCTGAAAAATGCCTTAGGTCAGGATGCAAGAGCTCCAAGCTCGGACAGTAAATCCTCTTCCCGCATGGCCTCAGGGCAAAGCTGGCCTCCCTGCTGCTCTCTGCATCCACAGCTCCAGGGTGACAGGCTGGGGACACAGGACAGCCCATCCCCGAGGAGATGCTGCCTGTGCTTGAGGCTCCAGGGGGACACCAGGGCTCCTCTTCCTCCTCCCTGGTCCTTGCTGCCCTGGTTTGATTCTTTTATCAATGGCTTGTTCTGAGCTGCTAAGGAAACATCTAAGGGGAAAAAAACCTGTCTGTCTGTACCAAAGGAAATATTGTTACAAGAAAATTCTCCCATGTTAGCAAAAACACTTCCATCTTCTTCAAAAAGCAAATGCCAAATGTCTCTGCAGAACTTCCATAACAACAATGAATAGGAACTCTGTGCCCAAATTCCCAGTACACCCAATATACACAAAAGAGTGCAAAACTGGCATGAATCCTTAAATTCCAAATACATTATGTTTCAAATAATTCTCTTGCCTCATCCTACAGTTATTTTAGGGGCAGAGTAACTGGTTTAATAACTCACAATATAATAATCATACATGCAAAGCCACCCTACACACAATGAAATAGGTCCTGGACGGTTCTGACACACCAGGGAAACTTGAGGTCTTGTCCTGACTCACCCAGCCAAGTGATGCAGAATGGTTACCAACATCTTGTGCTCTTAAAGTTATCACACAGATATTTTTCCTGAGTGGACGCAAAATTCTAAGATCTTCTAACCCTACAGTTTGCTGAAAACCAGTGTTGACTAGTGAGGCTGCACTGGCTGTTCAAATCATTTTTTGCAGTCACTGGAGGGTTACTGGTGGCTGAGCCTTGTTTTATTTGGCAAGATCCTTAGGGTTTGGCTTGTGTGTAATCGTCTTCATTTTACTCATAGTCCAGATAGTCTCTTGCAAGTCTGGGTCAAGTGTTCTTGGGCTGGCTTCTTGGATGCTGAAGGTTATGAATATCCACTTTCCTCACAAGATGACAGCAGCAATAAATGTGTCACCACGAAATCTCGGGAGGCACTGATCTCCTCAGCAGGGCTGTGTATTCCTCAGAGGATTGTGCTGAGAGGAGACACTACTTAAAAGAGCCTAATTGTCCCCATTAACTCTAAAAGGACTCTGGAGAAGCAGCTCCCATGGGGTGTCTGTATCAGAGGCATGTAAATTTGGGTAGGAGAGTCCCACTCTCCAGCAAAAAGAGGTTGTTTTTATTTCCCTGAACGTTCTTCTCTTCCTGGGTTTCCTTTCAATGCTTTGGCCCAGCTCAACAAGCAGTTGATAACACAGAATGGCATTGCGCTGCTGTATTTACAATAGATGCTTTAAAGACGCCAAACACTGACCCGTGCCAAACGCTTCGCCAAACAAGAATAAATGAGCGTGAAGGAAAAGCAAACCGACTTGCCTTTAACAATGTGCGTTGTTAAATGCCCTGCAGAGGTGTTAAATGCAGCTTGATGCAATCGCCCTTGGCGCGTTCCCAACCTGTGCAGCCGCACAGCTCCCGCTGCCTGCATCCTTTCAGGGTCCCAGGATTTGGCTGCTCTTCTTTGCAAGGGCAGGGAGCCTGGTCAGGTCTTCTTGCTGGGTGATGTTGTGGTCAGAGCTGTCCCGGGAGCAGTCCCTGCCGGCGCTGTAGGACACGGGGGCGGCCGGGCCAGGGTGCCCAGCGCGCCTCTCCTCGCACTGGTACAGCTTCCGAAAGGCAGCCCGGAACTTCTGGGACATGAGGTTGTAGATGATGGGGTTGATGGCGCTGTTCAGGTAGATGCAGAGGCGGCAGAAGAGGAGGAACCAGGTGTTCAGGTAGGGTGGGTCCATGAAGGAGTTGACCACCACCAGCGTGCGGTACGGCATCCACAGCAGGGCGAAGAGCACCACCACGACAGCCAGCATCTTGGTCACCTTGCCGGGGGGGACATGCAAACAGAGACGTAGTCAGGTGATGCTGAACCTCCAGCAGAAGTGCTGCAGACAGCTCATTCAGCCTGCCTTCTACCTCTCTTTAAGAATATAAAATAGGCACCCAACCTGTGGAGCTTTTCGTCTCTGAAACCGTTTTACTCAGGAAACAACCTTGCATAAATAAACCCTTAAATTATAGGTTTTCATCTACCCTTGAAGATCCTCTAAAATGCTTTAGAACCATCCACCATCCTAGAAATGGGCTAGGATACTCATAGGAATTTCTGTACCAGAAAAAGAACAACTTGACAATTGTTCATAACAATAAAACAGTGGGGAAAATACTTGTCCAAAGGTGGAGACCTGAGTTTTGGGGGTGCCATGGGATATGTCTCATCTCCCTGCCTAGAGTTTCCTACATCAGATATATTGTTCCAGGAAATTGGCTCCTGACACAGCAACACTGGGAGCAGAGGAGACTGTCAGGAGTCTTAAAGAAATTCCTCCTTGTGCTGATATGGGAGTTACTTAGCTAATTGGCATGGGTTATTTTAATTTGCAGCACACTGGGGAAGTACTACATTAACTGAGTGGGAACAAGAAGAAGCTGAGAATTCAGAAGTGAGCAAGAATTGCCCTCAGCTCGACACAAGCTTGTTTGGGAAAATGGGTGTTTGTACTGAAACCCCAGTGATCCTAATAATTTCAACAGCTATTTCTGGGAGGTGACAATCCTCCTCCAACAAATACTTACAAAATACACACGTCCCCATGGAGGAAAGTATGACTAAACACTGATGCCACATATCAAGGCAGTGGCGTTGCAAACCTCAGGAGGGGAGTTGTGCAATAACTCCAGTTCTCGGTATGGAAATAATCACAGATCACATTTACAGTCTCTCAACTTTTCTTGGAGTGCTTTTTTTACTTCCTCACAAGGAACTGTGCTTTCCTGTAATGCTGTGAGTAGAATTTGGGGGTGGTTGGTAGTGGCAACAAAACTTTCCCTACAAGAAAGGGACTGTTATCAGGCTGAGGCCAAAATAGAAGGGATTTGCTGTGTGTGGTTTAATGGAAATGTGAGGACACTTCCCAGAATAAGATCTCACAGTGATGCAATGAGTGCTGAGGCTGTTGCTAAGACTCCAGCTTGTTTGCTGCTACAGTTTGCTGCCTTTTGGGAAAGATATGAGGGAATGTGCAAGTGGTGTCAGTAAAAGCTTCAGAGCTTTGCAGTGACTTTACAAGGGCTGGCTGGATCCAGAAGAGCAAGACATATCTCACAAGCTTTTGGTTTTAAGCCACCCTACCTAGTGGGAAACTGCCAGTGTTTATGGAATTACTCCTGGACAGGGACTGCCAAAATGATCAAAATCTCTACAAGTCCTCATGGTTGTAGCTGGGTGTGACTGCAGCGAAGTTCTGTGGACACAGGATGTTTCCTCTGGATAAAACCTAATGGTCTATCCCAAACTCACTCTCGGATCTCCATCCCGGGGAAAAAACCCTCCAGTGTTCATGTGACTGGCTGAAATCTTTCTCTGTGCCTCTCCTCATTCCACCTTGCTGATGTGAGCAACTAGAGGTGCTCTGAACTTACTTCAGGTGCTCTTGTGAAAAATGAACCTGATCAGCACTCAGGAGAGTTTGGGACATTTATCACTTTCTGCAGCGCTCCTGAATTACGACTCCCAACAAAAAAGCTGAACTCAAAAAAAGCCAGAGCTTTGCTGTAGCCTTCAAGCATCTCTCTCAGGGTAGCACCAGCTCAGGGACAACAATTGTGCCAGTGTTTTGCCACAGCTCTGTTGCACGCAGTGTGTGCACAGAACAGCTGTAAATGAGCTGTGGATGGAAGCAAGGCAAGGCTTTGCAGACAGAAGGGGATGTTTTACCAGACCGGTTGATATTTAGCTGAAAACTGCTTTTAAGCATGTAAACCAGAGCTACTGGATGGCCAAGGACAGACTCCTGACAACACCCTGGGTCCCTAGGGCAAAGCTGAGGGGCAGCTCATCTCCCCAGCCAGTGTCCCCCCTCCTTGTTCCCGCGCCATCGTCCTGAGCTGCATATCCTTTTATCAGGAATCCCACTCCCTCTAGTGGTCCCTCCCCAGCAGGTGAAATAAGTGCTTGGAGGTGGCTGGCGTTTGTATCGGTGATACACACAGTAAAACTTGCACCTTGTGTTGTCCTGCTCTGCACTTCAGTGTTTTAGAGGCACCAGTGAGGGAGGAGCAGCGTCTTCGCACCCGGAAAGCAGTGCAGCACTGGGGCTGTGTGTGAGCAACAGCAAAACACCCCCAGCCATCCAGGCTCTTTAGAGTCAAGGGAGAAAAATGGACACCTCTGAGGAAGCCCCTGCAGGACCTCTCCCCAGGGCAGGGGACCTGGAAGAACCAGCTCTTCTATAAAGAGAGGCCAGAAGAGGAACACTGTACTCCAGTCAGAGGGACCTCCTGAGCTACACACACCCAGCCACAGGAAGCCCTGGAAAACTGCTTTATAGTTTTCAAATCTCAGTGCCACCTTTACTCCTAATGATGCCAGCTCTGTGATGTCAGGCCACCCAGGAGAAACCTGCACACCAGGATATTTCGGGAGGTAATGACGATCTCGAGCGAACTCTCGAGGTAAGGGAAAAGAGAGCACAAGATGTTTCCAGGAGCTGGAGTGCCCCTCATCCAGCCCCAACAGCCACTTGTCCTGATGATGCTGGAGCATGCTTTGTGCAGCCCAGGCACTCCATGGCACAGCACCATGGTGGGGAGAGGCACAGCCCCTCCAGCTGCTGCTCTGGAAGGAGAGATCCATCGACCTGCCCCGTACCGAGAGCCCTCGCTGCTGAACACCCTGCCTGAGGCTCCCACAGCAGCCTGTGGCCTTGGAAGACCAGGAAAATACTTCTGCAGAAGTCAGCACTTGCTTTAAACCTTTCAGTGCTGGAGAAAAAGGGAGGAAAAGCTGAACTGGAAAGATTTTGAACTGCATGAAGAAATGCACGTTCTCTGAGCTGTTCGCTTCCCCTCCGTGACTCTGACTCGTCTCTTCCGGGGATGGAGGTTTCTGTGCAAGGCAGGCAACAAGATACTGAGTTGGAAACACTTTAGGACTTTAGGGCAGGCTCAAACCAAACTCCCAAATTCAGCCCTTTCCTTTAAAACAGACTGTGTCCCTGCCTTATCCAGAAAGGGATGGTCTTCTGCAAACAGCGGGAGAGTGGACAGGCAGGCAGGAGTGTCCCATGTCTGGATACTGAGCTGTCCAAAGACATGGAATGTGAGGAGGTGATTGTCCATGTGTGGAAAGAGGAGGAATGGGGGCAGAAGGAGGTGGAAGGAGAAGGATACGGGGAACAAGCAGGCAGCT
>JAWWES010000051.1:5642365-5654293 GCA_035583135.1 Lophotriccus pileatus
AATCACTGAGAGGCAAACACAGCACTGTGACATCGAAGTACCTTCCCCAGCTGCAGGGACTGGGGGGGCTGCAGCCAGGGCTGGGCTCGGAGGGAAGGCAGCTCTCCTTTCCCTTTGCTCCTTTAAATCTGAGGTCACCTGCCCAGGACCCTGTCTGAGAGCTGAGTCTCTCTGGCACAATGTGACCCAGTAATTAATTAGCCAGCAAACATGCCTGTGTTCCTGCAGCTCCCAAGCACTGCTGAACCCCTGTCCTGCTCCACCAAGCCCAGCCAAAGCAGGGGGAGCCCATCTGTGCTGCCAGACCCCGGCTGGGCCCGGGGGAGGCTTCTTTGCAGCAAACCAACCCCCTCCACTGCCCCCACAAAGGGAAGCAAAATCCCGTGGCACCCCAACCCGTGCCCCAAGCCCCTGACAGTGCTGCCTGCGGCCCCCCAGCGCCACGAGGAGCCCCTACCTGCTTGCGGGAGCTCAGGGCCCCCCTGTTGGCCCGGCAGGAGAGCTGGAGGGAGCGGCCCTGGCGCCTGGAGCCCAGGCAGGAACGCTGCGGGGTGGAGGGCAGGGCGCTCGCAAAGAGGATGCGGGCGATGAGGCCGTAGAGGACGGTGGCCAGCCCCAGTGGGATGATGTAGAAGACGGCAAAATCCAAGAAGTAAATGGGCATGTAAAGGCTTCTGGAGACGCGGTAGCCACAGCTGACCTGGGCCCCGTCCGAGAAGGTGACCTGGGTCGTGTCCACCAGGAAGAACCACATGAGGCAGTACAGGGAGGTGAAGAGCCAGAGCGAGGCGACGATGCGCTTGGCGCGGGCCACGGTGCACAGGAGCTGCGCCTTGATGGCGTGGCAGATGGCGATGTACCGCTCCACCGTGAAGGCGGCGATGGACCAGGCGGAGGTGTTGATGCCCAGGTACTGCAGGTAGGTGATGCAGAGGCAGCCGACGTGGCCGTACACCCAAGAAGCCAGCACGTCCGAGATGTTGGGCAGCCCGGCCGCCAGCAGCACGATGAGGTCGGCCACCGCCAGGCTCACCAGGTAGCAGTTGGTGGGGGTCACCATGTGCTTGGTGCGCAGCACCACCAGCACCACCATGGCGTTGCCCGCGATGCCCACCCCGCAGATGAGCAGCACCAGCAGGATGGTGACCACCTGCAGCTCCAGGGGCTGCCGGGGCATCCTACCCAGGCTCTGGTTGCCGCTGCCGCCCAGCGCGGCTCCCGAGCCGTTCTCCATCGTCCCCGCAGCCCGTTCGCGGCGGAGCCCCGCAAACCCTGCGGCGAGAGCCGGGAGCCGGGGCTGCCCCCGCGCCCCCTCCCCGCCTGCCCGCCCACCCCGGCTCCTCCCTCCCTTCTTTCCGACGATTCACCCCAAGTCTTGCAGCCGCCCGGCTCTTTGCACCCCGTTCCCCTGCAAACTCCCCACCGAGAGGGGTGGGGAGGGGTCAGGACCCCCTCCAGTCCCCGAGACCCTCTAGGAGTCCCCAGCCCGAGAACCAGCTCCTGGGAATCTGCAGGACCTCCCTCAGCCGCCGGGACCCCAGGAATCCCCAGGACTCGCTCAGGACCGCCCGCAGCCCCTCCAGGGATACCTCCATCCCCGGGACCCCTCATCGCCTCCCGCCGGCATCCCCCGCCTTCTCCCGCCGGGTCCTAAAGCACCGCTGAGCAGAGAGGAGGAGGAAGGAGCCCAGGCAGGGATGGGGTTGCAAGTTAGAGAAGCCAGGGTGCAGAGACACAGAGGCTGAGAGTACCACAGCACTCCACTCCAGGACTCCGGGCTGTGCCTGGTGCCCCCAGCCCAGCTGGGGTGTCTGGTGTCTCCCTGATGGACAGTAGTAGCCAGAATTTGCTGCCAGCTCCGTGCTGGCTCCTGATGTCTCTGCACTCAGTCAGAAAATGCATTTTCATATTGAAAGAGCAATTGTTTCTGCAGGGATAAATACTAAGGGTCCCCTAACCTGTGGATGAGGAAAGGACAAGGGGAGACCTTGCTTTTTTATTGGATTAGATTTCAATTACAGTCCTGTTAATCCCAGACATTGAGGTGCATATCCAAAATATGAAGGATCATCCTGGTGCTGGGTGATTCAAGTCTAGCATTTCACAGGCAAATTTCTAAGCCTGGTCTGCACAAACCTGGGTGAAAAGACTGCAAAGACCTCCGTGGCTTCACATATTTAGTAAACAAAGCTGGGAGAAAGTGATCCTCTTACCCAAACCTGTGATAAAACACCTCTCCATTCCCTAGGGCTTCATAACCTACAAATATTAAACCCATAAAGCTTCTGCTGTTAGAGCTGGGGCACAGAGGCTGCATCCACACAGTGCCAGTGGGGAAATGGAATGACAGAAGCCACAGGAGGTTTTGAGGGACCTGTTGCTGGTTTTAGGGCCCTAAGCAATGGCAAATTTTGAATTGCAAGTGGTGGTGGGGAAGTAAATCCCACTTTTGCACCCTGTAGCTCAACAGGGACCAGGAAGGAAGGCGCTCATGGCTCTGCAAAGCAGCCTGAGGGCTGACAAGTGCTATTGGAGATGGGCTATGAGTCAATCTCACCGAAGCTGCAGTTATTGCTCATCAGAAAGGCAAAGGAGAGAGAAGTTCTGTCAAAATCACCTTCAGTGTTCCAGAGTCACAGCCAGGAAGCAAATCACCTTGGGGCTTTGTGGGTTAATGCCTGGGGCAGGCAGCGTTTCCCACGGGGCAGTGGGTGCCTGATGGACCTGCTGGTGCCAAATTAAGGAGCTCCAACAACTTATTGTAACTCTGAGCCCGGGGCGATGCTGTCACAGGGAAATGATGATTTCCCAGCCCCAAATAAGGAGAGGAATGGTTTGGTACTTCCAGGTTCAGGGAGCACAGGCAGCTCTGTGGGTCATCTCATGCTCTTCTCTTCCCCATCTGGCTGGCACAGTTCCCTCCTGGCTTTTGGTTACGTTTCTCTCTGGTTTGTATAATCTCTTTTAAAGATATGTTGTTATTAAATCTGTGATGTGCCGTGTCTTGAAAATGCCTGAAGGACACAGAGGAACTGGTGATCTTTCTTCAGCTAATAACTAGATTTTGAAGAAATTAAAATTTTAAGGAAATGTAAAGGAATTTTAAAGATATTAAAGCGTGTCCATTTTCACAAACTGGAGGAAAATTACCCCTTCTCCCCTCCCAGCCTGAAACCTCAAGGAAAAAGCCTCTCACTGCCCAGAAATCAGCAAACAGATGAAAACAGATATTGCAGATGAGGAGCTGGGCCAGGGCCAGCCGTTGCAGAGCCTCTCACTGGTGGCAGGTCCCCACCATGGCTCACACAGGGTGCTTTGCTGGGGGGATAACAGCAACAATGATGCCGAAGGGAGACAAAAGCTCTGCAGGCAATAAAACGAAAGAATAAAACTCTGGCAGAACAATTAGACTGCAATTATGGGTTATTTCATATCCTGTGACACCTAAATGTCGATGCCACAACGCTGATTTCATTTCTGGTGATTTCAATTGCTCATCAGCAAAGAAATACAGAACTTCTTCTGCCTCAGTCCTTGGCAAAGGCTGCAAAGGGGTGAAGGTGGACAAAATCCATTTCCTCAGCATCTCCTCAACGTGCCACCCTGTCAGCCCATGAACCCCTGCTTGCTGAAGTCACTCATCTCAGGGCTTCTCTGGGTGCCTGAAGAGTGAGAAATCAGTGATTTCAGAGTGAAACCTGGAAATCAGGGGACTGAGAAAGGTGCCTGGACGATTGGTTGGCTTCTGTATCCACATCCCGGCTTCCACCTCATTTCAACTGTTTTTGTAGCAGGATGAAGGCCTGTTACAACTAATTTGGAAGTTAGTTACAACTAATGTGGAAATTTTCTAAGGTGAGGCACTGAGTTCAGAATGAAACCCTGACACAACCTGCATTAGAAAGAGCCAGGACCAGGGAAACCCTTGCTATCAATTGCAGGCACAACGCTATGAAATAGCTTTTATTTGCTTTTATTTGTGTTCATTAACACTTCCTTCTCTAAAGTTTGGTGCATGGAAGTGTTGCTTCTCCACAGCAATAACAGTGCAAATGCTGTGGATAGGATAAATGCAACAAAAATGGAGTTTGCCTAAAAATCAGGAGACACTTGTGGAGAGAGGTGTTTCTTTGCTTGGCTGTCTGCTCTGGTAGATGCAGATTTGTGGCTGTTCTTGAGATCTTTCCTGGAGACTGTCTGAGTGGAATAATGTGCACTTGCTCCTCAGTATATTAAGGCCATTCATTCTTGCCTGCCAGCCAGCCATGAGCAGGAACTCAGCATATATTTTACCTATGAAAAATCCACTCAAACACACCACAGAACTCCAGGGAATCAGAGGTTTCAGGGTAGAGCCTGTCCATGTGTGAGTGTCCTTCTGCCCCCTGGGCTTATTGCACTCCTGGAGAAGAGAGCAAGGCAGGGGCCTTTCTCTCTTGTGATTAACACTTTTCTCTATGTAATTAAGAAGCCTCAAACCTGAGCAAGTGCAGGGGAGCTCCCCAGCCCCCCCCACAGCCAGCCTTACCTGTGCCTCACTGCACATGAATATATGACCCTGAACTTTAAACTTCGTGAATATCCAAACATAGAAACCAGATGTAGTGAAACCCTTCCCTGCAGAACAGAGACAGGGACAGCAAATAAGTAAATAAGTAAATAAGTAAATGAGTAAATAAGTAAATGAGTAAATAAGTAAATGAGTAAATAAGTAGGAGCAGCAGGGATTTTCCCCATGGAGGAGGTGAACATTCAGGACCCACCTCGTGGGCTCCAGACCCAGCATGGGGGGCTGGTGGGTGACAGTGACACAGGGCAAAGCCTTGGTCCCTGTGTCCTCTTGCCTGTGGGACAGGAGGGATGTGCTGGGTGAAAACGAAGGCAGCGAGAGCCACAATGAGCAGGAGTGAGAGTGGGAGCGTGGAGGGGCTCTGAGGAATGAAAATCCCTTAGCAAATAACCAGGCTGGTACATTAGTCACACTTAATAAAAAAATATGTGAATAAATGGATGTTTCCTGCTGGTTCCCGTGTTCAGCATTTCTCTGTCGCACCATTAAGCAAAGCCTGACGAGGCAGCTCACCTCTCCAGCGTGCACTGTGGCTCTGTAATGGTGTTTTGCTGTCTTGTCACACCTTTATCTGGCTGAGCAACAACACCTCTCAGGAGAGCAAAGCAAATTCCAGCAGCTTCTACCTCCTGCCAGCTCCCCTGCCCGGGGAAAGCACGACAGCCCCAGTCGGCACCAGGGGTGATGTGAGTGATGTGCTGCACAGGATCTTTGTTAATGCTCATCTCCTGCCAAAAAGAGAAGCCTTCCCGAGGAAAAGCTTCTTAAAAAGAAGTTCTTGTTAGAAGGGGATGTGCTGCTGGGATGGTTTGCCAGCTGGAGGTGCTCCTCTCTTCTCCCAGGTATTTTAACCCCTGACTGCGAGTTATTTTGGCTACTCGGAAGCATTTTCTTGAGAAATCCCATGAAAAAGCCCCCCCCCCACTGCTGTCGAGGCAAAAAGGTGCTTGGATTAATCATCAGAACAGCAGGGAATTAAGAAACCTGGGGAGATGAATGCACCAGGGTTTTCTTAGATAGATGCTTAAAAAAAATATAATCCAAACCTACTTGCTTCAAGTACCTTGGAAGCTGAGAAAATTTGGTGCATCTGGCAGCAGCTGCCACTTCACTTCTGTCATTTAATCTCATTGAGGTGCATTATGTCAAATAATTACCTTAATGAAGACTTTAATGGAAGAAGGGAGGAAAATAATAGAAACGATTTGAAGAAATGAAGCTTCTTTGTTTATAACCTGGCACGGATGGATCTCCCCCTCCTCTGGCTCCTGCCCTTACAGGGGTGTGTGATCTGCCTCTCTTTCAAAAATAACACACTTCAGATGCTGCCCTAGTGATGGATTTATGCATTTTGGATACAATGACATAGTTTCTGAGTTTGAAACAACCCAGCATTTAAAATCATCAAGTCCAACCGTTATCCCAGCACTGCCAAGGCCACCACTGAACCATGTCCCCAGGTGCCACAGGTACAAGTCTTTTAAATCCTTCCAGGGATGGTGACCCCTCCACTGCCCTGGGCAGCCTTTTCCCATGCTTAATAAACCTTTAAGAAGTTTTTCCCAGTATCCAATCTGAACCTCTCCTTGAGGCACAACTTGAGGCTGTTTCCTCTCGTCCTGTCACTTGTTACTTGGGAAAAGAGACCGACACCCAAAGTGACCTTTATTGGCTGCTCTCATCCTCTTCTGAGGTCCTTCAACTATTTGATTTATATCTTATTTTGGACTGTCCTTTTGAAGAGATTTTGTAAAGTCCTCCTGTGCTGATTTCCACCTCCACCCATGCCCAGGATGTGCCTCTCATGGTGATACTGGTCTTGAGTTGACTTCAGCAGGCTGAAATGACACTTTCTTAGGTGAACAAACTCTCTTCTAAATTTATCTACTCTACCCAGGTTTCTGTGCATGAAACCTGAGAGAAAAACTCCTTGAAAATTAAATTTATCAAATGAGTTTCCTTTCTTGCTGCCTGAAGGTATAACTTAAGAAGGGAAGTGTGTGCTTCTTGCAGTATGGGTGTGGTGGAGGAGGTGAATGAGCTCTTCCCCTACCCCAGCTCCCATGTATTTCCCAGTCAGCAGTTAGCCTTGGCTAATGCTGCAGAGATGCTCCAAGTCACATGAGCCATCTCCCACCTCCTGGAACAGCTGACTCCAGGCCTTCTAGATATTAAAAAAATCATATTAGCCCATTTTTCTCAAATTGATGCAAAATGTGACATTAAAACTTTTTTTTCCCCTTTTTTCTTTTTTTTTTATGGCAAATGTTTTTTTCCCCCGACTCCAACACTTCTCTAACTCTGGAAAACTAAACGTGTGATGCTCTTGCAGGAGCCTGTGCCGAGCCACTGCCAGGGAGCTCAGACATCCCCTCTATTTAAGCACCCTTAGTTCTTCACGCAGTTTTGCTCCTTCTTTTGCCTCCTGGACAGCTTCCTGTAGAGGTGAAGCACTCTCTTCTCCTCCCAGCTCGGGAAGAAGGAGGCTGCGATTTTTCGGCGCAGGCGGCGTGCGTAGGTTTCCAGGAACACGGTGGAGTAGAGGATGCAGAAGAGCAGCCCCACAACGAGCAGCACAGAGGGGTTGGGAGGCACTGGGGGGCTGATCCTGCAGTGGGCAGAGCTGGAGATCAGATTATGGTGGTAGTTCTGCTCGAAATCCCGAAGTGGAAATTCCTCCGAAGGAAACCCGAAGCCTTCGACAAAAGAGGGCAGGATCTCTATTTTAGCCTGAAATAAGAGGAGTTAAAAGGTGAATGGAGTATGAACAAACTAAAATCAACTGGTTTCTACAGAAACATCAGCCTGGGGATGTGGAATCACCTTACAGCACTAAGAGAAAGACACTGAAGTGTCTGTACACTTCAGTCTGAGCGAGAGCAACAGCGCAGGTGCTGAGTACTCGGCAAGGTGAGACCCAGTCCTGTCTGTCATCTTTATGTGCTGTTACAGAGATCACAACAGCTATTCAGTGTGTGAGATTTATGGTGAAAGGCATCAGACAGACAGCAGATGATGGTATGCCTCCAGATATGCATCCAGGCTGCATATCTGAATATCAGAGGCTTTTTCTGAGCCCTGATTGTTCTCGTGTAAATCCATCGTAAGCAGGTGTCTGCACTTGGGATCCCGAGGCTGGGGAGGGAAGTGAGCTGCTTGACAGAAGAGGGAAGCTAAAACACCAAACCAGAACTAGTCCAGATAAAGGATGTTGAAATGCAGACTGGAGAGGTTTGTAAAAAGGATTGCAGGGGGTGACAGTGAAGGCACTCACCCTGTATTTGATGTGGAGGGTGACGGGCACCAGGGAGAACTGAGCTGCCCTTCTCACGGCGGTGTCTGCCACGCTGAAGGCCAAGTGCTCCATGGCCACCAGCAGCAGCAGCAGCAGCAGGGCCAGGGTGAGCAGCACAGCCTGCACGAGGCACTGCACCCCTTCTGCCCGCGACAGCCGCAAGCCTGTGGCTCGGACCAGGGGTCTGGCCGAGCCCAGCAGCAGGTGAGCTGCTTTTCTGGCCGCAGCCAAACGCTCCAGCCTCCCGGTGATGTAAAAATTGTCAAAGCGGAGGTCGGTGAGATAATTTTTCAAGTACCAAGTGGACTGAAAGCAGAGATAGAGCAGGGAGAAAGCAGCAGCCAGCCTGCTGCCTGCTCGTACAGAATCCTTGACCAGCCCCTCAGCAGACAAAAAGTCCCTGCTGATTTTCTCCCCAGCGAGGTCCATTTTTTGGTAGATCGAGGAGGTGTTCTGGAGAGACGAAAACTTAAAGCGTCCATTCATAGGCTTGTACAGGGTTAACAGAGAAACAGCTTCTTGGATGGCACCCCCAAACTCCTGGGAGGCTGCCTGCAGCAGGGCAGTGGAGTTCAGAAGGCTGCCAGAGGAATTCTTGCAGATGCACTTGATGACCTGCAGGATGGTTTGAACGTTGCTGACGATGCTGGGTGTGAGGTTCACCACCGAGATCATGATGCAGGTGGACAAGAGGAGCTCCCGGCCCTGCTTGGTGCCCAGCGTGGGCATCACCATGCTGAAGACACAGCGGGCAGGGTGCACCAAGAGGAGGCTCAGGAGGAGGAGCAGGCTGAAGGAGATGGACACGGCGGTGCAGAGGTGCCAGGGGTACTCCAGGGAGGCAAACATCCAGTTGTAAAAGAGGCCTCCTGTCAGCGCTGCAACGCAGGAGCACTGCAGGAACAAGGTCCACAGCTCTCTGCCATCAGCTGGGACAGGTTTGGAGTAAACCCACCAGAGGTCTGCCATGGTTCTGTGCACCTTTGGGAAGAGGAAGCCTTCACAGTAGGCACGGGTGCTCATCCTGTAAAAAGAACAGGTACCTGGGTGTACATTAACACACTAGTTAGGGGGGCTTTCTCAAGATAATCCCTCATGGGTCTTTCTAATGTCCTTCTCTGAGTGCTTCTGGTCTCACCCTTCTCTACTTCCCTGCTAAGATGAGTAGCTGGGACCAAGATCTCCCCCAGAAGCAGCAGACAGGGAAGTTCAAGGCATTTCTTGAAAGATCAAACACCAAGTACAATGCAACTGCTCTTTCTTTAATGTAAGCCCAGGAAAGCATTGTGTTGTTCTATAAAAACCATAATAGAGTCATTCAGAGGGGTCAAATCGTTGGCAGGGGCTGAATGTGTCTTTAGTGGCTATTTAGAGGATGTTGGAGTGAGAAGGAGGAGGCTCCTGGCTGCTGTATTTACAAGGCAAGTTGTATTTACAAGGTGGTGCATGGAAGAGAGGCAGTTGAGGGAGGTTTCTGCTCTCTCTGCCCCTTGAGAGGAGGCCAAACACAAATCTGCAGGTTTAAGTGTGACGAACAGAGAACTGATCAGAGAAAACAGTTTCACACTGAAGCTGCAGGGCCAGAGGAAATCTCCAAGGACAAGAATTTGGCCACTACAGCCAGGATGAAATGTCCCATTAAGCTATTTAAATGTCTAATGGAAACAAACATTTGGGAAAGAGTATAATTTCTCAGGCCTTACATCTGGAGTGACTCTCTGGAGACCAGAAAACCTGGTGGGGAAGAAGAGCCTGTCCCCAGCCAGGCAATTCCCATCTCCTGCTGCTTCACAGCAGCCTCAGCTAGCCTTTGAGGGAGATGTTTGACTAGCAAAGGAAGTTTTCAGTGGAAAAAGACTGTACAACAGCTACCAAGATAGAGGGAAAGAGAGATTTAGAGAAGACACTACATACCCAGCAGCAGTGAGGTACCCCAGACTTGCTCGAAACCTCTCCATGCTCCAGTGCCTTATTGCTCTGAGAGAGGATCCTGGATGTTAGGAGAGGCAGGATAAAAAAACCAAGGCAGCACCAGAGAGCCAGGACTCAAAAAACAAGATGTTTCAAGGCAATTCAGACCAGCAATTCCTGAAGTGAGTGAGGCAAACCTGGTGTGTGAAGCCCGGGGAACAACACCCCTGTGGAACAGAGCTGGGATGTACAGCCCTGCTTGGGCTTTACACCCCTTCTGGTCTTACTGTTACTGCAGAGGAGGCTTATTTACATGACACACAGCTGAAAAAAAATGAGTCAATAACATATGGGCTGACAAAGATGGAACAAGCGTCACATGGAACGTGGGGTGTCACCATCCCTGGTTGGGAAATCAGATGACTACTGCTCACACTGCCCACCAGCGACCAGCAGGGCTGGAACCTCTCTCAGAGCGAAGGGGAGCTTTTCCCCTTCCAGACATGGCACAAAGGATCCAGAAAACCATGTGCTGGTAACTGTTCCTTTGTTCTGACAGGCTGAAACTGCGTGCAGGGCTCACAGACTGCTCCGAGGCTCATCTCGCAGTCCTGGGAGAACAAGATGAAGCTTCACACTTGAACCTTTCCCAGTTCCCTGAGAAACGCTCAGATGTACAGGCCTGGAGGTGCAGCCCCCATGGGACTGACTTTGCTGCCCCCAAGGTGTGCAGGGCACGAACTTGCTCACCAGCAGACAGGAACCGACCACGGCGGTCGCTCCTCACTTACGACCCCGTGGAATCACAGGAACCTTCCCTGGCTCCCACCAAACCCGCCCCTTTGCCAGACACTCCCGTGCTAAGCCACCACTCGTGGGCCAAGGTGACACAGCTCACCCAGCTGCTGACAGGGAGCTGCTGTCCCGTGCCCAGCCCTCCCACCGGCTGGGAACCGCCGGGCCCCCGGGATGTTCTCATGCTCCCCTGGGCAGGGAAGGGCAGAGGGCTGGAGGTCAGCCCTGTCCCGGCCACCCCTGGGGACAAAGCACGTGGGGTTCTGCCCTCCAGGGAGAGCTGGGAGAGCAGCACCTTCCCCAGGGGACGTGGCCACGGGACCCCACGGCAGCGGCAGTTGGAGGACAGGGAATAACGAGCGCGGGAGGCCGAGCAAATCCTCCTCTGCCCCTCCTGCCCCTGCTGCTCCTCTGAACAGCTCCCCTTTGTAGTTAGCAGGTCTGTTTTCCCCGTGTGGCCGGTGGAGCAAAGCTTTCTTCCTGGTGCCCCGGAGCACAGCGGCCGGATGAGAAACCCCGACTGGCTCCAGCCGGGAAGAGGCACCAGCCAGGCGGGCGGGAAAGAAAGTGCTGTTTGTTTGGAGCATCCATAGCAATTGCTTTGCACAGGCCATGAATTAGGTCTTGAATTCAGCTTATAAGGGACTAGCCCAAAAGGCCCGTGGCTGGACCCTGCAAGGCTCATCAGCTTCTCCTGAGACTAAACTTCTTTCTCGCTCTGCTTCAGAGCAAGCTGATATTCACACCAGCCCCTGGGACCCCATCCAGGCTGCACAGGCAGCTTTCTGGGGCAGCAAAAAAGAAAATTTAGCAATAGGCTATAAAGAACAAAAACCTCTCAAGTCCACAACGCTGTGGTGAGTGTTTTTCTGAGTCTGCTGCATCATGTGGCAAAGGCACCTGAAGTCTGCGGGGAAACTGAGCAGCAGCTCTGGCAGCATCAACAAGTGTTCGTTTGCAAAGTCAGAGTCAAATTTTTTCCTCTGGCTCAACTCAGAACTGAGCCCTTCAGGATGCACTACAGGACAGGCTAGATGTAGGATATCTTGTGTTTTACACCCAGAATTGATCCTGTGTAGCAGCTGGTGTGTCCGTGGGGATACTGGGAGGGGGACACGGGCAGGGCAGGACCGCGCATCGCCACGAAGCAACTGTGACATCTGCTGGTCACACACTGCTCAAGGGCCTCGAGGTCTGGCTCATTCCGACTCTAAAGAAACTAAAGAAGTCTGCCTGTGGGTGGGAGAGTTTGAAGGAAAACTGAGGAAGATTAGGAGGAACGCTCTGAGGTGCCAGAGGTTTAAATCCAGTCCTGCTGTGCAGACTGCAGTGCTCAGGGTGGGTCTGTGCCAAGGCA
>JAWWES010000051.1:5654393-5705343 GCA_035583135.1 Lophotriccus pileatus
GGTGACAGAGCAACCCTGTGGTGGTGACAGTGATGGCAGAGGGTGCATCATAAAGGGGCAGCTGAATCCCAGGCAGAGTGAGGGGTGCAGAAAACAGCTTAAGAAAATGACTGGGCGAAGAAGACAAATGGAAGGCTAAAATAGAATCACTAAGATTGAAGGTATTTCTCCATGGCATTATCATCAGCACCTGTTGATCATGTTATTGTGCCCATTCAAGAAATTGAGGGTGTGGGAAAGATTAGCCAATTAGTGGTGGATCTTTGCTTGTTAAGATCACATGCAAATTAAAAACTGATGGTAATACAGAGCCACATCCCTTCTTCTTAGATTTCTACTACAGAAATATTGAAAAATCCCAGCAATACCCTCTCAGTGACTCATGAGGAGTAAATGTGATAAGGGAACTTGCAGCAGCTGAATTCCCCCTGTCGTGCCGGGCTTTCGTTTGCTTTGAGCATCTTTCCCTTTCTCTTCCGAGCTTCCAGCAGATCAGCTGAGCACAGCCCCGGAATTCTTCCCTGCTGCAAGGACCCAGAGAGCAGCTCTTCTGTGTGAACGGTTTGTAAAGCGACTCGAATGCTTCTGGGATAAAAGACGCTGCAAAATGCTTTCCTACTGTAAATAAACCAAAACGATTTTCCTCCAGAGTGTCTCAGGAGAACATGTGGGTGTTGGTCCAGGATTGGATGGGGAACATCAAAGGAGCGAAGCAGAGATATTCTGGATGTTGAATTTCAATGTGTGAGTGGCATTTCCTGTTAATTAAAATTCACGAGGAGGCTGCTGATGTGAATGGCTTTTGTGGTGGTTCTTGGATTTCTACATTCCTAGAGAAATGGTGCATGGGCAGGCAGAGTTCCTTTAAAATAACACAGTCAGAGTTATGGAAGGTTAGTACAGCACTTGAAATACCCTTGGCCTGGGAATTTTCATATCTCTACTGATATCACGGACTCTTCAAGACTAATGGGGTTGACTGCTGCTTTTGGCAGATCTTAGTACTAGCAGCAGCAAATGGAACCAGAAATTATTCATGCAGCCCTGCTCACCTTTGAACCCCAGAAGCACTAAATCTTAAAATCTTTCTTTAAAAAAAACCCCTAAATTCAAACTCAGGCATACCAGACTAGTTCTGCTCTCACAGATGCCTGGATATGAAAGAGCAGAATTAGGTAATGCTGTCACTCACAGGTTTTAACCAGATCCTCTGGGGAGCCCTGGGAACAGAAGCTGCTGGCAGAGCTGGCAGACAGCTCTTTGACTAAAGAGGTTTAGGATCCAGGTGCTTCTCACACCTTTCCCAGGTCTGCTGTGCCCTGTTGTGGACCTTGGGTTAGTCAGTGGTCCCCTCTCTGCCTCAGTTTCTCTTGTTGGCACAGAGATCACAAACCTGCCCTGGCTGCAGTTGTGAAATACCTTCTGGTCCCTGCACAGGCAGTGCCACAGACATGCCAGGGCACTGGGAGTGATTTCTGCAGACTTCTGCACAAACTCTCTGGTCCCAGTTCTGCTTTCCAGCCCAAGTAAAACCATCCTCCTGGATTTGATGAGCATGCACCAAGTCAGAGCTGAGACCACAAGTAAACCTGTGACCCCAACATCTGACAGCAATCCTGTGTTGCTCACAGACAGCTGGCTGAGAAAGCAAACTGCAGGGAGCACTTCTGCCTTCCCCATTCTCCCCTCAATCTACAGAGCAAACAGGACGATGTGATGTGCTAACAAACGTGCTTTATTTTATGTTTTCCACAATCATTAAAGGTTTTGTTGAACATTGAGGATTCTATTTTTTTTTTTTTTTTTAAATTTGATTGATCAAAATTCCACGTTGAATTGGTTTTGGCCATTTTGGTTCAACCCCCTCAAGTCCTTACCCTGCCAGTTGACCCCAGGGAAACCCCCACGGGGTAAACCCCATAGGGTAACACCCTGCAGCAGCATCTGTGGCTGGTGAGCATCACCCTGCCAGCTCTCCCACCTTCCCTGGGGGTTATCAGCAGCACAGGAGCAGGGGGGATGCACTGGATCCCTGCTCCAGGCCAGTTCATCTTGTCAGCTCCACGAGTTTACATCATCAGAGAAACCTGTCTCAGCACAGGGATCCAGTCACTCACCTACCCTAAACCAAGAACCAGACTGTTTATCATTCAATCATCTATTTCAATGACTGATCGTTCAAATGAAATATTTTAGATTCTTACAGAAAAGAAAATAAAAAGAATCGGATAAAATGGTGATTAAAATCACAGTCAATTTTCAATGCTTTCATTGAAAGTACCCAAGCAATCTGATTTAAAAAGACATTAAGAATCAAAGCCTATTTTTCAGAAATGTCAATAATATTCCGATGAAACTTGTCCACCGACCTGTGACTCAGCGGGTCATTTGTGAGCGAGTCAACCTCACAAACCTAAGACTGGCCACGTTCACCGAAGGTGAAACACCACCAATGTCCAAAGTTAGGTCAGAAATTAATTTGGTCCCAAGCCCCCACCTGTGTTCTCAGTGCAGAGAACCGGGCAGCAGTCACCGTCCCGGCTTTTCGAAACATCGAACACGTTCGGAAACAAACTGCTGCCTTCCTGTTTCCAAAGCACGGAGCAGTGCACTGAGTCCTACCAACACACTGAATCCTCCCTTCACACACAAACCTGAAGAGAGGGTCTTCATCCTCCACGAGAGGATCACTCATGAGGTGGCAGTGAGGCCCCATCCTTCAATCCTGCCGGCAGCGCCCGACCACGCCGCCTTTCCCCTGGACACACTCTGGTACACTCACTCCCACTGGGTTGTGCACAAATAATCCAGTTGCCTCCACCCTGTTCCCAGGGCTGCTCTCCAAAACGAGGTAGGGTCTCAGGAGCCAGAGCAGCAACGCTCTCCAGCTCTCATGGAGGGGGACAGGCATCTACCCAAGGATGCTCGGTGCTTACGGGTTGTCCAGTTAACAACCGCCTATGACAGAAGGACTCTGGGAGAGTCAGATTTGTACCTGCAGAAGGTGGGGAAAGATCTCCAGAGAAAATAACAAATGGATGTGGGGACACTGACCAGTGTTTCTACAAATAAAATTAAACCAGAAGGTCCCACACAGTGTGAGCAGCCACGTGGCTTTTCCTCCTGTGCATACTCTGACGATTCCAGTGCCCCAGTCCTAAGTGAGTGAGTCCTTCCCCGGGGGTGGCTTTGTTCAGATTTTATTTAGTGCACTTAAAGTGACATTCTCTACAGCTGTCACAAGGGAGGTGGCATTTTCTGCATGGATGTTGGCCCAGGCAGGGAAGGTCCCCAGCTGGAAGATGCTCTTGGCCCATGTGTTCATAGCCAAGCTAAGAAGCAGAACTCCCATAAGATTCATGAGCAACCCAGTTCTTGCCTACAAGAGAAATACAAAGACAACTGTTGAGTTTAGACTGGACACCTACAGCATGTGAAGCATGAAGCTATCTGAATGTAAATATTAGAAAAATGGGAAGCTTAATTTAATGGGAGGCTGTTAATATTAGCAACATCTTAAGCAGGCTTTAAGCCACAAAGGCCATTCTGCAGATGCTTACCAAGCTTTGATCCATCAAAAACATTAACATCTGTTCAGCCTCAGGAATGTGAGCAGGAACTGGGACTAAGCCTAATTTTACTCATAAACTTTATTTCACTGGGCTGGGGAACTTTTCCTGCATCCAGAAACCTATGAAGGTTGAGCTGCTGAGACTAGATGAACAGGAGTGGGGTTTGGGAGAAGCTGAGCACATTCAAGAACACTTTTGTCACCATTTGGAGCCATGGTGGCTCTAAATTTCACAGAGACAAACTTCATACAAGCACCTTCCATATTCCTGTGCCTTGAAACACTGGTGAGAACAATATCAGACTCCTGTCTTCTCATTTCACTAGATATTGAACTTTCAACAATCCAGAAAATCCCTTTTTTAAACACTCAGGCTGATTGTTCTCAGCATTTTCTGTATCTAAAAAGAACTTACCATATCCTTGACCATCAAATGTCCAGAAGAAAATGCAATTGAGTTAGGAGGTGTTGAGACTGGCAGCATGAATGCATAGGAGCATCCTATAGTTCCTGGTATCATTAAATAGAGGGGGTTTACTTTCAGACGAATGGCCTGGAAAACCAGAAAGGAACAGAAATGGTACCTTGGGCATTTGGAATGAACAAATGCAAAGAGCCAGTGCACCACAGGGAGCCCTGTGCCACACTCTGTGGTAAATAATCATGTATCTCTCCAACAGAATCTGAAGGATTATTGTCCTGCAGTGTCCACATTGTGCTACAGGCACTTGCTTTGTTGCTCCCAAGGATTTCGAAGTGCCTGTCCCAGCACAGACCCAACACAAACCTGCCCACCCAAGGGGCAGGGCAAGGGGAGGGACCAGAGGAGCAGCTGGGCTTGCCATGGGATGACCTTACCAGCTCTGCCAGGACAGGCAGGAAGATGATAATCGTGGCGGTGTTGCTGGCAAACTCCGTGAACAGGGCGATGACAACCGTGATGAGGATGACGGCCACGGGCGGGGGCACCCCCTCCAAGGGGTGCAGGCGGCCTCCAATCCACACAGACAAACCAGACTCCTGCAGAAGGGGACAGCAAAAAGGAGAGTCTTCCTCCTGTACCCCTGCAGGGGAACTGGTCCCCTCCTAGAACTGCAAATGACACACGAGCCCCTGCGTGCAGTGTCCTCGGGGTGTCCAACAGCGAGCACTGTGCAAGGAGTTGTGACCTCCTCAGTTACCTGCTGTGTGTTGTTGTCACTTGGGGTTGAGAAACACGTCCTGTGAGTGGGCTGACTGCACCAACACAAGTTTCCCAGAGCCAAGAGAACCCCGAGTGACCCCGTGCTAAAATCCCACCCCGCTGGGCAGGACGATTGCCACGTGGCCCCTGTGGTGGGTCTCACCTCACAGCCCTTGGCCATGGCAAAGCCTCCTCCAAGCAGCAGGATGATGTTCCAGGGCACGGTCTCTTGGGCCTTTCTCCAGGTCAGCAAGGGCTGTGTCTCTGTGTTTGGTGCTGCACAAAGAGAAGAGCCCCGTGTCACACCCAGCCAAAGAGGAGCATCAGAATGACATCAGGAGCTAGACAGCAGCACTGAAGCTCACTAGCCACGAGGTGCTGATAAAATATACATACAGAGCCTCTCAAGCTAGACAGCTAAAAGATCATTTAACACAGTATTATATCTTAAAAACAAAAAAAAAAAAAAAAAAGGAAAAGAAATTCTAGCATTTTAGTTTTCTTTGAGGCTTTCTTGAGGGAACATTTAATATCAGGTTAATTTTCTCTCTGTAACATAAACATTGTCTTCAACAGACGGGAGCCCGTGGAAGGAGGACGTTTTCTGCCATTTGAATTACAAAGATGTTATTAATTTTCCACTTGTCGTTCCACTTGCCCATGAGTTTTTACAGCAGAGAGTTCATCTCCCCTGAAGGCCACCTCTTAATATGTGATGAAGTGAGCTCTGTTGGATGGAAGGATGCACTAATGGGACTGTAATTTTCTGTTGAACAAGGGCACATATTTTATCCACAGGAGGCCTGATTAAACATCTTCCTGTGTGTGGACAACACAACAAATGTGCATGACTCAGAGCAGACGGTATTTTGTTCCCACAGACCCCAGGCAATGCTCCATCACCCACAAAGGGTGGATCAGCTTCCTCGGCTGCTCCTCCACGTTAAGACCATCTCTTATTCAAGAGACTTATTAATTGAAAATGTTATCACATTGCAACTCAAGGGAACAGACCCAAGATCTCCAAAGGCTCCTGGTACCAAAACCTACTGGAGTCTGGGCTTTAGGAGTCTAAATTCTAAATCACTCAGGGAACTGAGGAAGGGCACCTATTTCTGAGTATGGATTACCAGCCCTGCTCTGCCCTCTCAGAGTTCATGCTCCCCTCAAAGGTCAGGAGCCACCAAACCTCTGTTCCACAATCAGGTCTGCTACAGTCAATCAGCAGTGATTTCAGTTCCCTTCACCCCACCATGGCATCATCCCTGACAGCTTCAGGACCCACTGAGTCATTCCTGCCATCAGCAGCAGCAGCAGGACAGCAACTGCTAAACCTCTGCTGGTACTTCAGAAAAAAAGCCTCTGTGGGATCAAATGGCACCTTCAAGTCACCCTGCTCCAGACAGCCAGTGCTGGTGCAGGTCCAAGGGGGGATTATCTTGGCTCTTGCTCCATGCCTGCCCTGCCAGGACACAGGCAAGCACAGAGTCCCTGCCCAGAGGGGTCTCCTGCTCACCTTTCAAGTCAAACCACCACCTGAAGGAAGGTTTTTGTGACGGGAAGAAGAACAGTATGATCACAATGGTGATTCCTGTAACTGCATCCGAGATAAACCTGTCCAAAAGCAGCAGAGACACATGTAAGAAGCACAAGCCTGTAGAATTACAAAGTTTATGAGAATGGGGATTTTCCAAAGAAGATTACGAGTTTCCACCAGGTCTGAACAATGCTCCTTGTTCACGGTTCTTTTCTAATTCCATGTTGAGCTACATTTCTATGATGGGCTCTGAAACCCCCAGAAAAGCTGCCCTACAGAAGTAAAAACCAAGATCTAATTCTCACCACACTGATGGTCTGACTGTTCTGACTGTAGAGTTGTGAGGACAAGTTTCCTTCGCTCACTACAGGGAGGAAGAGAGGCAGAGCCCAAACATCTTATTTCTGTGAGCTCTTTGCAAAACACTCAAACTCTCAGACTCCATCCAGCAAAGAGCTTAAGCATGTGTTAGATTGCAAGGACAGCACCCAGGGGTCAGCCCCTGCCATCTCTTTCAGCCTCCAGACCTCCAGTGAAATCGGTGTCTTGCATAAAGGATTCAGTATTTCTTTGTAAATGTACCTATAAACAGCATTCCCAACATTAATCTCCAGGGATGGCCTCAGATAGACACATCCCAACTTCTCCCTGGCTTCATGTACCTCCTCTGGGAGACAGAAACAAAGTTGGCTCTGCCACTTGATGCTCAGTGTAATTTATTGCAGGAATCTTGAGTAATAGTGTTCAGCAGTACAATCAGAAACCCAGGTATGAAAGTGACTTGGAAATGCTATGGAAAAGTGGGACAGTGGAATGAAAATTAAGTCTTACCCTGGTGCAAACAAGCTTGCCCAACCTGGAATGAATTTGGGGTCCCTGGAGAACAGCATGATTGCAAACATGCAGAAGAAGAAGAAAATTGCCTGTTCTGCAAACCTGAAAGGAAAAGAAATGAGGTTAAAATGCTGATGTGCTAAAGGGGTGGATCCAAGCTAGGACAAGTATCCAGCTGCAGCTGAAGCAGGCTGGGTGAGAAGGGAGGCTGGTTTTCTCAAAACAACCACAGTGAAACATGGGAATAGATGTTTAAAATCTCTCTGAGCACAAGGAGGGGCATATCAGCCGTTGGGAAGAGGCGGCTTGTGCTGATTTTTAGTTATGGGGCTGCTAATCAAATTGGTAGAGCTCGGCTTAATGGACTTTCCCACTCCTAGATCTCAAAGTGGGACTTTGATTCTTTCAGAGACATTTTGCAGGCTGCTTGATAATGTACTGAATGGAACAAATAAACCAATTTCTTTCATTTACAGCACAGGCACAGACAATCATCTTTGAAGAGCCACTCCATGTTCCACACAACAGCAATAATTACAATGTCAATAGCACGACACAAACGTTGCTGAATCTTCCCAGTATTGCCCCTGAGTATGAAAATACTATTTTACAGATGGGGAAACACAGATCATTTAAGGATAAACCCCACAATTTTGAAAGAATGTTGTCCTTGAGAAGATTTGAGTGCAAGCTGCTATTTGCAGTTATTCACGTTAGCGAAGGTGAAGAGGCTGCAGCTTGCAAAAAGCAAACTCCAGCATGTTACAAATGGGCTGAGTGGAAATACAGGTATGATTTTCTTCTGAAGAAAACCCCATTCTCGAATCCCAGTCCTCCACTCTTAAGACACGATGTTTCCAAACCCACTCAGGTTCTTTCTCACTTCCATCCCAACTTTACAACTCACTTTGTTGGACCCAGTTTCTGATAGTCCTCCTTTATCACTTCCTTGGCTCGGGCTTCTGCATCCACTCTTATATTTGACTTTTTTGTTTTCCAGCCCCTGCCAAGAGACACAGTTACATTTTTACATCTCTGACACATCTGACACCTAGTAAATGCTGCATTTTCTACTGCAGCCCATTCCTGACTCAGTGTGCTTCTCCAGGGCCTGCTCTGCAAGGTCCAAAGAGCTGCACATCTCTGGCAGCTTCAGATTATGGAGACTGACAATGAAGGTCTCTGGTGAGATAAAGGCAATAAGGCCTTGTCTTATACATCTTTTTGCCTTTGCATTCATACAAAGGAGACCCTGCAGAGGTGAGGATGTTCCCTCTCATTTATATTCTGAACTGTTCTCTCCAGCCTGGGCTGTGATTGCCTGATGAAAGCCCCAACATTCCTCGTCCTTAGCAGTTACCTACTTGGGCAGAGCGAGGAGGAACAGGGTGACAGGGAAAATGAATCTGTCCCTTCATTTCTCAAGTCACTTGTAATTTCCTGGGTGATCCCAGGATGCTGCTGAGGATCAACAAAAATGTGAGGAATGCCTAAGTGGCCGGGAATGTTAATGTGCTCCTGGCTAAGCCTCTTAGCCCGGCTGCACAGGCTGTTTGCTCCTTTGTAGCATGTGCATGCAAGTGATACATCCATACCTAGCACTGCATCTCCCATCACATCCCATGACACTGAACCTGCTTTCTAACTCTGCCTGTCACCTTGATTAAACCTACAAACCCAATTTTCTGCATCACATGCATCTGCCCTTCCTTAATTCACTTACTGCTTCAAAGGGATATCGTGGCTGGGTGATTGTTCAGAAGCTCCTGCACCTCAAGCAGCTATACCTGACCTTCAATGTCTTATTTTTTTGGGGGGTGTGGGGTGTTATTAGCAGCAGCCTCAGCTCATCCAGCCCATACCTGAGCCTTTTAATGCCTTTGGGATTTGAACAAAGCTGAGCTGGTGCTGGAGCAGCGTCCTCCTGCCTGGACTGTGCTGCAGACACAGAGAGAGCCCAGCCCCTGCCCCAGAGTCCTCACAGCCAAAGCATCCCAGCAGGCTCCCATGGAGCCTTGGCTGCACTTGTGGAGCTTTGCAGTGTCTCTTCCACGTGCCTTGCCCCTGGGGAATTCTGGTATCCGCGCTGGCCCAGCTATCCCAATACAGCCGGGCTCCGTGCTGGCAGGGACGAGCCAAACAAAACACAAAGCATCACGTTCCCCAAGCCCAAGAGCAACTTTGCTGCTCACCAGGGGCTGTGGCCTCTTCCCTCACCTGATGGTCGGGGGCTGTGCTGGGACAATGCCCCAGCCCTCGCCACGGGACACGGGAGTTTGGGCTCCACACTCCACAAGCCCTGGGCATGTGATGTGGAGCAGAGCAGGTCTGAGCCAGCCAAGCAGAGCCTCCTGAGAAGCCCCACCAGCGAGTTAAGGACAGGCCTTTGGCATCTTCTGGAGTAAAACTTTCCCACTGATTTTTTTTTCCCTGTGTCTGGGACAGTGTAAATATTTGGACACCTGTCCTCTTCTCTGTCCTCCCCCCACTTCTCTCTCCCCACCATTCGCATTTTAAACTCAAAACAACAATTATGGACTTCTCTGAATGTTACAAACTCTGTATGGTGCCCAGAGGAGACAAAACTCTGTCTCTGTTATTATCACACATGAGAGTGTGGAGGGGTAAAAAGGGCTCCACACGAGCAGCGTGGCAATGCTGCGATTATTTTAAGTCCTGTACATCAGGGGTTGCATGTATCCAGCAAAGATTTACTGGAAAAACATGTTATTCTCAGTTACAGATTAACACCTTGTTGTAAAATTAAGCCCTGTTGTGAAGTAATCTGTTCCAAACCCAAGTTTCTGCCCCAGGAACAAATCCTGGCTCTTGTATGTTCTAGGAGATTTTTGCTTCTTATTTCAGGGGAGCCAAGATTTCTTCCTGGTCTTCCAAGCTAGATCCTGCTTTTTCTTTTTCCAGTGAAAGTCTTCCAGTGACCTCCACAGACCCAGGTCAGGCAGTAAAACAACCTTTAAAAATTGTATGCTTAATTAAATGAATATAATACGTACTTATTACACACATGTATTTCAGTTGGATAAAGTAAATGTAATTATGAGATCCCTTTAAAACTTTCCTATTGTATATCAGCTTTTTAAAAGTAGGTGACTTATAGGATGAGCATGCTATAAATAAAATCCCCTCCTTCCAGGAGATGATCCTGGGTGGTGTCAGTAGATTTAGGATGGGAATCAGGATGAACATGTGTCAATACAACCAGACTACATACATGTATGGTGCTATCAACATACCTCAGGTTAATTCCTCCATACAGGATGGAGATCCATAGCCATCCCATGAGAAGAAAAATCAGCATTAAAGGAAATGCAAACATAAACCAAGAACCAAAGTTCACCACATCACATTCTGGAAAATAACTAAGCAAATGGGAAAAATAAAGTTAATGCAAGAAGGGAAAGCAGCCCTTGCTTTTATGGGTAAGCAAACATCTGAAATCAGCAGTGAAATACCCCAAAAACCTGCCACTGTGCGTTGAAAAACTGTTGCTGTGTGTGCCTGAGGAGCTGTGTGGGCACCAGGAGATGTGGGACAGCCCCCCAGGAGACCCTGCCACCCCCTCCTCAGCCAGCCCCGCTGGGCCAGCCTGCAAGGCAAGACCTGGAAAGCTGTCTCCGGGTGGCCAGTGCTTTCCTGCTGCTGAACAGCCAGGATTAAACCCTGCTGAACAGCCAGGATCAAACCCTGCTACATCAACTGCTGAAGAGCCTGATCAGGAACCTCGCAGAGATGCTGCATGTGCCAGGACAGGCTGTAGGTACTCACTTATAGAGGCCAGCAAAGTGAACAACTATCTGTGGGCGCTTAGGCTGGCACAAATCTCTCCTCCTGTGCACAAAGGAGGAATCTTTTATGACTAAGAAAACAGGCCAGAAGCGGAGGGTTCATTATTTTTCTTTCCACCATACAGCAGTAGCTGTAATTGCTCACAAACGCCGCACAGCCTGCTTCATCAAAACAGTTAGCAGGTTAATTGCAGGCAGGGAGTCAAGTCCCATTAAATTCAGTGGGTTTAAGAGCATCAGTGAGGTGAAGCACATATGCTCCAGTTTGGCTGACAGCCTGCCTGGCTACACTGGAAACCTGCTTATTACAGCTAAGGCTAGTGCAACCACCCTCTGCTTTCATTTTCCCAAATGTCCTGGAACAGCAGGACTTTTCCCAACCAGCCCTCAGCACAGAAGGGAATTGCCTACAGGGATGGAGAACATGCCTCTGTCTTCCAGGATTTACAAAGCCCCCCAGGACAGCCTCCCATACCTCTTCAGCTGTCCCAGGAGGATGAGGTTTGGTGCAGTTCCCGTCAGCGTTGCTGTACCTCCAATGCTGGCTGCATATGGGATTGAGATGAGGAAACCTTTCCATATATTTGTTTTGTATTCCTCCTCTTTCTTTAAGTCTGAGAGGGTATCGCTGGAAATCTCCTTCTCCTCCGACAGATCTTTGCTTTAAAACAGTCCAAAAGAGAATCCGGTGAAAGCCCTGGTTTAAATACAGTGCAACCACTTCAGAGCCTTGACAGAAGGAAAATTCCCAGTTTTTAGAAATCCAAGCTAACACTGTCCCCAAGGACACCTGAGCTGCAGAAGGGTCTGCTTGGTGAACCCCTACATGGGATCGGCAGCCTTGCAGGGGGCAGAGCACCCTCAGCACCCCTCTGGAGGAGCTGAGGGGTGTGTGTGCCTTGCCCAGCCCCTCAGCAACTGCTAACCCTGAGCATCAAGTCCACAGGACTGCCAAAAGGAAAAACACCTAACACTGGATAGCACCGAGAGGAAAGAAACATCTGTCCCCGTGTTGCTGAAAAGATGCTCTCTTCCCATCCTCGTTATCAAAGCAGGACCATCACCCCTGTGTAAATCCTGGGGGTGGGGGGGGGTTACATCATAAACTTCAAACATTTGATGTTCCTGAGAAAACCAAGGCAAAAATCCCCAGCAGGAGACACCTGTGGCTACGATTTCAGAGTGGCTGGAAAAAAACCTCTGCAACGATTGGGACAAGCAGAGGGATGCTGGACACACAGAGGAGGGTTTCTGCCATCAGGCTGCTAGTGACTGGGATGTTCTGTATAATCAAAACATTGCAATGATTGAATTTCAAATTCCTCAAACTTGGTCTAGCTCGGGGGATAATTCTCTCTCAACTCTCTAATACAAACTTTATAGTTAACTTACTCCTCAGTACTTGCCAGAAACTGCATCTCAGTTGGTACAGTGTAAAGTTTATTCTGCTGTAAAGATGCTGAAAAAGAAAGATGAGGACTTTAAAACAGTTCAAAGCATCTAGAAAATTCTCCTTGAACCAAACAGAGGGACAGAGGGAACAACTACCATCTCAGAGGAGGGGGCTGTGCAAACCAGGGGCGAGCTGACACCAAGGGATGGGGTCAGGAGCACCTGGCAGGGATGAACCAGCCCATCTCCTCCTGCCAGCGCTGCATCCCACCACGGCACCAGCTCCTCCTCCAACACCCACAGGCACTTGGTCCCTTTACTACTTCTGCCACAGGCCAGGCTTTGGGATCTTCTAACACACTCAGGAGCTTCAGGGCATCCCTTATCAAGTCGTGGCTTTGAGGTGGTTTTTGGGGGGGAGGATTAACCGTAAGTCATTCTTAGGAAGGAACACTGTTGGGCCTGATGTATCAGTAAGGCAGGTTCCCCAAGGTACAGCAGGAGCACTTTCTGTCACTGAGCTTCATTCCCATGGGATGAGAATTTTGCCCCCTGCAGACATTCAGTGCAATCACCACAAAGCTGTGATTCCCTCTTTAAAGGCAAGAGTGAGACACATTTGGGGATTAGGTTTTGTACCAGGTCCTCCAAAAGCCACCCCAGCAGCAAGGACCATTCCAAGCCCATCATCCCCTCCACAAATGACAGAGCCCCCAGGCTGAGCCAGCCCCTGGCACAAGTTTAGGGCCACCCTGAGGGGACTGTGTTGCACACCCAGTTCCCAGGGACCCTCCTGCGTACTTCACACGGGCTCTACCCCACCGTCCTCCTTATCACCAACCACGAGGAACACAAGCAGGACTCAGGAACCCTTGAGGAAAGGGGTATTTTGACCAGTATCCCCAATGCTCTCTGGCAGGAAACTGGGAGATGCACACCACTCAGCCACAGGTACACATGGGAGAACTCAGGAATCAAAAGGTGGAAATGCAATACAATTCTTTGTCACCAGACCTGACGTTAAGGCTCATGGCATTTGCAGTCACGGCTTGACCTCCTGAGGTTGGGAGGTATGCTATCAACCCCCACTTTCCATGTTTCTCTCAGGACTGGAGCACAAGTTCTATCCATCTTCAGCTCAGGTGGCTCTTCCCCATCACCGCTGGCTCTGCTGCCTTTCCTTCCGTGTGCTCTCTGCGTGTTTTTGGGCCCCGAGGTCTGTGTTCCTGCACATTCCTGGGCTCTGCAGGCCACTACATGCAGAGCCCAACTCCTGGTACTGCCAGCCCAGCAATCCCCAAATTTCTTTGCACCCTCTTCAGCCTGAAACACCATCCCCTTCCACCCAATCTGCCCCAGAGACCTAAAGCAGGGCGCGGAGAGCAGCCAGCGGTCAAAGTCCCTGGACTCACTCACGTGCGTGCCAAAGACACCAAGCTCAGTCCAGCTCAGTGAACCAAGAGTTTTTGCAGTGTCATGTTTTACACACTGTTAATTTACTGAATTGGAGTTAATTGGCTTGGGCACACACATGCTGAGCTTTCATCCCAACCTTGCCACGATGGAGGGATGTAATTAGAAGGATGAACATTAACCCGTGGTTGACTGTTGATCCCCCAGTGTATTTAGTCCAAGGCCTCTTACACTCCTGTCCCAACTCAAGCCTAGTCTTGGCTCTGCAAAGACATATTTCATTCTACCTCAAGGTTTTTCAATTCTTTTTTTTTCCCTGCTAAGCCCAAACTCCCATCCCATCTGGCCAGGACCATCTGTGAGTTCCCTCTCAAGGAAGGTTTGCAAAGGTAACCATGCAAAGAAAAGCCAGGCATACTGCAGAGCTTTTCCTATGAAACTTGTAAAAAGGAATTGAACATGATTACAAGGCCATAAGTCAGAAGAGGTCAAGGATAACTGAGGCTGGACCTGGCTGTACACACTTCTCACAGAGCAGAAGGAGGATTCTTGTGGCCATTTCACCAAAATACCTCGTATACCTTAGAGGCAGAAATGCTCTTTGTAGGTAATTTTAGCTTAATGACATATTTATTGTTTCCAAAAAGTTGAAAAGACCTGAGAATGGATATTTCCACCCACCAAGGGGTGCAGGCAGCAGTACTGTGGCTGTGCCAGCACAGGCTGGGTTAGGCAGTCAAACCAGGCAGCAGGGTCAAAAAATGCATATTTCCCACCTGCCCCTTTCAAGATGTTATTTCCAGGTCTGTGACTCAGTTACACCTCAAGCACTGACTGAAGTTTATGCTGAATTTGAAGAAGATATTCTCTATGAAGGAAAAAAAAAGGATGGAATATTTTCTTGTGATTTTTACCTGGAGGTATTTAAGGTGCTCAGAGAAATGAAAAATTGCCAGTGATGGGTTAGTGGGCAGAAGCAGGAGACAGGTCAGGCTCACTAGCACAGCAATGCCCAGCTTGTCAAACACCTATCACTGGAGATGCCAGAGAGAATTGCAGGGAATCTGTAACCCACCTCGAAAAGGAAAATTAGAGAAACTGAAAAAAAAACCTGTTGGTGTTCAATTTATAACCCTGCTTCAATCAAAGAGAACCAGAGGTGACTTCAGCCACCCAAGCTCACCAACTGCCCTCTTGCATCAGTGGCCAGCTGTGCCAAAATGAACCAAACCATTACAGCCAGTTTTAGCTGTCAACAGCACCAGCAAGGAAGTATTTTCTGATCTGTGACATGGTTGAGCACAGCTGTAAGTGACTGAAAGCTTGGGATTCATCAGGAAAGAAGTGTGACCAACTGATCAGAGATCACTCTAATTCTGGCCCTGTGTGTGTAAGCAGAGCCCTACACAAAGCTGGTTTCACACCCTTGCTGAGATTTCTTTAGCAAATCAAATGCTCTTACATGACACGTGTTCTTTAGTGTATTTTTAATTATTATATTTAGCCACCCAAGTATTTTTTAATCGCCTGGACTCTACTACAGGGTTATGAAACCAAGTAGATTTGCAAACTGACCTTATCATATGCCATTGTACAAGTTGTCTTCCTCTTAGCAAATGTCAGTTTCGGAACACAGATTATAATCCAGTTGGATTATAAAAATTTAGTATAACCATGAAACAAGTACACCTCTCTTTCAAATGCTTGTTCCTTACATTCAACAAGGTTTCATCAGGTCTGTGAAAAAAACCAACTAAGAGCAACAGCCCTGACCTTTAAAAGTCTCTCCCTCAAAAAAGAAATACATCATCACTCCATGCCATGATATTTGCAAAGCATCACTTTATTCATTCCTCTCCCTGAGTGCCTCTCCCTTTGCCTTTTCTGGCTTCTCTCACCACTGCAAGTGCTGTGAGTCAGGGATGTTAATTCTGTGCTTGACAGTGCCTGGGAGAAAGGGGGCATCTTCCTTCCATGGGTTCCCAAACTCCACTGCATTTACAGTCACAACTACACAGTCAAATAATTTCAGAGGTTGGGGTGAAGAAGGTTAAAAGCAGACTGACAAAACACAATGCCTTCTAACAAAATAGGAGGTCATAGCAAGAAAGGCAGTGGGTTTGATTATAACAGATGTGAACAGTCAAAATTTCATAAAGTAAATGTGATAAAGCAACCTGGAGTGCAAATATCTCATGATTGCTAGATGTTAATGATGAATGATTAATTATAACTTTATTAGAGTGTGCATGTTTGAGTCTTCTTCTGGGGACTCATTTATCTGCCTTAGGGCTCAGTGGGAACCAAAAAGCCATTGCTTTTAAACCACAGAGGCAGATGAATTACTAATTAGTGCAAGGAGAAGCTGTGACTATTGCTCCAGCTATCAGCAACATATGCCAAGGGGACTTCAGGACTTCATTTATGGCTTGCTGTTTCTCATCACTGTCTGGCAGAAGCCCAAACTTCTGGTAAATGAGAGGGCTGGAGGCAGCCCTTCCCTGACCACATACCCTTAACCCAGCCTGTCCACGGGCTGCTGAGGAACGACACCAAAGAGTAGCATAAAGATGGAAAAACCACAAAGCACTTAATAAACAGGTATTTAACCTGCCAGCCTTTGCTTTCTCCTCCAGCTCAGGCTCCATTTTCATGGGGGAACAAACAGGAAAACGAGAGGAGAAGGCACCAGCCCCAAGCACAAGCAGCCACAGGAGGGGACCCAGCCTGTCCCTGCACCGTTGCACAGCACTCATCCTCTGCCCTCCCTGCAGCCCTCCCTGGCCCCAGCTATCCCCCCAGCACCCTGCCACAGAGCTGGGCTGTGCCCCGTGCCAGCAGCAGCTCTGGGGAGCAGCTTGGCCGGGCATGGCCCCTTCTTGGTTTTCCAGGCAACCCATAAAGCGTTTCCTCCTGCAGGACACGAGGAAGGGGCAGGATAAAAGGGAGTTCTGTGCCAATGCTCTTCCACTGTGGGAATAGTGTGCATGAAAGTGGGACCAGCACTGAGACTGAGCTGCAAGCTAAGGAACATGGTGCTTGTGCCAGTGAGGTCGATAAAATGGGGTGTATTTGACAGCAGCAGGGCAGACCTCAGCTGGCTTATACTACTGCCCTGTCTCAATTACCTTGGTTTTCTTCATTTTCCCTGTTCATATCCTTAGATGTGTCTTTCTCCCCAAAGAGGCTTTTTAAAATTGCATTTGCAATTGGAAGCATCATAGCAGTGGAGGCAGTATTACTTAACCACATGGACAGGAAAGACGTTGTCAACATCATCCCTAAAATTAGTCTGGAAAGAGAGAAAAAAAGGAAAAGCTGAACATCTGCAGTTTGGCAAGTTCTCGGACACGTTACAGCTATAGGAGGAAAAGCTCATGAGCAGGGATAACAAAACCAATAGCAAAACGGAGTTCTGAGACTGTCCTGTAGGTGGACAGAGCACAAACACGGGACTGAACCAAACGACTCTCCCTGTGCTCCACGGCTCTGAACAAGAAAAGAGGAGTGTGGACAGCCCCCAGTATGGGAAACACTTGCATCAGGGACCACCAGAGCAGCTTCCCGAGCCCCTGCAGCTCCCATCCCCCTCGGAGATCCCCCTGCTCCCGTAGTCACCTGGCTGGCTGGACTCCCACCAGCATGAGGACCCGGAGCGCAATCCTGCGGTGTAAATTCCACTCCTCAATGGCTGAGGCCATGATTAAGCCACTGAGGAAGAGGAAATTGGTGTCTAAAAAGTATTGCGGGCAAACTTTGTTAGAGGGGAGGATCCCCAGGAAGGGAAAGAGGACGATGGGCAGCAGAGCCGTCACGGCCAAGGGCAGAGCCTCCGTGCACCAGTACAGGGCCATCAGCAGGATCACGTAGAGACATCTTCCTTCCTGCAAAAGGAGGGGAGCAAAAGTGAGGCAGGGCATTACAGAGGCACTTAGAGACACTTAGACAAGCAAAATCCTTCAAGGATATGGTATTTCCCCCGAATCATTCCCATCATCTTCCCCCCTGAATTGTGTAGGCATTCAGGACTTGCACTGACTCCCTGAGACCACAGCAAAACCCAAATCCTCCTTGATTGCCTGAGCTTCCCCTGTGCTGCAGGGTGGCATTGCACAGGGGCATCAAACAAGGAACCTCTGGAGAGCCATGGTGAGTTGGGGTCTAATCCCCAGCAGGCCCTGCTGATAACACCCCTAGGTGTCCCATTTTAATGTTTGTGCGTCCATGGACAAAGAGCCTTGGCAGGTGTATGTTCCCCCACATTTGCAACAGGCAGCACACACAGAAAGGTTTCTTTTCTTGAACTGAAGCCTCCCAAGAGATCTGTGAGAAACCCTTCCATGGCAACCCCTCCCGGCCCCTGTGGAAATCAGTAAATCAAGGGCCGTGGTGTCCCGGCTTCCCGCGGGCAGGGAGCTCGCCCTGGCTGGCAAGACACAGTGCCCCCAGGCCACAGCGGGAGCTCAGCCATCCTCCCAGGAGGCACAAACCCCACCAGAGCCATTTGTCCTGGCAGTCATGCCCAAAATAATGGGGGGAGCCCAGCACAGAGCTGGGCTCGGGCACCGCAGGGCTGAACAGGGATATTGTCAGTGACCGGGTGGCAGAGTGCCCTCAGCACTATAAATAACAGCTGAGAATCATTTGGAAGCCACAGAGCTATTTATTTTATCACTTTTCCAGCTTGTTGAGCAGGTTGAATTGCTACTCAAAGGCACCTCTGTCCCCGTGCTGGGACCTTCCTGCCCTGGACCGGGTCTGGGCTCGCTGGGCTTCTGCGAGGGAGGTGATGGCTCTGCTCTGCCATGGCTGGGAACAGCGAGGGCTGGGGGCTGTGGGGAGCTGAGTTTGGGGGATGACATGGTCCCAGCCACAGTGCCTGAGGGTGCAGCACAGCCAGCACCTTGCCTGACCACCCGTGAACAGCCCACTGCAGGCCTGGGCTGAAGGAGATCAAAGCCCATGAGGATCTATCCTTCAATAGATCTGCAGCCGGGGTTTGAAAAGCAGCCAGAATGACAGAATTTGTGATTTGCATTTACAGGTGGTCCTGCCAGCGCTGCTCCAGCACTTCAGTGCCCGTGGAAACATGAACAGTGCAGAGCTGAGTGTAACTTGATTTCTTTTTCTCCATACATTAATTATAGCAGTGCCGAATCTTCACACCAAGTTCCCAAGATCTAAAGATTTAAAGACCGCTTTCAGACCTAATTTTAGATCCCAGTAAAGGGACATATGAGACAGTGTGAAGTAAAATCCTCAGGCTCCCAGCTCAGCCCTGGCAGCTTCACTTCCCCCGAACCAGCAGGACCAGAGCAGCAAACCTGGCAGAGCTAAACTTTGCAAAAATAAGGGATCATGTTTTAGAGTGTTTGCACACTAGATTAGTGATTTCATTCCTGTGGCAACTGATAGTTCCTCTTTACTCTGGTTCTTTCTATACACCAAAGAAATAGCTTTGCTCTCATTAAGCCCTTTTCCATTTGATCTCTAAGGGCTGTATAAATAATTTTTTTTGCTCCTACTGGCAAAATATTCTTCCGTTTCCTGGAAGGAAAGTTGTACCAAAGTCAACTTCAAAATAAAGACACTTCACTTCTTCCAGGAGTAGAGCAACTGAAAATATTTAACAGCGCCTTGATACAAGAGCATATCAGCGAAGGCTTTAACTGACATTATGAAATACATGAAGTACAATTTAGAAAACTAATTATAAATAATGGATATTTTATTCTCTGGTGTATGGAAAAGGTTCTGGAAAACGCTGCAATGAAACACAGCACGAATCTAATAACTCATCTTCACTGCAAGATCAAAAGCCAAGGGTTAAAACAGAAACAGGGCAGAAAGAACTGCTATTAGGAGGTTTTCCCTGAATTTCTGAAACCTGTGATCATCAGCAGATCACTTCAAGAAAGCTGCAGTGCTGTTCATCCAATTTATTCTGCTCCACAAGACGACAAATTGCACATATAATAAACAAGTTTTTAGTTTAAAATAGGACCGTTGTCAAACAAAAAAAATGAACAAAAGCACTTCAGAATAACTTTGATTTGGACCAAGCACTCCCAAAAACAAACAAACAAGTAAAGTAATAAAATTGAACCAAACTCTATATGAAATTGAAAGCTTTTTGCTTTCAAGATATTTTGCAGATGTTAATTAATTAACACCCCCAGTGCCCAGCATGTTTGTTTAGTACACAGACAATAAATGCTAACAAATGTCAGGAGAATGGTCCTTCAGGGATGCTGCTGTGAGTGGCACCATCACCCCCACACCATCTTTTTCCTTCCATCCCTCAGCTGCATCCCTCTCAGACTCCTGCTACTTCTCTCATCTCCCTGCAGCTTCGTATTTATTATTTTTTCAACAGTTAATCAAAGTTCAGGGGGAAAAAAAAATGGTGGCACATACGAACTTTAAAATAGGTCTTGTGATTGGGTTAATTTTATAACCATTTAATGATTGCCAGGCGAGTGCTGATGGCTCTGGACTGCAGCAGCTCTTCTTCCTGTTGCTCAAGAGCCTTGGGATTGACCTCTGCCCCTCCAGACACAGACCCTGTCTTTGCCACACTGAAAGCACTGGGGATTTTCCACCCTGGGGCACCTGCTGAGCCGTGGCAGAGGAAGCCAAGCCACGAGGTAACCTCCTGTGGGCAGGAGGGCTGGAGGTCTCTGGGAAGGGCAGGTGAGGTGGCCAGGGAAAGGAGGCTCTGGCAGGGAATGTAGGTCAGGTAAGGAGAGCTGGCTCAGCCAGGCATAGCACCAGGACATGCATGAGCCCCCAGGCCCCACGGCCAGCCAGCAGGACCCTGAGCTGAACCTCGTTCTCCATCACACCCAGCTTCCCTCCAGGCAGGCTCAGCGCTCGAAGGAGCCCTGGGGGTCATCACAGCCTCAGGATCCCCTGAGCAGGCAAAGGAGCTGCAAACAGGGCTCCTCCAGGACCTTGATCCCAACATCAAGAGATAGTTTGGATGAACTGGGGCTTTTCGAGCTCTTTTGTCCCACCACTACCACAAAGGAGCTTGTTCTGCCTGCAGTGCACAGAACTACCTGGTGCAGAGACTGGGGAGTGCTCTGAAGTCACGGCTGTGGCTGTGCTGGTGGCCCCCTGGCTCCCACTGCCTGCTCTCCAGTGGGATGGATGTGTGAATCTGATTTCTGCTAACCCAGCTCCTGTAAACATTATGTAATCTGGACCTAACCCAAGCCCTCTTTGCCAGCCTTCCTGCCAGTGCAGTCATTTTGCTCCCACTGGCTATTTCCAGAGTGGCTAGAAAGGGGCCAGTAACACAAGGCCACGAGCTGCAAGAGCTTCAGGGAACCTATTTTGCTCTGCTAAAATGACATAAAGCTTATTAAACGTTTTTAGTTGAACTTCTTGAAGTATTTTTTTAGTTGGGAAAAAAAAAAAAAGATGAATGTTCTCTATTTTAAAACAGGACAGCTGAAGCTCAGATGAAGTGGGCAAATTACAATTCAACTAATTACACAGTGAAAATATTACACATGTTCAGGCATCTATTTGGAATCTGCTTCCCAACAGGGGGCTACAAATCAGCCTGACCCCTGGTCAGCATTCCTGGCGACCTCCATCCACCCTGGGGCTTGTAGAAATGCACCTGGTTTATTGGTTCACAAAACTCCTCAGGCAGCCCTTACGGAATTATTGCATAAAGCTACTTAAACCTGTCGATTTTAAAGTAGCCAGGGTTGGACCTGGGTAATTGAACTTCTCTTTAGTCACTGTCACAGTAAAAATATTTCACTGTCAGTCAACTTCTCATGCTAAAGGATTGCACTACGAGCCCTTTGCTGAGGACAGAACAAAAATGTTTCACTGAATATGGCTTTTTTTGCACCTGGCCACAGATGGGTGGGACTCCTTTGTACCACACCATTATGCTCATCACCGTCAACCCCCTGTCCAGGGTGTTCTTCCTCAATTCTTCCCTTCCACAGAATTATAGAATCGTTGATGTTGGAAAAGACCCTTGTGATCACTGAGTCCAACCACTGCAGATGCATGCAGGAGTCAGGCAACTTTTCTGTGGTCCTTAGCATCCAATTAATATTGACTTTTGTCCACTTCCCTCTCTCCCCACCCAAGTTCATTGCTGCTTTCACACCCTCCCTGTGCCAGCTCTCTCTTCTCCAGGTTTGCCCTCTCTCCAAACTGAAGCCCACAGTGCATGTGATAAAAGGCAGTCACCCTACTTTCAGTTATCACCCCTCTTTCCCCACTGAAGTTCTTCCTCTCAGCTTTTAGCTGACAATTGCCTCCAGTTCTGTGAAACTGGCCTTTCTAAACCACCAAGCACATACCTAGCAGAGATGAACTCTGTGTATGAAATACATAATCAGGCTACAATCTCTTATTTCTCCTGCCAGGCTGCTCCCTGCCTGCCTGTGCTCTCCAGTCCAGGATCCAGTTGCACTCCAGGACACCCCACTCCCCCTTGCCTACATTTGCATCACCCCTCTCCCCACAAAGCCATCCTTCACAGCCTTTGCTTCCAGTGCAAGCAATGTCATTTTTCTTCTGGAAGTTCTTAAAGTCTCCTTGTTCTAACCAGGAGGACTCATCACATCCGAGTTAATTTTAAATTGCTCTATGGCCACCAAGGAAGTCAAGTCTGTTCTCTGAAGGCACTGGGCCCTATTTGCCTGCTCAGAGCTCCTTTTAGCAGATTTGGCTGCCTCAGCTGTTACCAAGCCAAGAGGCTGTAGACATTGAGTTCATTAGAAGCTGTTGGAACAAGCTCTTTGCACAGCTCATTAAAAGTGCCCCCCATGCCCCTTCCAGCAGAACAGTTCCTCCAGCCCCTCCTGCCCTGCTCCAGCTCTTTGCAATCATTCACAGCCCTCCGAGCAGGGGGGTGGCAGCCACTTCCACTCACGGGACAAATATTCGGCCATTTCAGCAGCGACCAGAGCGGGAGGTGACACACAGACCCTCGTGCAGAGATGGCTCCACACACAGCCTTTCCTTCTGCTGCTTGATGTGACACACACACACGAGCCACTGTTCCAGCCACGGGTTGGGGAGCACACCCTGAGGTCTTGGCAGACCCACCCACAAAGCAGAAATTTCATTTCTCTAAGTAAGAGAAAGGAGGCTGCAGACAAAAGCACTTATGCAAGTTCTCTCTGCCCACAACTGCAACCTACAAAGGGCATCAAATAAAAACAAGGGCAATTAACATCACATCAGCACCGGTGCCAGCCCTGTCACCGTCCCTCTGTGAAGGGACTCACACAGAGATCTGGAGAACAACCACTGCAGGGTGAAAGCCAGCCAGAGCTTTAATTGCAGCTTGCAGATGTGAGTGCTAGAGTCCATCTGCAGTAAGCAAGACCAGAATTAATGGATGATTTTTCTCAAAGGATTTTTTTCTGCACAAAGATGTCACCTGGGTGCAGGTTTCACTGGAAGACCCAGTGCACCCACACCACAGGGTGTCACTCAAAAGGACACACTAATGCAAGAAGCCACATCCTCTTTGTGGTTCTCTGTTATTCCAACTTCAAGCCAAGATTTCCTCGGTCTCCAGATCCAAAACAGTGCTCTCGAAGCCAAAGCTCAGCTGACTTTTCATGGTGGCAATCCCTTGGGGAATTAAAATTGCTGAGCATCCCAGTGGGGAGAAGGTAAACGGTGGCATGACATGAGAATATATTTTAACATCCCCGGAGCAGGAAAGTACTGCAGAGAGCTTCTGTTACACCCTGCACGGCAGCACAATGACCATGCCAGCAGGAACACGAGGTTCTCCAGCCCATCCAGCTCTCAGGTGCTTCAGATGTGCTCCATGGTTTTTGCAGCTCTTGCCCCGTGGCTGGAGCCCCGTGCTGGGACAGGCCCGGGCTCAGGGCATGCGGTTCCCATCACGCGCCGGGGCAGCGTCCACACTCTGCCACCCCTGACCTCCCCCCGGTGTTCTCACACTGTGGTTAAAAGCATAACCTGCTCCTTCCTCTCCCACAGCCCCCCTCAGCTCGGGCTGTGCACGGAGGGCCAAGCAAGCTCCAGACGTCAGAACTTAATCCCCTGTTGATGCAACAGCAAGTTTCCTTTCTTGCTGAACAAGTGAGAGAGTTTAGTGTTGAAACTGCGGATGAATCATTGACCCCTGAATATGAGCAGGCACCACTGCAGCCAGCATCTCACAGCTACAGGTTCACCCCTACTCCTATCTGGGATAAGCTGTGGAAGCTGCAGTTGGACTTGCTTGAAACACGGTTAACACCCACTACAGTGGGGGTTCTACACAGACCACTTAGGTCTTCCCACAGCACCGGGTACATCCGTGGTTTATTCTCACAGTTAGTCCCTTCACGGTCTAGACACTGCCTGCACTGTATGATCAGTGCATCTCCTCACCCTCTAACCGTATCTCACAATTTTACAGTTGCCAAGGTCAAACAAGATACCATTAAACATACTTGACGTCACTTGTTCAGTTACTGTAAATGAACTTAGAAATATAATTATCTATTCACTTATAAAAGTAATTAATTACCTCTTGTGCAATGTGCTTTCTGCTCTTTGAGGCAGACATTTAATGTAAGTCCTATTCAGAACTCGGCCAATAATGTAAAATAGAAAAACAAAGGGAGATTAAATCCAAAGAAATTTCTCTTTTAATATATGGCGTCAGTAAATAAAGCACGATCATTGTATACTATTTTTTAATTTCAGAGGTTTATTTTGCATCTCAGTTGAAAACGTTTCACCTGACAAATGCTGTACAGACTCAGTGCCAACTCTGTGTCCTTACAGCACCTGAACTATCCTGTAATCACTAAGTACCAATCAGTACTTATTTTCCGACGTAAACAAAGTCATTCTCGAATGGATCTGAGTCAGAAGGTAAGAGTGAAATCCTGCCCGCACTGAAGTCAACGGCACAAAATTCCACAGTGACTTCACTGTCCCGTGGACTTCCACACAAGGCTCAGAGGCTCCTGGGGCACAAGAGCTGTGTATGTGGGACAGCCGCAAAAATCCTTCAGCCTGCAGAGTTTTGCAACAGATTGCTTAACGTGGAGCCTTACACACATGCTAAAGTACAAACCTCACCAGGAGAACGGTCTTTCCATGCCTACAGAACACCTCAGATACCTTACTCACAAAGTAAAGGGTCCCTCTCCCCCTGCCCACACCTCTGCCCGCTGCCATTCCCACCCCTAAGGGGATGGGACAGCAATGCCAGGCCGTCTCAGAGTGCCAGGCACCTGCCTTCTACCCCAGCTCTGCCAGCCCCTCTCTGGGGGATGCTGGCCAAAGATCTGCCTCTCCTCAGTTTCCCCAGCTGCCATTTGGGCACCACCAATAAAAACTTCACCAAGGCATCAAGGCACCAGCAAGCGATACCAGTTAGTGCCACTCAGCTTGAGCTGAGGCTGAACCCGAAGTTCTTTCCACCTCCCAGTGTCTATATAAGTAACAAACAGCTCACATCATCTATCCCTTCTTCCCCCTGAAGGGCTGAAGGAACCCCAGGGTGCCCCTCCATTCGCGCTCCGAGGCGGTGCGGGAGGGTGAGGAGCTGTGGCAGCCCCCAGGCTTTGCGGTCCCCTCCCCTCCGGGGCAAACCCTGGCTGGCAGGAGGGTGACCCTCTCTCGAGCAAGAGGCAAGAGGCGGCACAGATCACCCAGGCTGAGCTCCGCGGGGTGGAACGCTGGGTCATGCACTTGCTCCGTGTCCCGAATCAGCGCGCCCACTTTGCGCTCCTGGTCCGTGGCCCCGCTTGGTGCCCCCACAGTCGGGGCATCCCACGCGGTGCCCCCATCCCGCAGTGCCCACGCACGCTCCCCGGCCGGTGTCCTCCCTCCCCGCGGGTGCCCGGGCGCGGTACCTTGGCGGGCAGGCTGAGCAGGATGGGCACCAGCGCCAGGGGCGCGCAGAGCAGCACCACGAACCGCCGCACGCTCCACGCCTTCTTCACCAGCGCTCCCAGCGCCGCCATCCCGCGCCCATCCCCGCGCCCGCCGCCGCGCACCCGCTTTATCCCCCCGGGAACGGCCGGGGCGGAGCCCCCTTCCCGATGGGAGGGACCCCCGCCGCCCTTCCCCGCCCCGCACCGCCCCACCGCAGTTCGCCCCGCTATACCGGCCCCCATCCCCGATACCCCCTCTTTATTTGGCCCTTATATCCCCCCTTTCCCCCATCTCAACAGTTTCCCAGCCTTTCATTTTTTCTTTTTTTCCCATTAAAAATAAGCGAACACAACCAAACAAAAGGTCAGTGGTGCGGAGCGGGATGGAGCCACGGGAAATAGCGGAAAAGCAGGAGGCAAAGTCTTGGCTCCCGCAAGTGCGAGCCCCAGCAGGCAAGCGAGGAGCATGTGATTATCCCCTGGATTTCCCACCAGGTTGGACCTTAAGGATGCTTCAATCGTGAATCGAAAAGAAAACGCAAAAGCTGCCCCATTAGAACTCTGAGGGCGAGTTTTCCTGCCAGCTCTGCCCTGTATGGGGTCACAGGAAAGAAAATGGGGCAGGACAGGATCCCCTCTCCCAGAACACGGCAAAGCCCGGTTAACACTGAGGAGGTTGCTGGTCTCCACCCGACTGCAGGGAGCAGCAAACATCCCAGGAGACAGAGCTGCTGCGCTATCAAGATGAGCAAGAGATCAAAGTCAAGGCAGCTGGGTTTCCTCCTTGCTTTTTGCATCGCCTGGATTCTCACAACTGGAGGCTCAGCGAAGCTGGGTGGTGAGGAGAAAAAAGGGAAAGCAAAATAACATCCTTAGTGCTTCACCAACATCCTTTGAGTGCTTTCAAATGTGTTGAAATCTTGGGTAAATTGGCCCGGTGTATATGAAAGATGTATAAAACTCACGTTCAGCAGCAAAACCCCTTCACTTTCACAATTAATCAGCTCTCTGAAGAGTTACTACTCCTTGGTATTACTTCCTAGAGCACCAAGGAAGTTGGAGTCAAATGAAGTCGGATAAAAAAGAAGACCCCAGAAAGCTCTGTCTGCTTTACACAAGCCGTGGATCACTGGCACAGAGGGAACAAGACATTAGGAGAGGAAGAGTGTGGTGTTACAACCAGCATCAGAGACAGGACTGTGCCCTTGTCTGAGCGGACTCTGCTCCAGGTCTGCCTCCATTCCCCTCCCTTTCCTTTCACGTATATAATTTTGCACGAACAGCCACAAACCAGTTAATCCCCGCAGCCGCCCCGGGCCGGGGCTAAAGGGTGACGGCACCAGCGGCGCGGCTCTTTCCAAACAGCAGAACGGGCACAAAGGCTCTTGCCGGGCACTGCCGGGGGCGCTGGCACGGCGAGGATCCGGCATCCTCCTGGCGCCCGGCCCCGCGGCCGCCCTGCCCCGCTGGCACATCACCCTCCACCGGGCCTGAGAGAGCACAGTGCAGACCCAGGGAGAGCCATGAGGGTTTTATCTTGCCTTTCTTCAGCTGCTCAACAACGTGAATAAGAAGTTATTATGACTATAAAAAATTTAAAAAAAAGAGTAGGAGATTGCTGTGCTGCCTCAGTGTCGCTACAGCGGGCTGGGGTAGCACAAGCTGCTTCACTGCTCGGGTAGTGCCGTGTGATGGAGAGGATGGGCAGATGGATGGCTGGCTGATGACCCAAAAGCAAAATTCAGGCCATTGAAACAATGCAAGTGCCTAAAACAGGTTCAGCTTACCCAAAATACCCATGAGCCAGAGGCTGGGAGCCTGTGTATGAGTGTGTGTCACATGCCGGAGGCAAAGGAGCTCTACAAAACTTCTTCTCTCAAAATCAACCCTGTAAGTTCAAAAAAAAGCTTCAAAAGAATATTAAGCTGCCAATGTCACAGTCTGTTCTTTCTGTTGTGAGGATACAGACTTCTGGCAGTGTGGGGGGCGAGGGGACCGGCAGCACATTCCCCTCCACGACACAAGTCACGTCCCTGCCTGGACAGTCCCTTCTCCGATCCCACCCGGCCCCTCTCGGCTCAGCAGGGTGGATGCTGGCTCAGCCTCCAGTGCTTCCCAGCCGAGCACATTGTGCAGGGGCTACATGCTGGTTCTCTCGGCCTTCCTGGACTTCAGCTGGGAAAAAATGTATAATTAGTTTGTTTTCTTGTGAGCTCCATCTCTATCACCCCCATTTCCAGGGCCAGCAGTGGCTGCAGCTGCCCTGGCTGTGCCCTCCCTGTGCTCCATGGCCATCACTGGGATCAGACCTCACTGCACTCCTGGGCCATTATTCTCTGCTACTTAAAGTAGGTTTGGCTTATTAGCAAAAGAAAGAGGTGCTGCACAGTGCCCAAAGGGACCACTGTGGGACACCATTTGTGCTCGGGCCAGGGAGAGGCTTTATTTATCTGTAGTGACCCTCACAGAGTGAACCCTGGGTTACAAATGAGCTTTTATGCTTTTATTGCACTGACTTGGTTTCCTATCAGCCCTGATGGGAGAGGAGGCTTGCAAAAGGTTATCGGTGTTTTGCATCTTGCAAAACTGGAAAATATCAATTTCCTGCAGACATCAAGGCCTAGACTGAAAAAAAAGTTCACTGGGAAAAGCTACAGCATATAGCCTGTATGCAGAGTTTTTATATATACACACAGTGATTACAGGCACAGAACTGCCACTGTCCAAAAGTCAAGGCAACAGCATTCCCAGGTTATGCAACAGCATCTTCATCCCTGTTCCTTGCTTGTATGTGTTGGGGTTTTTTTTCATGTCTCTTTTACCTCCTAGTGCTCCTATAGGTCTACAACTCATATTTATCTCGAAAAATTCCCTTAGTTCAGTTCTGCCCTCATGGCATCAGCGGGCAAAACACAGATTAGCATCATTACCCCAAATTAAAGTCAGTTTGGTATCCATGAGCTTGCAAGCTGGTTCCCAGTCCCACCATGGAGTGGAAACCCCTGGAAATGAAGCTGTTTCTGGTAGGACTGGAGTTGGTCCCCTGAGACAACAATTTGTTCTTAGAAGTGGAAAGATTCAAGCAGCAGAAGGACACAGAGTGACCAACTGTCCATCCAGCACACAGCTGTAAATATGTTCTGTTCAAAGATTTTTCCCTAAACACACAGATTTTCCCAGTGCTAGTGATGGTGGCAGAGAGACCCCCAGTGGTTGGGTCACCACGAGCCATCACCCTTCACATCCCACGATTCAGGGTCCCCCCAAAGGCAAGCAGGAGGGTTTTGGAGGGGCTGAAGGCCAACACAGCCTTTGGGGCCGGTGACAACATCCCCTCTGGGTAAGCCAGGGCAGGACATCACTTCTGCCAGTGTCACACAGAGCTGGAACCATCCTCAGTGTCCAGACCCGTACTCTGAAATGGGTGGGACTGTCATCTTCCCATTTCCATTCATTTACCTCTTTCCAAATATTATTGTTTTGATTTCACTTAAAAGAGCAGCTTTTATTTTATTGGTTCTCCAGTTAAATGAGCTCAACTGCGTTGCAAGGACTGTTTTTATAAAGTCAGACCAAACTCTGGGAGAATGTTGATGCCTTGAAATTGTATTTGCAGCAGATAAACTAATCATGTGAAACAGGAGAAGAGAATAGGAGTCCCATTTTCCTTATGAGAATGCACATGCACTGGGCTTAAAGCTGAGTATTAATAATGCAATGGATAATAATAATAATAATAATAAATATTAATAATAATAATAATACAGTGTTGCTTATGACCACACAGACGCACAGAAAGCTAACACAGCAGTATGTCAGGCTGTTCCCAGTCCAACAAAGACTGGAAACTCCACCTGCCCCGTGAACCAGCCAGGGAGGCAGCGGTTTTTGTCCAGTGAACTGCTGCTGCAGGCATAGAATCAGAATAACCTGAGTTGGAAGGAGCCCACAAGGATCATTGAGTCCATCTCCTGATGGACTGGTGGAGTGATACAGCTGAGGCTGCAAGAAGACGTGGGGCGGCCACTTTGCAGGTCTGGAGCGTCCTCTTTGCTGGACAAGCACCTGCTGAGATTTTTCCATCCTCAAATAGCAACAGCTCAGCATTCACTACAACAAACCAAACCACACATCAGGCTGATCGAGAGGAAACATCAACAAGCCGTAACGCAGATGTGCAGAAAGTAACACTTACATAACGGGAAGGAGTCGATCATGCAGTGAGAAAGCAAAACATTTTTGCTTTTCATGACCAGTAAAGTTCTGCTTTGTTTTGAAGCTCCATCGCAGAGCTGATTTCAGCAGAGGCCAATTCAGGAGTCCCTGCTCGAAGGCCAGTCCCACGCACCAGCTCCCCCGAGAGGACTGGCCTCACCACGGGCTGCCGGCCCCGGCTCAGAGCACCGTGCCGGCCCTGAAAGCTCCCCGCGGGTCAGCTTTGTTTCTGCTCCGCCGTCCCGCGGGGAGAGCTGCATTTTAATAAACACCACGAGAGCTAGAAACGGGCTTCTTCAAAGGGCTTTGCAAACAGAACTCAATCCCGGCACCGCCGGGAGGCAGTGAGCGCGGTGTTTGTACAGATGGTGCTGGCGGGCAGGGCGCTCAGCCTCCTCGGGCATGGGGGGGCTCAGCCTCGTTAGCTCACATCCACCTGCTCCACCACCCGCAGCATCACCATCCGCGCTGCTCCCTGCACGGACACGCGGCTCTCCCTCGCCCGCGGGGTGATAAAAACGAACCGGGGCACTGTGGCTGAGCGGTGGAACCCGAAACCCCACGGCGGGGCCGGGCACTCGCCCAGGCGGCTCCTCTGGCAAGAGGTGAATGCGCGCCGGGCACGGGCAGCCCGCCGCGCTAGGACACTTGCGGGACGCGAACCGGCCGCTCTGGGGGCGGGAGGCGGCGGCGCTGCGCCGGCGCCACCGCGCGGAGTGAGAGGGAACCCGCCGAGGCGCCTTGTGGTTCCCAGCGCCCCGCTGCCAACTGGGCAGTCCCTCTTATAAAGCGTCAAAAATGGAAATTCACAGCTTACTTCTTGCTTAAAGTGGAAATTCCTCAGCAGAAAAGTGTTCTTGACTAACAAGTTTTTATTTCCTTAAGGAAGTACTATGGACCGAAAGTGAAAAAAGCACCAAAATTACTACCAGAAGAAAATAAACCCGGTTTATGTTTAGTGCTGTATTTCAGCATTGCCCATGTCCCGGAATTCAGGTCTCCTGAAAATTTTCAGGATGTGTAGAGTCATTTATAATGGATTCAAATGCCTCGTTTGTAAAGTCTCCTGAGAAGAATAACACATCTTTTAATTAAAATAACACATTTCTCTTTCTCAGTTACCTTTTACAGATGCTCCAGCACTCCCAGTAAGAACCTCCCACAAATTCACGGTCTGCAGGCTGAGCAAGATGCCTCTGAATGATTCTAACCACACAAAGAACACGAGTGGAATGACACTGCAAACTACTTTGTAGAAGAGATACTTAACATTTAGGAAAAAAGTGACCTTTAGTTGTTTCTCTCTTGGCTGTGCTCCCATCTCACAATCACTCTGGTTGCTTTACGACACTTAAACTCATTCAGAGTTATTTATTTATAGACACAGTTATCAAAATAGTGATGTGTGAAATAAACCCAACTAGAAATATAAATAACCCTATTTGCACAACACAATATTTCCCCATCCCTAAGCCTGCCCTCTTCTACCCAATCATGGATCTCTTCCTTCCCCTCAGTCTCACCTCATCCAGCTTTTTAATCACAGGACCAGATTTTTTAGATGTGGCTGCATAGCTCTTCAGCAGAGCCTTAAACATCCCTTCAGCATCTGGATGAGTGCTAATGAAGGCTTTTTCCAGAACATACAAATCAACTCCTTTATCCTCTGGAAGACCTGAAATAAAACTGAGTCCAAAGTCTATCACGACCAAGTCCAGCTTCTCCAGGGGCGGCCGCAGGAGGAGATTGGCAGTCGTAAGATCCCCGTGGATGATATCCTCATCGTGCATCCTTGCTAACAGCTCACCCATCTTCTCTGCTAAATTCTGCAGGCTGCTGGCATCATTTCCACTCCGCTGAACAGAGTAAATATGATCTTGAACTGTAACTGAGTCTACAATATCCTCAAGATATATGGAGTTGGTGACATAATCCACGAAGTAGACGGCTGGAGCTGGAATCCCTATTTAAAAGGGCAAATCAAATGCTAACAGTTAATTTACACGATTCCCAACTTTATTCTAGCAACATAATAAAAGTCTTGAACAGAATTTCTGGTTGAGATCACCCCCGGCGACTGCCAATCCACATCTTATTTCTGACCCATCTGCACTGGTAGCCTTATAACCTGCTGGCAGCTCCAGCTCGGTAACAGGATCAGCCCCTCCTGGGGTGAGACTCCCCAGGAAAACACGTTAAGGGCACACCTAGGATAAGCTGCGTTTTAGGGCCCGCTCTGGACGAGCAGAGTGGATCACCCCGGGATGAGAAGAACCTCCCGCAGCCTTCGGGGTGGCGCTGGAGGTGCCGAGTGCCTGCGATCTGCTCCGAGCCAGGGGCAGAGCCCGGGAGCACCGGAGGGGATGTTCTGCGGGGGCTGCGCCGCTCACACCGCCCCGGGGTGTCCGTCTGTCCGTCCGTCCTGCCGGGGTAACCCCCCCGCCACCTCCCCGTGCCCACCTGCCCGCCGGCACCGCAGCAGCGACCGCGCCTCCTGGGTCGTTCGGCGCCGGCTGAGCCGCTCCTCCAGCGCCGGGTGCCGGTACCGCTTCGGGACGCGGAGCTTGGCCACGGCCGCGCGGCCCAGGAACAGCCCGCGGTACACGTGCGCCTCGGCGCCCTGCTGCAGCAGCCGCAGCCCCGGCAGCGGCGGCGGGGACGGCTCCTCCTCCGCCTCGCGGTGATTCCCGGCCGGGCCTGCGGCCCCCACAGCGCCCACGGCGGGAATCACGGCAGGCCCGGCCGGCACCGAGCTCGGCCCGCCCGCCTCCGCCTGGGCCGCCGCCATGGCCGCGGCGCGCCGCCACACCGCGCCTGCGCGGGGCGCCGCTTCGGCAACGCTCGGCCACCTCCGGCCATCTCCGTCAGCGCTCGGGAACACTCGGCGATCTCCGGCCATCTCCGGCCATCTCCGTCAGCGCTCGGGAACACTCGGCGATCTCCGGCAATCTCCGTCAGTGCTCGGTGTCCAGCCCCGCCCCCGCCCCGCCTGTACCGCCCCCGCCGCCCTCGCTATAACGCGCTTCGTCCCTCTGGTTCTTGGTGCTGTCCCTTGCAAAACCCCTCTCCGTGCTTGCTCCCCATAAATCCTGCTGCCCGCTGCCCGCCTCGCCCGTGGCGGGGGATACTGAGTAGCTGCAGGCTGGTGGGACTCGTTCCTGAGCCTTCCCCAGCCAGCGCGTTCTGTGTTTCTGCCAGTGCAAGACCGAGTCCAGCAGCTGCCTCTGGGCTTGTGAGGGAGATGTTGGATGTGCATCTTCCCAAAGTGGCAGGTGGGGTCTTGTGGTTCCCCCACTGAGGTGTTCCCAGCGCCACCTCAGAGCCTCCTGCCAGGGCATCCTCCCTGGGACACCAGTCCCAGGACAACAACACCAGGATGCTCCACCTCTGGAACATCACCATGGCCACTCCACCTCTGGAACATCACCATGGCCACTCCACCTCTGGAGCATCACCACCAGGATGATCCTCTGCTGACTCTTGGCCCTTCATGTGCCAAAAGCCTCTGCTGGAGCCCGTGCAGATCCGTGCCCCGTTTGTGGCTGGGAAGAGGAGGGATTTACCCGTAGGTTGCAGGGGATTGCCAGCCTGCAGCAGGCCGTGGTGTGACCTCAGGTCCCCACGCTGGGCAGCACCAAAGCTTCTGCCCCAGGTCTGTCACAGGCCACTTAGTAAGCCAGGGGACTCCCCCTTCCTTGAGCAGCCAAGCCCCACATCTCCGTCTTAGTAGAAGGTGGACAAATCTCACTATATTTGGAGCAGTATTTGGGTTTTTATGGCACCCTGAAAACCCACTGCTCTACTGGTTGATCTGCACATGCTGCAATTTATGTTCCTCAGAAGATACAGGAGGGTTCAGCACAGTCCATGTAAATATGTTTTCAGTTGTTGCTTTTGGAGGTGCCACAAGTCCATTTTACCCTTGTTACAAGTCCATTTTACCCTTGTTTTCACATCCACAACATTTGTTTCCTTTTCAGAGCATTTATATTTTATTAACACATTCCATACGGCTGAGTTGTCATTGCACGGTGGGATCATGCCCGGCAAATATTTATCTTGCTTCATGTAACAACTTTTAAACAACCTTTCCAAGTTTTCAGTGATACAGATAATCCAACCCCTCAAGTCTGGCCACCCGTGGCATCCTCCTTCAGCTGCCCTGGCTGTGGCAGGAGACTGACAGCTTGGCCAGGGAAAGAGGTGCATTCCTGGGTTCTGTGGCTGGAATTTGCAAATGCCACAAACACTCAAATAATGGGAAAGGTTTTCCCCATGTTGTGGGCAGATTTTATCTCAGAGTCCGTGCTCAGATGCCCCCGCAGACACACATCTATAACCTATAAGCAAGTGCACAGAGACACCCTCGCTTCATTATTCCAGTAAACATGACAGTCTTCTCTCACGCTGGCCAAAAACATCCTCCTGAGCTTTCAAAATACGAAAGAAAATATTTTCGCTTTATTTTCCCCGTTTATGTTATTTATTTAAATTTTATCTTCCCCGTGACTTCACTTATTCTTTGCTCTTTGAATGCAGAAAAGCAGTTGACATAGCCCTTGGAAACCATCTAGAGCCATTTACAATATTTATGGTATCACACAGTATTTTTATTGGAACGCCAAATCACCCCAGAGAACGGCACCGAAGCCACAGACTCTGCTAAATAGATAAATAATGTAACTTTGTTCTCCTGGTGACAAGCGTTTACAAACTCTCCTTTCGCAAACAATGTAATTAAGTCAAAAACTGCAGCGCAGCAAACCAAGCTAATGGAATCTAAGGCGGGTCCCACGGGCTCCTTCCTCCCTGCTGCCCTGGGCAACCTTTGGCCCTACAAACAGCTGATTTAAGGATGGAGGCCTCCATCCTCAGAGCTCAGATGCGAAAAGGAAGAAGCACAGAGGAAGATTTTTTTTTCCCCCCCTCCAAATTATCCCTGCTGTACACCCCAGCAGGTTTGCACCTTTTTTCCCAGATGACCATAACCCACAGCCATGCACAGTGTGGACGTGGCAGCTGTGTTTCTGTACATACTGATGTCACCTTTTGGGCCACCTTTTGTAAACACACCATAAAGCTCTGCCTGTGCTCCCCAGGGCCTCACCTCCTGCTTGTCTGTGCCAATAATAATTCTCGCTCTGTCAGAGACCAGGAAGCCTCCAGAGAATGGTTGGGTGGCAGATAAAGGAAAGCTGAGTGACCATGGAGAAAAGTGTGATGTTTTCCTTCTCACACTGAACTAAATTCAGAAGGAAGGAATTGTTCAAGGAAATTGCAGAACAAGTAGCCAAGGGTGGATTTTCCCAGAGTCTGATGAGGACTCTGAGTCCCCTCTGGCTCTCTGCATAGTAGGGAACCACGCATGGGTGGCATCTCCAATTCCCACACAGCTCACCCAAAATGTCAGTCTGAATCAGATGCAAGGTTTTAGAAAACATATTCTTACATACTTTATTTCCATTGAAATTAGAGGATATGAAGGGAAAGCATTTATTTAACCTGCAAACCAGGTTTGAAACACTTTTCATGTTCTCTGTAACTCGGAGAAGAAACAAAGCCAAAATATTTGATCAACAGACTAATGCTGAAAGGTTACATGTGATCCAATATGGCCCATCTCAAAACTATGAGTTGGAACAAAAAAAAAGAGTTGGTACCACTGCTCTGCAGAGCAGAGACAAGAAATGTATCCCCATACTTAGAATAATAATGATTATTTAAATATTTCTCTTACGTGCCCTGTTAAGTCAAAATGTGGGGTGACTGAAAAGGCTCTTAAAAAAAAATCTCGAGCAGCACCGAGGGAGAATGTTTGCATGTTGTGGTAAAGAGTTTTGACAGCACTTCGAGGTGTATCACGTTTTGTATAACCCTCGTTGAACAAACTGGACTTTGGGATACACAGAATTAGCCTCAGACTCAGAAAAAAAAAGCTTGCATCCAAGTGCAAGCCCCAGTGTCTTTTATGCAGGACAGCAGGAAGGCTCCTGTTCCACTCAGCAGAAAAAGAATGTTAATTGCAAGGGAAGCTGGATAGTGAAATGCTTTGTCTGCTGGATCACTGTGCAGGGGGAAGGAGATCAGCTCAAGAGGTGATCTGTTCTCTCCTACATCAGTGAAAGTTAAGAGTGCAAATTTAGTCATAGAATCACAGAATCACAAAATCACAGAATATGCTGAGTTGGAAGGGACCCATCAGGATTGAGTCCAACTCCTGGCCCTGCACAGGACACACCAAGAATCACATCATGTGCCTGAGAGTGTTGTCCAAACACTTCTTGAACTCTGTCTGGCTTGATGCAGTGACCACTTCCCTGGGGAGCCTGTTCCAGTGCTCAGCCACCCTCTGGGTGAAAAACCTTTTCCTGATATCTAACCTAAACCTCCCCTGCTGCTCTTTTAGCTTTAGCTTTGAAATGGTCTCCCCTTTCCTATCAGGCTTCTTGGGCTTTCCAGCCGAGCTACCTCAAATCATGAACAAACTGTCAATCTCTTGTGGGCTTACTAGAGGCTTTCTCGTCGGGGCGGGAGGAGGGGGAGGAGAAGCTCTGCACAAGAGCAGGTCAGCAGGCAGCGAGGAGATTCCTGTTCCTGGCTCAAGCGAGACAGAATGAGGACAAAGTTGTCATTCCAGCCACGAAAGCCACATCCCCGTTTCTAGAGCGATGAGCCCCGCAAAGCGCCCCCGGCCACCCCGCAACCTCCCGGCGCGGTCCCAACGCCCAGTCCCGCTCCCTGCCGGGCTCACCCATCCCGGGACCCTCGGGCAGGGTGACTACAAGCCCCAGGCTGCCCGGCCGGGGGGCAGGGCGGCAGCGACGTGGCCGCTCGGGCCGGAGGAACCCGCTCCGCCCCGCTCCGCCCCGCACCGCTCCCGCGGCCGCCGAGCGCGGGGGCTCAGCCCCGCCGGGCCATGGGTGAGTGCGGCAGGGGCTGGGTGAAGGGGGGCGCGGAGGAGGAGGAGGAGGGGGATCGTCAAGTTTTGTTGCCACAGCCCCTCCGGGGACGGGGCCCGCCGGGCGGGGACGGGCGCGCTCAGCTCCCCGGGGAAAAAAAGTTCCCGAGAGAAAACAAGAGAAAAGTTTTCAACTTTTCCTAAAGGCTGAGGCTGCGTCCCACGCCCCTTGCTTGCTTTCTGGTTTGGTTTTGGTGGTGTTTTGGAGTGTTTTTTTAGCGCTCCCAGCAGCGCACAGAGCGAACACGAGAGCCAAGGAATTTCCTGCGGCTCGGTCCTGGGGCCATCCCGGGAGCGGCAGGGAGAGCGGGCTGCGAGGAGTGTGGAGGGACCAGGATTTGCTGGGGACTGGGATTTGCTGGAGGCAGCGGTCCGGCTTTCGCTGGCCTTGGTGTGAGCAGAGTCCGAAGTCAGCCCAGTCCCAGTCCCAGCCCGGCGGTCACTGCCCCTTCCCGATGTTTGCCGTAGGCAGGGAATCGCCTGCCACAGCTCCTCCCGGGACACTCCAAACTTTCTGCCCTCAGGTGGAGATCTGAAAAGTCCTCGAATTTCCCAGCTATGTCAGAATAGACTGTATAGAAACTGGATTTCAGTCCAAGTTCAGAAACCATGACTGCTCGTTAAGTTAACAAGAAATGCAGCAAAACCTGATGAAATCAGCGGTGGTATTTGTAGTGGGACTCTCTGTGTCTGGTAGAATTTGTGGCTTGGAACTGATGGGATGGGCACTTACGCCTTTTGTTCTCAGCAGATGATTTTCTAATTATCTGCATAATGTGCACAAGGACTGCTAAAAGCAGTGTGGGTGGTCACACAGAGCGTGGTGAGAGGGGCTGGAGAACTGGGATGGCGTAAGTAACACAAATGAAACAGACAGTTACAGAATAAATACAAACATTTGTATTTATCTACAGCCATCACTGAGAAATATTTATTGCTAGTTGTAATTAAAGGCCAAACAGAGACACTTCCTATTAAACACAGCTTGTGAGGGGAAAAAAGCCCTAAGGCAGGGTGAGAAAAGTTTCCATGGTCTGGTGGTTGTGTCCACATTTTTTCCATATGCAGTCTACAGCAAATGTGAATATTTCTAATTAAACAAAAGAGTACAGATAGAATTACATGCTGGAAACCAGCACAAACCTCAAAGCTAATGCACTCTACCTGTGCTTCAAAATTGTAACTGGAGGGGAGGTCACTGCCACTGCTCTTCCCAGAGATCCCTACATCAGTGCTGGCTCTTGCACCAGTGCAATCCCTGCTGCTGTAACATGGCTCATGGTTCTCACATTGTCACCCTTTCATCCCTTCCCCATGGTGAGAAGCACGTGCAGGCAGCGCCTTGGTTTTGTAGGGTCTTTTGGGCTGGGTTGGTTTGGGTTGCTTTTGCTGCTGTCTTTTTCTTTTTTTTTTTTTGTATTTTTAATTTAGCTAAACTTGTACGGGATGGGCAAGGTCAAAAAGTCACTTGTATTTGGGGCTGGCAACAGTGAGGTTTTCAGCTCATGATGTGGTCCTGGACCAGCCTGAGGAGGCTGTGCATAGCTTAGGGATCCTGCGTTCTGTGGGCTGTAGAAGGACAGATGAAGAAATCAGGGCCACCCCACAAAGTCATGGCAAGAGTGCAAGATTAACTGGGAGAAAGAAACTTTTGTGAGCAAGGACTTTTAATGCCAAGGTTGAAAGTGAGAATGTAGAGGCTGCAGGGAGAGCTGGTGGTGCCACGTGCACTGAAACATGAAAATGATAATGCAGAACAACTCAGAGCCTGAAAGCAGAAGCTGCATTTCCTGCCCAGAACAGGTTTTGTAATTTGAATAAAGGGAGACCACAGAGGATCCCCCTGTACTACTCCAGGCACTACAAATCACTGCCCTCCACTTAAAAACACGTCTTAACTTTGTTAACGAAGTCCTGATTTCACAGTTCTGCACCCCAAGTGGGTGCCCCTGCAGTCAGTGGAAGCCTGGTGGGTTGTGTGAGTGTCTGCAAGTGTCTCTCTCCGTGTGACTGGCGGCCAGTGGGGAAATTCCACATCGTGCCTTTGTAAATGGAAAACTGTGGGTGTCCTGGGAGAGCTTTTTCCAGCCCGTGCATGGCGATAGCTGCCCTGCCAGCATCAGAAAACTAAACTCAGCCTTACTTTCTCGCGTTCCAGGTCGTGCAGCGATGGTCCTGCTCTTGTCCGCGACGGTGTCTCTCCTGGGCGGGCTGATATTCGGGTACGAGCTGGGCATAATCTCTGGCGCGCTGCTGCAGCTGCAGGTAGACTTTCACCTCAGCTGCTTCAGGCAAGAGGTCGTCGTGAGCGCCGTCCTCATCGGGGCGCTCGTGGCCTCTCTGGCCGGGGGGGTGCTCATCGACCGCCACGGCCGGCGGAGAGCGATCCTGGTCAGCAACGTGGTGCTGCTGGTGGGCAGCCTGGTGCTCACGCTGGCGAGGTCCTTTGTGGTGCTGGTCCTCGGGCGCGCGACCGTGGGCTTTGCCATCTCCGTCTCGTCCATGGCCTGCTGCATCTACGTCTCAGAAATGGTGGCTGCTCGTCGGCGAGGGCTGCTGGTGTCCCTCTACGAAGCCGGCATCACCGGCGGCATCCTGCTGTCCTACGCGCTGAACTACGTCTTTGTGGACGTGGAGGAGGGGTGGAGGTACATGTTCGGGCTGGCCATTGCCCCCGCAGCCATGCAGTTCCTCAGCATCCTCTTTCTCCCAGTGAACCCTGTGAAGTTAAGCTCGTGGGACTCGGACTGCCAGAAGGGCCTCATTCCACTTCAGGATGCTGGGGACGGAGCGGCAGCAAAGCGGGAGCCCTTTCAGGAGAAGCATTACTCATTCCTTGACCTTTTCAGGACCAGAGACAACATGAGAAGGCGGACTCTGGTGGGCCTGGGGCTGGTGCTCTTCCAGCAGTTCACCGGGCAGCCCAATGTGCTGGGCTATGCCTCCAAAATCTTCCACTCGGTGGGATTCCAGAGCAACTCCTCGGCAATCCTGGCCTCAGTTGGGCTGGGAGCGATCAAGGTGGTGGCCACGCTGGTGGCGATGGCCTTGGCGGACAAGGCTGGCAGGAGAGTGCTGCTCATGGCTGGCTGCGTGGTGATGGCCATCTCGGTCACCACCATCGGCCTCACCAGCCGCATGGCCCCGCTGGCCATGGCCAGGGACTGCGAGGCACCCACCGACCCCAACGTGTCCCTCAGCCCCACTCAGCACCCCCTGGCATCTGCGTTCCCCCGCTCTGCTGTGTCACCCGTCCCACCGGCATCAGGCGCTGGCAGAAGTCAGGCAGCCCCTGCCACGAGGAGCCTTACAAAACTTTTTGCCAGTACTCAAAGCAAAGAGGTTGTTCCCAGTTCTTCCCTCCTGCAGAAAAGGGACTTGGTAGGTCAGCCCGCAAAAGGGACAGTGGAAAGCACGGGCCCTCCTCTTGCCGGTGCTCCCTGGGCACAGCACACGGTCTTAAATTGGATTACGCTGCTCAGCATGATGGCTTTCGTGAGCGCCTTCTCAGTTGGATTTGGGCCAAGTAAGTGTGGTGTTTATATATCCTTGCACTAACCCGGAGCATAAAACTAGGGCTGACCTGCAAGCTGCCTGCTGGGAACATTCCTCATGTGTGTGCTGCACCAAGCAGCTCGGTGTCTGGGCGCTGGAAATGTGTCCCCATCTGCCCACTGAGTCGCTTTCTAGCACTGCAGCTCTGCCAGCTACAGGGCTGGGACAGCACTGGAATAACTACCTCTTCCATGCTATCACTACCCTTGTAATGTTTGGGTTTTTTTCTGTGAAGCTCATTGCAAAATCAGAGTATCCCACAAACGCTTCACCCTGGGGAGGAGGGAAAAGGAAGGCTGAGGGCAGAGGGACTGAGGGGCTTCTGCTGTGTGATAATGAAAGTCAGCGTAGAAATGGAAGTGGAACCTCCTTGAAAGTTTCTCAATATCAGTTTGGTTGTTTTCTTGTTTGTTTTTTTTTTTTCTGGAATCATTATTTTTCATCAGATGGGGTTGCTTCCATTGAGCTCTACTGTTTTCTGACATTTAAATGCCCTGATGGGAGAAAACAGCATCTAACTCAAGAAAAATATATAACTGGGCAAGTCTCATGGGTTTGACAGTGACCCTGCAAATTATTTCAAGCTAAATAACCCCGGGATAGGAGAGGGTTCTTGAAGGCATATATTGCTTTAACCCTGATTTTAGCCCAAATGCAATGTTGCCTCCCTAATTCCGCCCCTTTCTCATTTCCTTACAAAGAGCATGTGAGGACAGCAGGTCTGTCAGATCTATTCCATCTCCTCTGCATGGAATGACAGACTCCCCCACTTTCTTCTTTGCTCCCTGGGCCTGTTCACTGCTGCCTCATTCCTCCTGGAGTGCAGAACACGGGAGGTTTGGAGTGTTCTGCTGTGCCCTGTCGGTGAATGTTTGGCACCACAGGCGCTGGGTGAAGCCAGAGTGTAACCTCCCTGCTGAAACCTCCCCTGCCCATTTCCCACACGGATTGCTTAACTCCCACACTGTCTTTCTGGTCTCTCTAATCCGTGCAGTGACCTGGCTGGTCCTCAGTGAGATTTACCCCGCTGGGATAAGAGGAAGAGCCTTTGCCTTCTGTAACAGCTTTAACTGGGCTGCTAATTTACTGATCAGCCTCTCCTTCCTGGACCTTATTGGTAAGTAGCCACTGCCCCTCCCTCCACCACCCACAGCTGGCCAGGGAAGGGTGGCCACCACGAGCCATTTGGAGATCAGGTGGCATTTTGAACCCTGGGGACTTGGGGCTGGAGTAGCTGTGACCCTGCTGCCCCTGAGAGCAGGAAAGCCAGGCACCAGCAGCGCTGCTCTGAGCCCCTCTGTCAGCTGTTTACAGAAGTCCCCCACTGCCCACTGGGCTGCACTAGAGCACCACAGGATCAGGGAAGCTGCAGCTTCCCTGCCGGCAGCGTTACAGCATTTCTTTCTAGCAGGGCCCTCAGCTGAGGCACTCAGAGGGCACTCTGCTGACCCTGGAGCTCAGCTGCCTTCTCCTTCCCTCTGGTGCTGGCACAGCCTGGCATGAACCAGCCTTTTCCCTTGCTGATTCCCAGCCCAGGCCTTGCGGATAAGCGGTTTCCCAGATCTGTTGAAGGCGTCACAAAATGAGATGCCCATCAGGCACCAGTGACCACCCCACAGTAAATAACCCAGTTTCCTTTGTATCCCGTGACGTGACTGACCTCCTGCCTTCACACACTTGAATCTCTGCAGATGCCATTGGATTCTCTTGGATGTTCCTTCTCTATGGACTGATGGGGGTGATGTCTGTTATATTCATTTACTTTTATGTCCCGGAAACAAAAGGACAGTCCCTAGAGGAGATAGACCAGCAGTTCTCCAGGAAGAGGTGTGTGTGCTGTTGTCCCAGTGTGAGAGCTGGCTTTGGGAGCTTCCCATCCGTGGCTCCTGAGGTCTGTGGCACTGGGCAGCTCAGGGCTGCTACAAATGTAATGCCTGTAATGGGTTAGGGAAGATCAAAAGGTGCTTGTGCCATCCTGGTGGGGATGGAGGTGGCAGGGCAGGCATTGCTGGAGCAGGGGGAGGTCCAGGGGAGGGAGCAGGAGGGGTAACTGCTGTGAGGCCCTGTGGCTCCCCAGACAAAGCACTGACCTCCACCATTGCCCCGCAGGGTTTGGGAAGGGAATGTGTTCAAGCAGAGGCACGAACGAGGAGCGAGCTGCACACACGCACAGTACCACAGAGTGGAGCACACCAACAGCCCGTGAACCACCAGCAGCATCGTGTGTGAGCAGCTTTTCCAGCAGAGGAGCGGGCTGGGCCGTCAGGACAGTTCTTTTCCATGGCCTTTAACTGGTGAGCTCTGCTCAGAGACAGTTCTCCCTGCAATGCCTTAGACGTGGGGACACGTGGAGAGCTGTCCTCTGGGTCCTCGGAGAGCGGTTGTTCCCCGGCGAGGGAGCACGCCCTTCTTCTGACGTCTTTAATTCTTCATCGTTTGTATCTCCTATCACTTGAGAGGTTAATTGTTTGTTTTTGTACGCAGGGATTAAAGCACAACTTTTGCTGGCAGTGCTGTCCCGTCGGGGAGGTTCTTTTGTGAGCAAGGTGTGGTTTATTTTTGGGTCTCGGGGCTGCACCGCGCGGGACCCGCCACCAGTGGGTGCGCCAGCACCGGCTAAATAATCCACCAGGAAGGAATAAAGCCTGGGTTTGGATGCAATAAAGGGTCTCCTGGCCCGAGCAGTGCTGGAGGCACGAGAAGGGCTGCTGCTCTGGGTTTGGTGGGGAGCAGTGCACAGGACCTGCTTCACAAGGTGTTTGTGGGAGAGCTGCTCCCTGCTAGTGACCACAAAACAACCTTTAATGCTGTAGTGGGAGAGAGCACACCAAATAAATCCAGCCTGCGGGTCTACAATTTCAAGAAAGGGAACTATGAAAAAAATAAGGTGATTAGTCAATAACAACAAACCCAAAAGGGACAGGCAGAAAGCAAGGAGCCTGCAAGCAGTCTGGCGGCCGTTAAAAAATTCTCCATTAAAGCCCAAATAAAACATGTGCCACAACTCAAAGAGAGCTCAGAGGTCCTAAAAAACACCCTGCCTGACTTGCTGCTAAGGTTAAGGAGGTATCACAGGGAGAAGGTCAGTGTTTTAAAAGTGAAAAGGTTTCCCACACGAGGAGAAAAGGAAAACCCATAAAACAGAGCAAGTAAAGCGTAGACAGAAAAGAGAGCTAAAAAAAAGAGCATGAAGGTATTGCAAATATCTTACAGATACCTTTTTAAACGTTTCTTTAAATATGTCAGAATAAAGCAGCTGGCTAGGGAGGCATTGCTCAGTACAAAGGTGCAACAGGATGCCAAGAAGGATAAGGCATGATGAATAGGATTTAGTGACTGGGCTGCCCCAGAATCTCTGTTGGTTCTGGTTTTATTCAGCACCTTCAGCTGTTGTGTTGGCAAGGGAACAGACAAAAAAATCTCCAGGTTTGTGGATGACACTGAGCTCTTTTAGGAACTAAAACGTTTTGCCACTGACAAAGGGCTCCATAAAACCCTGGCAAAAAGAAGGATGTGGGCAAGAAGGGCAGCGGGGAAGGATGTGATAGGGAACACTGCAGGCTGGTGCCAGAGGGCCTGGAGGGCTGGCTGGGGTCAGCATGGATGGGAGGAGTGCTCAGCTGGGTGAGCTGGTTCCCTCCATCATCATCATCTGACTGGACAAATGTGTCCCCACTCCAAATTTGGGACCCATTAACATAGCAACAGGCTGTTTCTCTTTTTCTTCCCCTCGAGGCTAGGACCTCATAAGACTGGAGGATACAGAAATGCTTGAGGCAGTGATAAATCTTCTTTAGTGGGCCTTTATTTCCTTTTCTTTCACAATATTTTCTTTAGTTTCCTAGCCAAATTTTTTCTAAGGAAAGATTTCTGACTTCCTTTGAGCCACAGCTCAACATCTGTCCACATTGGGGGCTGAAGTAATACACTGTTAAGGGGTTTTGATGTCAAGCCCAAAACCCCACTAGGGATTTACGCGGCTCTCCCCTTTCCTCCCTCCTCCTCTTCAAACAGCCTTTCATTTGCTCTCACTAATTGTGCTGTCATGCCTTTCTTTTTCCCCCAGTCGTGCAGACAGCCTTTCATGCAGGCAGGTTTCGGTGACAGATGCCTGTGCCACGAGCTTCCCGAGGCGGCGGGTTGTGCTCCGGGCGCGCGCATCGTCCGAGCCCCGCCGAAACCATCCAGGCACACATCCAGCCCCGGCACGGATTAGGCAGAGGCTTCCCTGCCTTCCCCCAGCCCCGATTTGCTGCTGGATAATCACTGCTGGTCGAGGGGGAGCCCCACCAGGCCCAGCCCACCCACAGGCAGCGCTCGCTCCTCAAAGTGGGCAGGAAAAAAATTAGGAGAGCATCTCCTGGAAAACGGAAGAGGAGAGTCTTCAGGAGGCTTCAGGCTGGGCAGGAGGACTCTGCAAAGCCTGGTGTCCCAGGGCAGGCTTTTGAAAAGCACTTACAGGCCACCCCCCACTCTTACATGTGCTGCTGTACTGGGCTATAATCCGAGTCTGAATGATGGGAAAAATAAGTACAAACCTTGGCTTGTTATTGCTGATCCAGAGTGACTTCAGGAACCAGCTTGCACACAGGTGATGTAAAGTTTGAGTGGCAGCATGTACCATCCCTGAGCCCTTGATCTCCAGCTGTGGGAACATGATCTAGGTGACAGGCTGAACACAGAGGAAGGTGTGAGTCCCTGCTGCAAATATTCCCACAACTCAGGAGAGAAATGTGGGATATGAATCCATATCCTGCTTGTGCATGTGAAGGCAGCAAGCTCAAGCACTGGATCCTGCTTAGTCTCTGCTCAGGGGGATACAGAGCTGGATGAAAGGAACCAGAATACATGAAATACGATAACTGGAAAAAACACAAACCAGAAGATGGGCTGTTTAATGCACTGCAGATCCAGCAGAACAACCAGAGCCGAGCAAAAACCAGTCCTCGTATGGGAACAAAGACACCAGCTCAACCCAGGGAGAACCTGGAAGGAGATGGGTGTGTTGGGCTGTGTTTTGTTAGCTTGTGTGTCTCCAGGCACTGCGTGGATCACACCCGAGCCTGAAACGTGGCAGGTCCTTCCTCCTTTCATTGCATCTCTCCTCTCCAAAGTGCTGCTTCCAGCATGAGCACCTCCAAGCTCCCCAGGTGTGGTGTTCCTTGTTCCTCCTGCTCTACCTGGCCTTCTTCCTACTGCTGCTACCTCTGGCCCAGCCCCCCCAGCCCTGAGCTCTAATAACTCAATAAGCAGAGGGAAGAAGGAGAGTTGCTGGCACTTTTAATCATTGTTGTGGGACAGAAAGAAGGTCTCCCTCGAACACTTGGGTGCTGATGGTTCGTAGAATGAGTTGCTCTGACAGGTCACCCACCCAGAAGAGCCTGGAGACAAGATATCTTGGGCTGGGCTGGAGTGAGACCTGAGCACTGAGCAACAGAGAGACCACTGCTTGTCTCCTGGACCTACCAGGACTCCTGCTTAATCAGGAATCACATCATTACCTTTACTTGGGAGTTTTTCCAGTTGTCTCCAGGTTCTTCTCAGCCACTCTCACCACTGGGAACCATTTTCTCCTTGCCTCAATGACAGGAGCTGCAAAGAGCCGTTTCCCCTTGGAAAGGTCCTCTGCAAGGGTCTGGGGCAAATCATCCTGTTCAGGTGCCTCAGTGTCACTGTGACAATCCTGGCACCACACCCCTGGCAGTGCCTGCGCTCACAGACAGCCCTTGGGGGTAACAACCCCCCTTTTGTTCTCACTCAAACTCACAGCTGAGCTCTGGTGCACGATGTGACCTCCAGCAGCAACACAAATACAAATGTCAGTGCTACGACTATTAATAGTGTTTCTATTCCTGCTGCCACCACCATGGCTTTTGCTGCTATTAATACTAATATTTACATATGCAAAACCACAGATGCAAAACAGATGGTTTGGTTGGGACCTCCGAAAAAAACTCGTCTCTGCCACATGTATTTATGACAGAGACGGAGGGTTAACCACACAGAGTGCCAGATAGAGAACAAATAGATGGGGGAAAAGAATGAAATAATTCCTTCCATATTCCTAACAGAAGCCAAAACTTATCCATTCCCCCCTCTCTGCTTCTCTCCTTTCCAGCATTTGAGACTTTCCCAATACCAGGCCAGGGATGGTTTCCATATTTGTTCAGACTTGTCTAGTTTTATTTTCCAGTGCAGTTATTTTTTCAGATGCAGCTTCTCGTGGTGGATGGAAAATACAAAAGGAATTGCTCATCTGCTCCCTGCAAGCTTTTTCCTGACCGCTGGGAAGCTCAGGCACTCTTCCAGGCCTGGAGTAAACCTTGCCTTGTGGAGAAAACTTGATCCTTGTTTGCTGAGTTCACACGTCTGGGAATAATTTAAGCTAAGGGGAAAAGTAAAAGTGAGAAAGACAATTACTATCCCCGAGCCCACCTCATTCCCTCTGCCACGCAGCCCTGCCTGGGAGAACAGCCACATCTCCACAGCTGGCCAGAGCTGGAAAGCAAGAGAGTGGCAGCTCAGGGCAGGGCAGGAGTTTTGGCAGTCTCATTCAAACTTTTTTTGCAGAAACAGAAAGTAACAGAGCCTGCCAGCATCATGGCACAGCAGTAGCTGCTGTAGGGCTCAGGGACACAGCCAGAGCAGGGGCTGGAGGGGCTTGGCTTGGGTGGCCAACTTGCTCTTTGCTCCTGGTTTTCCTGACAGGATGAGGAGAAGCAGAAGAACAAGGCTGACACAAGTACCTCTCTTGAATGTACTGATAAGTAGCTTTGAACTGGGAGTGCGCAGAGCCCCAACAGCTTCCCTGTGCTTATGCTTTGGCCTCTCATTCAGAGAGTGTGTGAATATTTAGAGTTGTGTGAACACCAGACACTCCCCCCTGCATCTACGGGTGTCATGTTTGTGGTCAACAGGACTCCCCAGTCCTTTTCTGCTGACAGACACCCTCAGGGATGCCCCAATATCCCTGAGCAGCCCCAGGCCCGCTGTTCCTTCTGTGAGGAGGAGGAGGAGGAGGAGAAGGAGGAGGAGGAGGAGGAGGAGGAAGGGTGGATATGCTCTGCAACAACACAGCAATGCTGAAACAGAGAAAGCCACCAGACAGAACAGTAACGAGAACAGCACGGCGTCCCCGAGCACTAATGAGTAATAAAGTGCCCCACAAACCAAAGGGCCCCCAAGTGCTACTGAGGACTAAGTAGTCCCTGAATACTCACATCTCTCTCAGGTCGAATTCCACTCTTTAAACCAACCCCCATTACGTTTTACACATCGGGCTGTAGGAGGCCTCGGAGGGGTTGTTAGAGTCTATTGTAGAGGAATAAAGCAAGTGTCAAAAAGACTTTTAATGCCCAGTTAAAAATGGCCAAAATACAGTCTGCAGTCACCTGATAAGCTGCAAGGTCTCTGCTGGGAGAAGTATTTTGGTTTTTCAATTGTCTCAACCTTTGCACACTTGCAAGAGGCCGGCCTTTGCTCTGAACTAAAGCTTTGTCAAGTATGTTAAAACATTATTAAAGGCCTGGCTTTTGTTCCATAAAGACTTTTAATGCTTGTTGGTTTGGCTTTGGTTTTTTTCTCTATAATGTTTATGAGCAGTAATTAGTGGAGATACCAGATTGCTGCTGCCTCTGTGGGCTTTGCAGCATCAATACTTTTCCCAGCAGAGTGGCTGTCCCGTCACTGCCATTCCCACTGGTGTGGGAACCAAAGTGCTCAGGAGGATTAATATCACAGATCCATAATAGGGCAGTGCCAGAGCCACAGGACAACACCTGAGTCCCACTTCCATGGACTCTGCTCCTTGCAAGAGCAAAAAATCACAGTCCTCTCTTAGTGCAAATTACCTTCTTTATAGGGAAACTGGGGAGATTGCACCCACTAACTGGTTCAATTAACCTTTTCATTAACAGCTACCTCATGCCTAAGGACTGTTCCTTGATGACCAGGTTGGTACTTTTTATGTGGGTATTTGAACAGCTAGATGCTTTTTTTCAAAACAGATCTGTAATTCCTCTGAAGAATCAGCCTCAGAATGTCCACAGACAAGAGCTGCCAAGCTACAACAGGGTGTTTCCTCCCCTCCCATGTTGTTCCTCTGCCCTGTAAAGGCTCTTCAGGGTGGACCAGCCCCACGGTGCTGTTTTGCTGCCGTGGCTGTGCTTTGGGAAGGGTGCTTGCATAGTAGCCAGAGAGGCCAACACACAAAATTAATGACATTTGAAGTTCAGTGCAAGTCTTGACTGTCAGGAATGCGGCATTAAAAACAAAACTTAAAGCTTCCATATTGCAAAACCTATTAACCGCTTTACCGTTTTTGCAGTCGTGCCAGTTCAGTCATACTGGAGCTTTTACCAAGGCATGACAGCTCATTTGTTTAGCTTGGGCCAGGCTTAAAGTTCTGATGAAGCCTAATCTTGTGACCCATGTTTATTTTGGCTAGGGATGCTTTTTGCGCAGACGACTTCCTATCCTCCCTAATCTTTCCCGCAGGAAAGGAGCCGGGAGTTACGAGCCAGGGGAGGAAGGCAAAGCCAACCAGACATGCAGGAAGAGAGGAACAAGCCCTGCACATGTTGGTGAAGTGGCCCAGGTTCAGAGACCCTGTCTGTTAAGGGAAGGAATTAAAGGGGGAGTCAGCACCTCCGCTGTCAGCATTTGAGATGCGTCAAATCCGTCATCGTTTCTCCGGAATTTTACCCATCTGGAAGTATGGTTGCCTGCAACTGGCAAAAGCTTCACAGCTGAAGGATGGAAGTGTCTCTTCTTGGCTCAAACTTGTCAAACCCTCCACTGAAAGAGAGAAGAATGTTGTGGGTATAAACCCCCAGCAAGCCCACGGGATGTGTCACAGGTTTACCACCCCTTGAAAATCTGCCTCTTCACAGCCCCTACAACCACTTGAACATTATGCTTCCATTTGCTGCAAATTCTCTGAAAGAAATCAGGGAAGCTGGAATCAGTTCCAGTCTTCACCCTTTGCTTTAACGTGCAGGATAACACCAAAGTCTGTGGAGAAACCACGCAGGGACCCTTCTGGTGCCATTACAGTTTGAGCTATGCCAGAGAACACCCTGCCTTCCCCTTTGCCTCACCTCCAGTTACCCTAATCAGTAGCTGTAAGGTTAAAGACAGAGAAAAAAAGAGAGAGGAAAAGCCCAGCACACACACTGGTGGTTTTCCAAGGGAAAACCAGGACCCCGCAGTGGCACCTCCCCAGCTCTGGAGGCACAAGTCACCTGAAGCATGGCATTGTTTCTCCTCTGGAAGCCAGATGCACCAAGCACCAAATTGCTTTCTAAAAATGTCTTTTATATCCTGTTTTGAAGCAGTGTGGTGAGCTCAAACCTGACTTTCCAACGCAGCAGGGAGACTGTGCACTGTGCTGGCACTAAAAGTGCCAGTGACCCTCACAAAACCCCTCCTTTATATTGGGAAATAGGCCTCTAAATGCAGAGCCATAACAGTGGGGCAGAAGAGGGTTTTTTTTTGGAGGACAAAAGGCCAGTCAGGTTTGATTTCTGTTTGATATCTTGAGTTTGACCAATTCCCGTGAGCCGAAATAAAACATTTCTGAGTAGCTGGAAATATTCACCCGTTTCATTCCCACGGAAGAAAAAGTACTTAAAAGCATTCTAAGGTTAATGGGAACGTGATGAAAGAGCCATTTCACAGAGCAGCATTTGGAGTATATGCCTCCTTTAAATGCATTTTTCAAGCATTCTAGCAGAAAAATTTGGGATAGAGTTCAAATCTCTCTCGAATTGGAAAGCGGGTGGTGAGGAAACCACCTATTGCAGCGCTGCAGAGATGCTCCAGGGCAGGGGTCTAAGGCTCTGCAGCGGCCAAACTGGAAGTCAGCACCCACAGGAGCAAATCCCCCCCTGAGTGGGAGACAGAGCACCCACATGTGCTCTGATAAAAACCCTGACACCCAGCGCAGCCACAAAAGGTGCCTGCAGGGGTTTGTCCCAGAACGGCATCTTTCCAAGGCTGACTGACACTGCCATCCTAAAGCTGTTGTAATGAAGCAGCTGGGCAGTGTGTGAGCGTGCTGACCACCTAATTCCCACCTGACCACCTGGCCAAGAACAGGGATTTGGGAACACAGTGAATTTGATCAGTAAAGGACACTTGCCTCCTGGTGTCAAGCAGCGTGTCCCAGAGCTTTTATAAGGCACTGAGTTTTAAATGCCCTGCCAAAGAGGAGCAGTGATCTCACCACTGAGGTGCCCTCGTCCCCTGGGCTCCAGTGCCACCCTGCCTGCCAGCAGTTCTACACCACAGGACATTCTATTCAGAGTGTGTTTCAGCACAGGAGCTCACTTTGCAGTGCAGTTAAGCTGTTGTGCAAACCACCGGCGATGTTCTCAAGATTCATCAGGCTGAGGAAATAAGACAGAAGTTTTGCATTTCTGTTGACTTAGAGCTCTGGGAAGAGGGATGAAAAGAAAGGCTGTGGCAATAGGCTGGTCAGCTGAGTTGGTGAGAAGCAATCAGAGCAGAGCAAAGCAAACAGAGAGGCTGCCTGCGGGGCCGGGGGGCTGTGCTGGCCTTCCTGTTTGTGTTTACAGCACACAGCTCCTGCCATG
>JAWWES010000051.1:5705443-5738919 GCA_035583135.1 Lophotriccus pileatus
CAGAGGCCACCAGCCAGTCTCCCTGGCTGGTGATGCCAACCCTGAGCACCACTGGTGCTGGAAGAGTTTCCAGGAGACAGGCACCACCTTGCAGCTCCACATGCCTGTATCTGAGAAAGGGCAGGAAAAGGATTTAGAGTAGCTGAGTTCAAGCATTCATTACCAAACTATCTGGATGTAGGAAAGGGAAGAGGACAGGAACCCCTGATCCAGCAGCTGCAGCCACCTCCCCTCTGTGACCCTTCTGAGCCCCCACTTTGCCCACCCTGACAAGCAGCTCTGGACAGTGGGCATTCATCCAGCATGGTTGGCTCTGTGCATGGTCTCAGATTTATCACTGACCTTGACCTGCACAACATCCAGCAGAGAGTACCACGGTGTGTGACCTCAGCCTGTCCTAATCCCGGAGTCCCCCCAGCCCCAGGGATCCTGCCAAAGGCAGTGGGAGCTCCCTGCACCCAGCAGCTCCAGCCTCAGCCCCCAGCCCTCCGGCTTGCCATGGTGTTTGCAGAGCAGAGCGTGTCATACTTCCAAAGAGTGACAAATTACCAGGAAGGGCCCCCCCTCCCCACCCCGGCTCTGCTGTGCACAGCCCCATTCCCCCGTGCCGCATTAACAGCTAATAAAACAATAGAGCTTTTAGTGGTGGACTTCAAAGGGTTCTCAGGCAGATGAATGAATTTCGCATTTCTTCACTTACTGTCAGCGCTGAGGGAGAGAAGGGCAGGCTGAGGTCGAAGGCTTCAGCAGGCAGAGGCAAACAAATACAGCCTGGTATTCGGGCTACTGCAGAAAATGGGCTGGGAAACAGGCTAAGCAGTCAGCAAATACCAGGTTGTTCTTCCACTCAGTTCACCCACTTCAGCTGCCTTATTCTCCTTTTTGTTTTTTATTGTGCTGCATGATCAGTACCAAAAAAAAAAAAAAAAAAAACAACCCCAAAATTAAAAAACACTCCATATTTAGACCTAAACCATAGGCTGAGTCAGCAACAGCTCATTGCAGGGTGGAGAATCTTTAGCAGCCTGGCCCAAACTCAAACAAACGTCATTATTTTCAGCAACACGAATGTATTTGGGGAATGTACCTTGAGGTCCCACATCTAACTCACAACTATGTGTCCACCTACAGAATAATTTCTGCAAACCATTGTCATGTGCAGCCACAATGAGCATCTATATGAATTAAACTATGAACTGTGTGACTAGGAGTGGATTAATGTTACTTAAAAGGTAATTCCTTTTTTACGGGATGGAAAAGGAAGTAAAAGAAAGCAGGAAAAGTGGAGACAGTAATATTTATCTCAGAAAGCGTGGCTCCCATCTCAGAATCATGTAGATAGACTCTCCAGCAATTTTCTCCCACATGGAGCAAGGGAAACCAGGAGCATAAATTGCACCTACAACAGAGGTACTTTCTGGTGGAGAAGACAGACAAAACCTCACAACTCCCACCAGCAAGACTGTGCCAACCAAACCTTCCCCAGGAAGGGAGCCTACAGGTCACTTTGGAAGGGATTAAGGATTTAAACAGACGAAGCATCATTTCATAAAACTGCCACAAGCAACTTGGCTCAGTTTCTTATACTTCTCCCCTATTTTCTGACTGATCTTTTTAAGTCATGGCCTTTACTCCCACATAGTATCCGAGGAAGAAAAAAAAGAATTCTGGTTGTTCTGTGCATGGCTTTTTTTTTCTTTTTTTCCCCAATCCTTATGTAGCACACGATACCCAAAACAACAGGAATAAATTATCCTAGTTTTCAAAGCTGGCATGTTTTTTAGCTTCTCAAATACCATCAATTCCAGCCCAAAACGGCTCGTCCTGGAAAACGATTTTAAAGGTTGTGATCGTTTCTGTCGTGTTCGCATCTGAGGCCGAACTTTCGAAGCGTTCTGCGTTTGGCTGTGCCGCAAAACACGCCTGCAGAGGACTCTGTCCAGCAGAGGACACTTTCCAAACGCTCCCCATGGCCGTTGCAGCGACAGCCTTTGCAGGCAGGGAGCGCCTGGGGAGCCGCTGCTCAAAAGCAGGGAGGCACCTCCTGATAACCGAGCTGACAACTTCTAGGTTCTCTAAAACCAGCCCCTTCCAAGAACGCCCTTTGTTCAGCAGTTGCTCCATTCAGTCTCTCTCCCCGTTTGCTTGTAATTTATTCCTTCTAAAAGCCTTGCCCTAGGCTAGCAGAAAATTAAAACAAGGAGCCAGATTTTCTCTCTCTTTCCCCCCCGCCCCTCACTTTTGCTCTTTCATCAAGAACAGTGAAAATTTGGCACAGCCCAATATTTTGCTCAGCTCTTTCTTTCAGTCTTTGAAGTCCCCTAATGCCTTGGTAGGAGTCTAGGCTTCCACTCACATCTGCTTTCCATGAAGCCATTAACCGCACTTTATTTGTGCCATATTAGATTTTTCAGGACAGGGACAGAACTAACGAAGCATTTACGTTCCTGGGAAAGTGGCATGTACACAACTACCACGTTACCCTGATGGAAACAAACTGCAACTGACACATTCCAAGTTCCCGAGTGAGGAGCCGTGTCGTGCTTTGGGTCGGGTACCTCTTTTCTTCCTTGTGCTTGTTTGATAACAAACACCCTCACTGCAATTTTAGTTTACACAGTTATCAAGAGATGCTCCAGTACCTGGAGGAGAATGAAGGCCAACGTTCTGTAAAAGGGGCAGCTTAGATGAAAGCTTAATGGAAACAAATTGTGGCTGAACAGAAGCTGCATCAGAGACAGTATCAATGACACCGAGCACTGTCAACAAGATAATGGCATCACGCTGCTAACGAACTGCTAAAGCATTTCTTTTACAAGCAGAAGACTAATCCCCTGACAATGCTCCATTCCAAAGATTTTATTGCTATCAGAGCTGGGAGAGGATGTTGACTGAGCCTCTATCAGAGGGATCCTGGTGAACTGTAAGGGATTATTGATTATCCAGCTGTTTTCTATTTTGCATTTCTCTCTTTAATAGCCAAACCCCTCCCCCTAAGAAATATTTGTCCACTTCTCGCAGAGAATGTTATTGTGATGGTTCTGTGTCAGAGGTGATAAAGTAGCAACCAAAAAGAATATGCCTTGGAGGAGGCAACATCAAGAGCCCAGCAAGATCATCCCTTGAGCACGATCTCCAATGGCCTTCTGAGCCTAACGAGGGGGAACTTGTTAAAAAGCCAAGCTTGGAATGTTCAACAGAGGACTGCCTACCCAAGCTCAGCACAGCTCCAATCGCTGAAGCTCACGGAAGAAACATTTTTGGAATCCAGCCTTTTGCCATCCAGGCAAGGGACCAAATCACAACCAAATGACAAAGCGTGAAACGTGCTCAGAGTCATTCAGGCTTGGGAAGAAACAGTCACTCACTGGTTGAACTTGATCACAGGGGCTGTGCATCAGTGGGTGAAAGTCTTCCTAATATTGCTTAACGTTACTTAGGGCAGAAATGGCCAAATCAAGCTCTTACATGTGGCTTTGAGTGGGCAAATACTCATTTAGTTGTCTAAACAGGCAGGAAAATCCCACCCCGTGTACAGCCATGAACAGCTGCAAGGAAGGTGATGGCACAGCCTCCTACCTCCGTTTTTGGCTCTTAAACTGGGGGAATAAGGTGACCATAACGAAAGTGCTGGTCCCCTCCCTCCTTTCTTCCTAACAGTCTCTGTTTCTTCATTTCTTTCCATGGAAAATGTTTCCAAGGGTGGAGGGTGTTGAAATAACCAACAAGACCACCACTGCAGATCCCAGATGATGCCCAGCCCCTTGTCTCTCCCTTTACAGGGGGTGTCACGTTCCTGTAGGACACCCTCACTGCTGCCACAGATTCTGCTATTGAATTGCAGATCCCTTACAGAAATACTGAGATACAGTTCAGGTGTTTAAAGGACCCCAGAGCCTTCCCCAACCTGGGAAGGGGATCAGGTGCCCCAACACTCCTGAGGTCTCCCTGTCCACAGAGACCTGGCTCTTGCTGGGAGGTGCTTGCAGTCACTGGAGCAGGGGCTGTGGTGGATGTCAGGAAGGCAGGGGCCCCAGAAAGGGATGCTTTTTCCCTGCTGCCCCAGTGATCTGAATTATTTCATGATGGCAGAAAAATGGGAGAGGGAAAAAACCCACAGCACTATGTTAAAAAAGCAAAACAAAACAAAACGTGATTTTAAAAAGTGCTGTGCCAGGTAAAACTCCTCTGCTTTGTTATTATGAGACTTCCCAGTATTGATAATTTCTCCTAGTTGCTGGTTTGTAAGTCACTTCTGAGTAGAAAATTCAATTACATGGGCCAAGTCAACAATAATGTTTTTCCTGGCAACGGTTCATTTTGCCAGTGGAAACATTTTTCCCCCTCTACTTTTCTGGATTCAGCTCTGCAAAGTTGCTAAATTCTTCCAGATCTCTGGTCTGATGTGATCATAAATATCCTGATTGTATTCGACTGATTGACAGACTGGGGATGGATTAAGTGGGGATTACAGCCTGGAATGATCAAAATGTGCTTTCATGGTCAGTAACTCTGCAATAAGTCATAGTTCCAATGTACATTAACTATATAATCTAATTAACATGGCTGTTTATGTATTTAATATTATTCTTAAAACTTTTTAATAAAAGAGGTTTTAAGGAGAATTAAATGTTGTTTAAAATATAAGAACCTGGTCCTTGAATGTACAGTAGTTTGGGGTTTGCACTGTCATTAAGACGAGTAATAAAACTCTCTCTTACTGTTAAAATGAGATTTGAGCAGTATGATGGGCCTAATTCTGCCCTCACTGATAGGTGGGTAAACTCAGGTTTTCTCTGGTTTATTTTAAGCTACTTCAGGTGTAGCAATTCAGGACAGAATTTAGTTCATTAGGATTAAAAGACTACTTTTTAATCAACTGAGTCTATTAAACCCATATAGGTACATAACAGAAAGCACTTGAATTTTCTAAACTGCTCAGCCCTCACAGGTCTCACAGCTGTCATTATTTACTGAGTGGGAGCAGCAGGAATTAGCCTTATGGGTACAAACCTTGGGTGTTTTACTGCACAGGTTAACACACACCCCATCCACACCTAATGATATCAAACCGAATGAAACGACCCATCCAGACAAAGCTCCCAACTACAACAATGTGTTCAGCAGCTGCATTTGTGAGTATAAAAAGAGCTGGCTATTTCATTGCAAGGGCAAGGAATTATAGCTGAGATGTTGTGCAGTTGTCCATAAAAAATGAAATCTGGAGCGATTAAATATTTCGCAGGACTGGGGATTCTCTGCTGTCCCCAATCCACCAGCCTCAAAGTCAGCATCTCAGAGCTGTGAATCATATTGCTCTGGAGCTGTGCCTCTCCTCCAAGACCCTCTGTGAGCTTTCAGAGGATTCTGCACGTTGCCTTGCCTCTGTGCCTGCCGGAGCTGCAGCTGAGTGTCGCTGTCCCTGCTCTCCCCGGGCAGGGCTCGGTGATGAACGGGGCACCACAAACCCTGCTGGACACGGCTGAGGGCTGCAGGCTCTCCTGGAAGAGCTCAGGGAGGTATTCAAGCTCAAGTACCTCGGGACTCAGCACTTGGTGGCCCAATGAGAGGGCCCAAGGAAGTTTATCATGGTGTGTAAGAGTGCTGAGCAATGTTCATGAGAGCCAGGGTGAAAGGGAGCCCTTCTGCCCTGCTCTCTCTCACACCCACGTTGGTCTCCTCCCTTTACCACATGGCCAACTTCTCACAGTCTTTTCCTGACCTGAGGCCTTCTAAAATAAAAAAGGAGCTGAAAAGTTTCAGCACATCCAGCTGTTGGCCTCTGATGTCCCCCCCTGCTGCCCTCCCATGAAACAGGAGAACGTGCCCAAGGGACTGCTCGTCCTGGTGTGTGGAACCAGGACCAGGATGGACACTGCCTGACCCAGGCTTTGGACTTGATCTGGAGATCAGAGTGGGGGTCAGCCCCCTGCTCACCCCACAGTGGGGTCCTGGCACAGATCACAGCTCCCTGGGCTGTCCCAAGGATCGCTGCTGGCTTGCCTTGAGACTGACCTTGAGCACGAGCCAACCCGTCACCCCTGGGACGAAACCCACTTCATCAAGCTACACGGAAAGCTCTACCCAAAGCCCCTTAAATGAGGCAGGAATGTTTCAATTTGAAGGCATTAAAAGCATTTTTAAAATGCGATGGTTCCCATCACACGAAGTCCCTGCACCGCGCACTGCCCGACAGGCCTGATTATTCTCCAGCCAGCCAAGGGCTTAGAAAGTATGTCGAGCACTCAAACCATTTTAGGTCCCTCTGCACTGTGCATACCCAGAATTCAAGCAGGGTTCACATTTGAGGGCTTATAAAAACTTGAATACACTCCAATAACTTAAATCACTCAGTGAGGTTTATAGTGATTTAAAGCCATTGGAACTCTCCGCGTTCGGTGCACAAGGGCTCCAGCTTGGAAAAGAATCAAGGCATGTCCAGCATGGCAGCTCCAGGCATATTGAATCAATTTCAGCATGTAAAAATAATTAACAATGATAAAAATAGATTAATAATACTGTAATTATAAGGCCAGACCAAAGTTTCAGCCTGAAGAAAAGAAAAAAAAAAAAGAAAAGGAGAATTTCAGCAAGGTCTGTGAACGGCTTGGACGGGGGGTAATGAGGGATTTCAGTGACAGGAAAATAAATGGAGGCAAATCAGGGGTAAGGAGCAAAGGAAGATCACATTTGTCAGTAGTTTAAAAAGTTATACTGGCCTGAGCTGCAGGACTTGCTAAATTCTGCCCTGGAGCTGTGCCAGCACAGCACTGCCGGGCCAAGGGATCAGAAACAATCCGGGGTCCAAGTTCTTGCAAGCCATCAGGACAAGGATCAAATGCCATATATCATGGAGCTCCCTCATAAATCTCTGCTTTCTAGTAGCTTGTAGGAGGGAGGCCAAATGTAGCACCTGTGTGGAAAGGATGCCACGCTGTCTGAGGGATGCTTTTCCTCAACCAGCCAGTCCCTGTAGGGTGATATCAAACCCCCAGGGGACAACAGGGCTTTGGCTGCTTCTGCATGAGCTGTCTGGCACCTGGAACATCAGCTTCCAGCCTGGACCAGCACCAGGAAAGGCCTGAGGCTGCAGGAATAAATACTGCCAGGGATATTAATCACCAAATGGTTTTGTCACATCAAACAACTGATTTGTTTCAGTCGGCAGCCCAGGCTTGGATTCTCCCATCCCATTTCTTCTGTACTCAGCCCTCATGCAGGTGCCTCCTTGAGCCTTTCAATAATAACCCAGCAGAAAGATAAAGTAATAGCACAAAGACTGGGGGGGGAAAGAAAGTACAATATAACATTATTTCCACGGCACATTGTTTATAGAAAAGGGTTGGGCATAGACAGGTGATGTTCCTTTCTGTAGGTGAAAGACATGAACTGCAATTCCCCTGGCAGAAATCTTCTCTCATTGTTCATGTTAAGTTGAGTTTCTGCCCACAGAAGATGAGGACTCTGCTTCCAGAGCCACCAGCAGAAAAATAAAACCTAATCTTATGTCATCATATCCCCAATTCTACTGTGGTTTTGAAATTAACCTTTTGCTTTGGCAGGAATTCCCATCTCGTTTTCTGTGAAATACAACAGAGCTCAGGACAACTGCAACCAACAGAGATTTCTATGGGGGAAAGAAAGAAAAAAAAGGCCTGTAAATCCTTTACTATCTTTAATCATGAAAATAATTCAGTTGCTGCAAACCTGATATTCGTGGCTGGGGCCCAAGGACCTTGCAATTCACAAAAGCACTGAAGGGATCCATAAAAAGTGGCTGGCCATGAGGAATTTACACTTTTTTTTTAAAGGGAGTAAAAATGTGGCTGCAGCAATTTAGAAGAGTTTATGTATTCAGGCCTCAGAGAGGTTTAAATCACTCAGTTAAGAGAGATGCATTGGTGCATTAGTGAAGCCTTCAGGCAGTGCAAAAGGCCAGAAGAAATTATATGACAGAAGCACTTCTGGGCATAAAAGGGTTCCCTGACTCACACCCCACATCCAGAGCATCCTCCCAGCTCCCCCCACATCCCTTCCATCCCCAGTGCCACCAGTCAGGGCCCTTCACAGGGGCTCAGCTCCCCTGGAGCAGCCCCTCACATCATCCACCCTCTCCCAGCTCCAGGGAGGTCCCTCTCCCTGCCCCGTTTTGGTCCCCTGGGATGACCAGGAGCCTTTGGCCAACAGAAACATCCCGGATGGGGAGGCCCAGGAAGAAAAGTGCTTTCAAAGGGCTCAAGATAAGACAGTGGTCTTTGGGAGATAATGACAATCCCCAGCCTCACAGCATGCAAGACTTATTGCAAAGCCCATCTCCCTGACCTGGGTTTCCCACCCTAAGCCCTTCTCCGCTTCTCATATTCACTTGCTAATTCTGTTCAAGCATTTTAATCCCACCTACTGCCAGGACAGAAAAATAAGAACTTGCTGTTTGGAAATAAAGCTTGTAAAAATACAGGAATGCAGTGAGGGGAGAGCTGCTGGTGGGCAAGGGCTGTGATCTCTGGGTTCAGAGGGTCTCAGGACCCCTGACCTGGATGCCCCACCTTGCCCTCGGGCACCTGGGGGAGATGCTGTCCCTCTGCACTGTGAGTTCAACACCACAACTGTTCCAGTTTTGCCTTCCAGTGTCACACAGCTCTTGCAACAAACACCACCAGAGGCTGCTCCTTCTAATGAAGACTTTCTGGCAGACTGCAGGAATTCAGGGCACAGCATTGCTGCTGCTTGCAGGGGTGGTCACACAACAGCACTCCTCCATCCTGCAGCTCCATCACAGGCACAGAGAGGAGGAACTGAGGGAAAATGTCTGGGGCAAAGGCACTGAACCAACACAACACTGACAAAAGCAGCTGGCTCTTCGCAGCTCAAAGGGCCACAATTCCACCTCTGCATCTCCCAAAGCTGCCACACCAGGACAATCCCAGTTGGCTTTGCTGTCTAGTCACACCCCCAGCCTTGGGAGCAAGCTGGGGAAAGGCACTTCTCTTGTTTAGCTTTGGGTGTGCGTTTTATTTGCCTTGCCTTGGTGCCCTCAGGGTGGTTGTTGGCTGTAGTAGATGGTGGGTTTTATTTTTCTGGCTGGTTGTAACCCTCTTGAGAGAAGTTGTTACAGTTGTAGTTGTATTTTTCCAGCTTTTCCAAGCTCACCAGCTCCCCAGGGTGCTGTTTGCCTGAGTGGTTTGGTACAGTTTTATTTTTACAATAACTATTACACTTTTAAATTTTATTTTTGTATGTTAATTAAATACTTTTTAATCACAATGCAGACGCAGTTGCAGGGGCCAAGAAAAATACATAAACAAGAAGAGAATCCAAACATATATCTGCCCAGCATGGTACAGAAAAACTTTCCAAACCCAAGTTCAGCCTCCTAGCCCAATCCTGGATCTCTGCATTAAAAGTTTACCAGCACAGCTCAGCCACCAGCCTGCTCCTCAGTTCCCTGCAAAGCTTTCCCTTGGATTAACCAAGCAGGAAGGTAAAATGTCAAATCCTCGCCGTGCCCGAGGAATAAAAGGCGAGGTTTAATTTAAACCCGGGGATGTTCGAAGGGCGAGCTGCGGGTGACGAGGTGACGGCGTTTCTCGGGCTGGGGGCCAGGAGGGTAGGAAAAGCAAACAAGGGGGATGCTTATATCCTCCATACCTTGGCAGCTCAGCCAGGTGACGCTCACGTAGGGCTCAGGAGCGGGGCACTTACTGGCAGGGCACGAGGAGCGCTGTAAGAAGTTGGAGCTGAAGTTCAAAAGCGCCGCAGGGACAAGGCCAATAAAATAAAAATCCAGCAGCAGCGTGTATGTGAGAAGTCAGTGTAGTAGGAATGCAATGGAAGTGGAAAGGATATTTCTTCTGAGAACCTGTGTGTGATCCTTGCACACCTGTCAGCCCTTCTTTTTTTTTCCCTGATGTTTGCCTAAGTGGTGATTTCTTTTAATACCTCCACGAATCTTAATTATGTAAGTGGTGAACAGAGTGGTTCTGGGCTAACAGTTGGATTTAATGACCTCAGAGGTCTTTTCCAACCTTCATGAGTCTATGAAAGGCTGGGAATGATACAGGATGTAACAAAAAGACCTCAAAAAGAGGTCTTTTACAACACTCCCAAATTTACCTGATGAAAACCACAGCAATGGAGTTAACCTGGACATGTACAAAAGCTAAACAATACTATTTCAGGTATATGCATTCCTTTCTACTGCAACCACCCTGTCACCTGCATGGTGAGTGAACCACACTGAGCACAAGCACTGGGTGACCTCTACCATTTTGGCTCTGCTGGCAGGAGCAGTGGCTCCCTGGGCTGGGCAGCCACAGGCCATCCTCAGCCAGAGGCTCACTGAGGAAACTGTACTGCTTTCTGCATCTGTTTTGGGCCCAAGGACCTTTCCAACCACTTGGAGAACACCTGGGGCTGGGCCATGTTGGAAGGATGTTTCCCTCTTATTAATTATTATTACCACCAAAACTACATCTGCTCTTTACCTTGAAAAGCCAGTTCCAACAAACGTGTCCAATCTCTCAATTTTAATGCTGGGCAGAAAAATTAAAAGCACTTCAATTTCATGAAACATGTTTTGATCAAAATAGATTGTTTCATGGTATTATGAAGGATATTGGAAAGACAAGGTTTTCTTGGAAATGTCTATTTTTAGTCATTTCCCACAATAAAGTTTATTCTAAGTTTGTGCTTATTTCCTTGGCGGTGAGGAAATAGAGCTGTGCTGCCCCTTCAGCAGAAGCCCTGCAGTTATGCCTGGCACGTGATGAACTCACTGAATCTGCTGTGAATACTCTTTTTCAGTAATTTATAGCCATTTGATTAGAGCATTCCTCTTCCACTCTTATAATTCGTCCGAAAAGACAACAAAAAGGCTCAGCTGCCTGGCTGCCAAGCAGAAAGGTCAAATTACTGACCTCTATTTTGGGGTATCAGTTACAGCCACCTCAGCACTCCCCACTGCCTGCTGCAGTTGTCTTCTAAATATAGCTGCTCTCAGTTGCAGGATATTCTCTCCTTGTGTGCCATGGCAATAGGGTTCATCACTCCCCCACAATCCCCTCACAGGATACTGGCAGTATTTATCATTAACAGTTACAGGCTCTGTGCTATCTTATTTATCGAGTGTTGACAGACTTTGATGCTGCTGGTACAGCCAAGTAAAGACAGCGCTGTTTGAACAGTTTCAGCTTAAAACAGCAAAGCTGGGCCATACAAATAAAGCTGGGTGAGTCACTCAATAAAATCTGAAGTCATTTTGCACAGATAAATTAGGTATATTCTACAGTGAAGATAATTTTACATTTCTTTCAATTGCAGGAGTACAAGCTGACCTGAAACACGTGATTCAGACCAGGCAAAGAAATGCAGGACTGGGAAATAAGATCAAGACAAGTCCCCATGGAAGAAACTCAGCTCCCCGTGAGCCTCCCTAGCACAGCAGATGGTGGGGACAAAGCCAACCCTAGAGCTGCATTCTGGCTTGGCCTATTTTTAGACACAAATGTGTTATTCATAAGAAAGTCTTGGGGTGTCTGTTGGTTTGGGAAGACACAACACAACAGCAGGGGACTGATCCATCTTTCTTCAGGGAAAACCCACTGGTGTTTGCCAGCATCCCACAGCCTGGGGCAACCAGGGACTGAGCAACACATTCCTTCACAGTGGCCTCCCTTTCTCTCCTGCTACAGCAACATAAATATATAAAACTTCGGTCCCCAGAGGATCTTTATCTTTGACTAATGACTAGAGGAATCCCTTAGTACCAGCAGTTATCTACAGAGCTCACCCTGCAAGGATAAACACCAAGTGGTTTCACTGCCTGCCATCTGGGACCAAAGTTGGACTTGGGGGACAAAGATAAAAGTCTCTCAAAATATGCAAGGGATAAGTGAGCAAGTTTGGCTTGCACCAGGCATTTTTGACATTCCCTCATCTCAGATGTCCACAGCTTAAACACAAACAAAATCAGTGGAGATTTAAAGAACTTTGACCCTATATTCTCCTTGCCTTTCATTTCAAAAAGAGAAGCCAAAAGCCCCTCATGCACGCCTGCAGGCACAGGCACTCACCCAGCACCCTTCTCTTCCAGGGGGATGAATCTCCCTGCTGGAGCCCAGCCAGGCTGTCCAGGGCACGTTGTGCTTGTTTTGATATCTGCAATCTCAGCAGAGCAGTGAATAAGTGCTGTCAGGAGTGTTGAACAAACACTGTACTTGACTTTTCACTGGGCTCTTGTGGGCTCAGAACAAAAGCCTGGACCTGAACCCACAGAAACTTTTTTGGGACATGTCAAATCTGGACCCAGATCTGAAGCTTGTGGTTGGACTTCCATCTCCAGGGTTTCAGTTAGAGCTCAGTTCACAAACACTTCTGCCATGGCCTTTTTCTGCCTTACTCCACCATGAATCAGGAGTTGCTGTCATGAAATTAAGTTAGACCTGACCACAAGTGGGAGTAGAGCAGAGTTGACTCATTTCACCAGCCATACCCTTTTGCTCTTTCATTTCTGGGTATAATAACACCTGGGCTAAAGCACGGTGATGCAATGGCAGCAGGAGGTGAGATTAAGCAGGACAAAGACTCAGCAGAAACACACAAAGCATTCCAAAGTGGATGTAAAATTCATCTGCCTCTTCTGCCACAGGATCAGCACCAGCACAGGTACAGCTACAAAGCTCTTGAGCTTTGCTTGTCGTTCAGAGCAGGCAGGAGTCACACCTTCCTTCTCCTCCTGACTTTTTGCTGCTGGTGGTCCCATTCCTGCATCACAATTTCCCGGCACAGTGAGGGCTCTGTGGCAGAAGGTCTAACAAGGACTTTATTCTTCGCCGATCATTTTCCTGGCGTGATATCTTTTTAATGTTAAAATCTGTTGGGTAGATACTCCCTGCAGTTAATGTAACATGCTTATGCCTTTCCTCCAGGATCCAATAGCTTCCCTGCACGCTTTGGTGTGACTGTTAATTACCACAAGTGCAGAGTATTATTTTCTATTCACAGAAGGAAAAGAGAAAATGAGGTGATGGTGGGGGGGGAGCAACCACATATAAACCATCATCCAGTTTATCAGCTAACTTTTCACTAACCCTTTGCTTATTCAGTGCTTCAGGGGTTAATAAAGTCTCTTAGAAAGCAAAAGGTTTCCATCTGTAATTGGATCCTTTGTATGTGCTTTCCGCTATAGGAATCAACTTAGCATTGACATCCTCGTAAAAATTTCCATTAGATCGAGGACTGAATGCCCACTAAGGCTCTGTGTGGTTCTGCAATTGATTCACTGAATGAAATCTTATCTAAAATCTTTTTATTTTATGCTATTATGGGCACAGGGGAAAATAGTGATGTAAAAATTTTCGCTGCCTAGTTAATGCACAGTGCCTCTTGGAAATGGCCCTCAGGTCAGCTAAAAAGATTGCCATTTCTATTTCCCACTATTTTGTTTCGTATTACCAGTAATTGAAAAATGTTTCATTTCTTACTGAGTTACATATTGACACTTTGAATTGAATTCGGGGCCTTTATCTTTAATCTTCTCATTAGATCACTTCAGACAATGGCTCATTCTGTGGAGGGCAGGGAGACACAGTTCATCAGTTGCATCTTTTTCGGCAGGAGATAAGGCACATTTAAGACTGTTCTGGTGCTTTAAAGATGTAAAAAGCAGTCTGGCTGTGAAGAAGCTACAAATCAGACCTTATATTGCCAGTGTCCCTGCAGTGGTGGTGCTCTCCAGAGAAATATAGGTCAAAATATTGTTCATAAAACTGGCAACTCTTTTACTGCTTTAAAATGCTGCTCAGTCAAGAACAGGGAGAACCGAAGAGGAGGAACATTTTGCCTTTGAGATCTGCAGGTATATATGTATTAGCTACTACAACATCTTTTCCCTCTTTATATGCTGTGAAGAATAATCACCCAAACCAAATTCAGAAGTTCTGAATGTGGGAATTATCAGAATTCTTTGTAAACAATTTTTATGTTCTCCCAGCCACGCAGATTTAACATTCCCATCCACCTGCTGCAGCCACAAAGAGGACCATGTGCTTACAGCAAGCACTTGAGAGTAACAGGTTTTGCCTGGGAACACCTCATGTCCCAAGAGCAGCTGAAGCATCCCTGACTGGGAGACATTTGGGCCCCTGGGTAACACCATCCTGATTTAAGCAGGAGATCCTCATGGTCTGCTCTTGTGCACATCACAAAGCAGACAGGAATGACAGCAGCAACAATAAGAATAAAGTTTGTCTTTGCTTTCCTGCCTCTCATTTCAATCACTGGAGGTCTTTGCAGAGCACAGAAATGAAAACAAAACAATCCCTTGCCCTACTGCTGGAGGAATGTTGAGCTGTTACTTGGAGTGTGATGAGTGCTCTCCCTTTCCTCTGCCTTCCTTTGCCTCCTCAGTGCAAAACATGAGAAAGTAGAACAAGATAGCAGGAAAGGAAGGGTGCAAAACCAAACAAAGGCAGAACCAAAACCATAATCTCCAAATAATTTTTCTTGGTTTCATGTATTTTCTGCTGAAGGTGCCAAACCCGGTTCCTTTTCACAAAACAATTTTTTAGAGTTATATTAATGAAAGCAGTCATTTTTCCTAACAACTCACATCTGGCCTGAGTAATCCTGAAGGCACCTGACATTGGATGAGCCATGGGACTGTTGGCTCAGCAGTGATATTTGTCATTAGTCCAGGAAGAAACCTCAAACTGGCAGAATTTTCATTCTCCGCATACGCGAACACACACAGTGCGACCACAGCCTGGAAACTCCCCAAGACAACAAATGAGCTGAATCCCAGATTTCATTTCAAAGCCAACCTCAGAATTTCCATGGTGCGCTGAGCCCTCCAGCCCTCCATCCAGAAATCAATGAGGTGACACTGGCACAGAACAAAAATGATGCAGTGACGAAACAGGGCCCCAAAGTACTTTGCAATGACATTTGCTAAACTGAATACCATGGGGGGAAAAAAAAAAATTAAGGCAAATGCCCCTTAATCTCCACAACTCTGTAGTGTCACAGTCTAATTAAACCCTCGGCCTTCTGCCAGGTGAGGGTTACACCCACTGACAGAGGATGCCCTGTGAGAGACATTATAAGGTGACCCCCTCCATCCCAACATCTGTGTTACTGCCCTCAGCCCTAATGAATGCACGTGCTGGAAGAATGACGGGATTTCCTACAAGCTCAAATTCACCCCATAAAGTGCAAAGCGTTGCTAATGTTTCTGTCTGTCCCGCTCAGATCCCACCCCCGGATCAGACAGGCAGAAGAAATGAGCTGGACCCCTCGACTGCAGCTCTGAGCAGTTCCCTTAATATAAATCTGACGCAGAAATAACAGCAATTTGTAACTCGGGCAGCCAGAAAGCAGTGGAACGGAGCAAGCAGCCAGCTAATGGCCTCAGCAGTGCTTCTGAGCCTGAAATGCAATTTCTAGCCCCAGAGGGTGCTTTTGGGAGAGCGATCCCACCTTGCACACACTCCTACTGCACTCCCTTCCTACCCCCGGCACACAGACCTGCTGGGGCTCATGTGAAACTCTGCCCTTGGGCTGTGGCCTCTTCCTCATCCACCTGAGCAAACCAGGTGCAAGGAGAGATGCCACAGAGCAGGGGACCACGCTGCTAAAACTCCTGTCCCAGGCAGCAGCTTCACTCAGCACCCTCTCTGCCATCACTGGACCTATCTTGACACCATTTCCCTGCTATCCCATCCGTGCCTCTTGTGCAGTTTAAGAGCTCTGCAGTATTGCACCTTAAAGACCAGCAATATTAATGAAATTATGACTAAAATGACCAACTCTCTGTCGAGGAACCCCTTGCCTGTAAGGATTAAATGCCCACCTGGTCTTACTGGGCGTGATACCAACAGGGAATAGCTCTGCTTGTTTCAGACAGAAAAGGACATATTTGTCCTTCTCTCACGTATTTACCAGTGAACATTTCTGTTACTCTGCATTCTCATTTCCCTTCCAGACCATAAATGCCCCATATTTTGCTAGACACCATTCAAATACCTTGCATAGAAACCTTAGAAAGAATAAACAATAATAAAAACGTGTTAAAACGCACCCCTGCTTGCAGTAAAGATCCATAATCACGGACCACCCCAACACAAAGGTCTCACAATCCAGTCTGAGATGTTCCCCAGGTCACACTCTCTCAAAAGGTTTCTTTTAAAGTGAATCTCCTCACTTGGCTCAGCAAAATCAGGTAGGTGCTCCCAGGCTCCTTCTCTGTGCACCTCCTGGGGGACAGAGGGCACTGAGGGGGCTGCAGAAGGAAGCCCTGGGGCTGAAAAAGTAGGAACCTGTAGCTGGAAAGCAGTAAAGAGCCAACTTCTGTGCTGGCAGCACTTTAACAAGAAGAGAACATGACTCCACAGGTCACACTGCTCATGATTTACACTGACACGAACAAGATCAGGACCAGGCCCTTGCACTTTGCCATGACAGTAAACACGACAGGGAGCTTTGCCTCTCCTCCTGGGGGTGTGTGCCTTCCCCAGGCCTCTGTGGTACCAGCACAATAAAGAATGCATTCCTGGCAAAGGAGGTCCGAGGAGCTTCCCACAAACAATTCAGGGTTTCTCCTTTAAAACCCTCTGGAATAGCTTCTTAATGCCCGAGCCATGTAAGTCATTAGGTTTCTGTCAGTGTGCTCAATGCAAATGTATGTGCCAGAGACCAGAATCCTGGTGGAGTCTGTTCTGCAGGACATCCATAAAAGAAAATTGCAGTTAAAGTGTCCAAAACAATGATCTGTGGGTGGTCCTCTGGTTAGCAGATGGGCTTCCAGAGTGCACATATAGCTGTTGGGAACAAACACCTCCTTGTTTTTGTCTTGGTAGCCTTGCATGTGAGGAAAAGTTACTGAACAGAGGATTCATTGCCTGCAGATTAGCAGTTCATGTATCTTTGTTGGACAGAGTGTGCAATCCTATTTAGGCAGGTCTGAGAGCTCTAATAGCATTCTTACTTGAAATGGAGCTACTTGTAGACATTTATCAGCATAAAATCACAAACAAAATCTGACACACGTGCTCTCAAGTGGCATGATGTCTTCCACATGAAGCCAAACCAGAACAGGTAGGATGAAAAAAGGAAGTTAAAACTCCTCCTTCCTCAGATCCACGGAGATCCATGCTCCCAGCCTCCTCCTCTGTGCACCTCTGGGGGGATAGAGGGAAAGAACAGCCCACAGCACCCAGCCAGGTCATTTAATGCCAGGAGTGGGGCCCTGGGACAGTGTTTTGGGGCTGACAGAGTAGGAACCTGTAGCTGGAAAGCAGTAAAGAGCCGACTTCTGCACTGCCCACATTACCCTGCCAGCCCTGCTCTTACTGCCCAAGGGACACCTTTACACCAGAAAAGTCTGAGAAGTACAAGGGGTAACAAAGATTTTGGTGCTGAAGCTCTGCTATTTCCCCTGAGAAAACTCTGCTGTGTTATAGCTCTGACCTGGCAGTGGATGGCTTCATAGATCATCTCTGGCCAGCTCATAAAGAGCCAGTCGTCTGCAGACCCAGGAGCTGGCTGGGCCGTATCGCTTTTCGGACCATAATTACACATTAAAGAGAACATAATGAAAGATGTTTTGCAAAAGCTTAAGAGGTGAAGCGGATGACAGGCTTCTGGAGGAACTGGAGCTGCCTGCCTGTGAGGGCTCACACCTGCTGGGGAGAGCCAGGAAGGAGGGAGAAGGGTTTAACCCACACGTGCTCCCAGCTACGCGGCGGCCACAGCATCCCCCAAATCCTCTGGGAACAGCCAGGACTTTTCTGTATGTGATGAGAAGATGGGGCAGATACACCAAGCCCTGTTGTTCTGCATTTTCACGTAGAAACGTTGCCTTTCAACAGGGCTTGAGAAAATTCAGCTGAAATTTCCAACCGGCCTCTTGAAATTTTCTTTCCTGCTTCCCTAGTTCTTTGAAGGGTAAAAATGACCTGGGTAAAAATGAACTGATTCTAGCGTAGGGTTCAGTGTATAGATAATCAGAGATTAATTTACCTCTCTTGGCTTTAATGAGGCCACAATGATCATTGCTGGAATGGGACAATTTGGCCAAAAAAGTACTGAAATTATAAATGTTTCAAAACATTCACTCCAAAGTGAATTAGCTCATAAGCACTTCCAAGGAACACGATGTTTCCTCCTGCAGAGCATGTCTTAAATTTTCCATCTTGGTCTAAATCCTAGAAGAAGTTGTCAGCAGTCAGTTCTGAGAAAGTGAGGGTGTCATTAGCATGTTGCTTTAATTGTGTTTTAAATATCATATTAAACATTTTTTCGTACATTTCCTAAGAAGAGTCTTCTTTCATGAGGTGTCCCAAGTCTCATGTCAACTTACTGTGGCTCAGATGTGTACATGAAATCCAATTAGCACATTCCAAACTTCATTTCCACTGAAACACAATCAATTGTAACTTATTTTTGAATCATGCTGCTTTCTCTAATTGTTAGCTCCAGCCTCTGCTGAATAGGTGGTTAAGCAAATTATTCCATCTCACATATGAAAATTGTGCTATTTATGCTGGCAGCTTTCACAGTTACTGATGAGGTTTCTTGAGCTAATGAAATAATAAAAACACAAAACAGATTTACCTTTCTTAATAAGGCAAAAGATAATGAACTAAAATTAAAATTGAAACTCTCACTATACACAGAGTTACTGTAATATCGTTTCTGGTTTAAATTAATGCCCTTGCTTTGGTTATTTTATTTTTTACATGCCAGTGACAAAGCTAGTTAAAAATCCACTTTGACCATGGTAATGTAAGGATGCTATTACTTTACTGCATTTTTTCGTATTGTTGTGGCACATCCAGTTCTGGTGACTTTTGTGTGTGATCAGGCATACACGAAAGGGCAACACTTTGATTAGACTCTGTGCTGGGCTTCACTGAAGGGCAAAAGGAGGGGTTGGAAGAAAGTGGCTTTTTGGCTTTTTGGTCAAGGACTGGCTCTGTGGGATGCAGCTAAAGCCAGGCTTGTGCTCAGTGCCAGGCTGGGTGAGCCCAGAAGGAGCCCGGCTGCTGTAACAGGAGATACCCCCTGGCACAGCTTCAGAGCTGGGACACTACAACTATGCAGTCCCTCTGGTTTTGAAACATGTATTTCCAGAGCTCAGCACTACTGGTTCTCATTGCAGACAGCTCTTGGCTGGGAATATAAAATCTGAGAAATTTGGTACCGGGCATCTGTCGGTGTTTCTGTCGGAAAACCCGGACAGCAGGTCCAGGAGATGCTCCACACACCCGTGCCACATGGTTGGGGTTTTGCAGGGTTAGCAGCTGGATCCTGAAATCCATCATTCCTCGGGCTCTTTTCTGGTAGGAGTTTCTTGTAGGACAGGGCACAGAAGAGGAGCACCAGCAGAGCCCAGTGCTAATTAGGGACCTCCCTGCCCGAGGGCCCCAGTGCCTGCACATCAGGCAGTGCCCTTTCTTTGTTGCTCAAGGGACTGGCTGCTAAAACCCCTCAGGCTCCCTCACCAAGCTCTCTGCTCACACATCCCTCCCCCGTACTGTAGCACCCAGTTTTCCCCTTAGCATAAAACAATTACACAATTCTGCCCATAAATACCGCGCCGTGAGTTAGCAGCCCCGCTGGCTCTCTGCCCACTGCTGCAGGAGGAAACGGCCTCATAAATATTTGTGCAAGACATCAATAAATTTGAAGTGTTGACTCGAGTACTCAGCTTCCCTATCTGAGACCTGGAGCGGCGCTTTCCGGAGCTCACGTGTTTCTGCCGCCAGAGGCCAGCGATACCCCCGGGATGCTGAAACTGGAGAGGGAGAGAGAAACCCCACGTAAACTCCTTTGGCAAAGCCCCTTCGAGCTACTGATCCTGGTGGAAAAAGGTCCTTGCAATTCAGACAGGGACGGAGGTTTTGAGAAGAAAAGGGTTCCTGGGGCCCACTGCTGCTCCTCGCTTTTGCTGATTCTTCCCGTTTCCCAATTTTTACTGTCCCTGACCACATAAACACCATTGTTGTAGAGCTTTACGTGGCCAGTGAGCTGGGAAACAGCCTCCAGAAAAGCTGGTTTAGGCTGTGCACAAGAATCAGAGGACGATGGGTCACTCTGAGTTTCGGCTACAAAGCCTCAGGACACAGGGACATCGATGTCAGGAGCCACCCAGGTACTTCTGGGATCAGTGCAGTTTAATCTGGGTTGAAACCACTTTTTTGAGCTACTTAGGAAACTGGTTTACAAAGCTTAGTAGACAACTGGGAGTGAGGTAAAAATGATATTTATTAATCCACTCCCATTTCCAGGTTTGCTAAAGCAATTGCTTTATCTCTTCATTTCCTGTGTGTTAAGACGTGGCTGCTGGAACACAGACCCGGAGACACTCCCCACCCTGCCTTGGGTTAGCACAGTCAGACATCCTTCAAGGCACCGTTTGCTGGTGACCAGGGTGGCCCAGGGGCCAGCCCACTGCCTGCAGTGCCCCGTGGCTGGGCCAGCAGCTCGTGCTGGTGCTGTTCCCAGCAGCACACAGCCCCTTCTCCTGCCAGCAGAGCATTCCTGTCTCACAGGGGCCCCACTTACACACTGGCTCTGCGCTCATGGATTGTTCATGGGTCAGTGTTTTCCCCAGCCCAGCCTGGCATCCTCGGCTTCTGCACTGGAATTTGCCATTTCGCTTCAGCCAGGAGAAAAACATCCTATTCCCTCTTCCCTGTTGGAGCCTGGCTGCAGATTATTCTTTCTGTTTTCTTTTCAACACAAGAAAGAGAGCTTTTCCCCACTCAAAAAAAATAGGAAAACCAGGATGAAGGACAAGAATTCCTCCAAGTTTGGGGGAGTCTTTTTGTTATTTTGCAAGAGGACAGGGCCTGGTATGGAGCAACTGGGCTTGTTCCCCTTCAAGTTCAAGTTCTGCTTCATGAAATTAATATTTTAGAGAAAAAGCAAAGCACTGCTGGTGAGCTGAGACCCTGAAGGGGCTGTAGAGCTGCTTTTGGGGTAGATGTGTGTAGCTCACAGCCAAGATTTCACCATCAGCAATCTCATTCTCAGCATCTCCCCCCCTTCAGCAAGAGTTCAACCCCACCAGTCAGCCCTTCTGGCTTTAAAACGTGGATATTTGTGACCCTCATTCAGATAAATGCTACAACAAACTGGACAGCTACACTGAAATTGGAGCTGTTATAAAATCAATCCAATACACCCACTGAAACAGTGGCAACAGGGAAAGGCAAGTGAGAACTCCCCAAAATAATTTGCCATCAAGCATCACCCAACGACTCAGAGAAGATGGCAAGGAGATGGCATTTGCTTTTTTACCATCACCTGGGTAGTTACCACCTACTGCTTTGCTTACAGTGGTTTTCTTCACCTCATTAAACCTCTGTGCTTTGTTTCCTAAAGAAAAGCGATGCGGCAGAGCAGCAACACTCACGCACGGAGGGAGAACTGCTGACTGAGGGGATTTGAGCTGGCAACACAAAAGTTCTTCTTCAGAGGGGGGAAAAAACATCCCCCACACTTGCTCGGCTACCGGAGACCTCTCTCCTGACAAGGGAACACGTTCAGCCGAGCTGGTGGGGAAGGCTCTCCCCCGGCTGCCGGGAGGAGTTACTGGCACCGCACCTGCAGCGCCTTCCTGGAGTTCACCACTGGGATCCCGGTGCCAGACCACAGAGAAAGGCAGAAAAGGGCAAGAACAGCCAGATATTATGTCTGACTGTGGCGACTCGCCGGGGCTCCTATTCTCAATTTGCTGTGACCTTTAGAGCCGCAGAGCCGACACCGAGCGAACAATGCGAGCTCCGCGAGCCCCGGCTCCTGCCCTTTGCCTCTCTCCGAGCAGTTTCCTTGGGCCTGCCAGCCCCACACGCCACACAGCCCGGCTGGAGGAGCGGGGATGACGCACCAAGTCATTTTGATTTGTGGCACCTCCCCGAGTAAGATGTGCAAAGTAAAGACAGATGGTAATGGATCGACTCCAGCGGCTGTGGGGCTGCCATGAGCAGCAGCTCCCACACTGCGCAGAGCGCCCTCAGATGAACTCCTCTGTGGCCCTGAGCCCCCTGTAACACAGAGATGCTGCAGCCCATCTTTTAGCAACAACTTCTGTGTCTTTTACTGTTTTACCATCCTATTTGCTTTCTCTTTTTTCTCCCATCCTCCTGACCTTCCTATTAAAAGGAATGACCTGCCACCACTTCCACACAGCTGTTCTGCAGCCACCACTGTCCAAGTTAGTGGTGGTGCCGTGGCCAAGCAGAGAGGCCTCTCACCTTCAGGATCAACGTGGGGAATCTCCTTCCAAACCCAGGTTTCGACAAGCCAGGAAGCTGCAATGTTTTCAAGAAAAATCTCACCTTTGCAATTGCTCCTTTCAGCCTTCAAAGGTCATCTCAGCACCAGGTACACAGGAGGGAGAAGATTGGGAGGGTTTCATTTAAATTATAAAATCTGAGCCTTTTATAAAAAAAGAAAAACATGGAAATGAACAATACAACGAGGACAACAACAACCTTTGTGGGGTTTAGCCTGATTATTATTAGTGTGGAAGACTCAATGAAGGAAATCCCACACATTTTTTCAAGGTCCAACAGAGAACAACGTGGGTCTCCCCAAGTCAGCCCCCCGGCCCAGCTGAGGCTCAGTTAAAGCCCCTGGTAGTCTTAATAGCAGATTTCCAAGCCACTCTGGTGAAAGCAAGGAATTTTCTCATATGTGCAAACATACCTGACGATTGGCGTAATCCCAAGGAACACACATTAGGTCAGTTAAAATATTCCAGTGTATTGACATTAATTCCACAGCTCAGACCCAAGATCATGTTCTCATTTGTCCGAATAACAGAGCATTTAAATATTTAGCTCAAATATAAAGACTTTCGGCTTGCATAGAGAGGTGGGAGGTGGGGGTGGTGGAAATCCAGGGGACAAAAGTTCTCCTTGTAGCAGGCACAGTGCTGATTTCCAAACCCTGGCAGCCGCAGCCACGGCAAACGCCTGGCCAAGACAAATCTATAAAATTCAGGCTGAACGTACACCCCCTCCATGCTTGAAGGGCTAATAAGCCCAGATACTTTCTGCCTCTCCAAACAGTCGAGCTGCAGAGGTTTCCCCACGGGTTCTAGCAGGGCCAGGAGCACGGAGACTTTATTATGTAACAGCCCACATTATTTAGTGCAAATCTGGAATGCGCTTTATTAGCTGGGCCTTTGTTTGGTCAGGAAATACCTCCAGACAAATGTGATGACACAGGCATTTTTAATTCGCCACTTCACGTTCAGAGCGAATTAGGTGATTTTCCTCGTCGTTCCCTCCATGAAAAGCGACAGGCTGCAAGGTTAGCAGTTTCCCTCAGAAGCTCTTGATGACATTACAGACGCGCGGAGAAAGCACGAGCACATCAGAACGAATTAGCATCACCTCCCTCGCCTATAATCTGAAACACTCCATGTGGTCTCTCTCAGCATCAGTCCCAAATGCCAAGGCACTGGAACAGCATGTGCAAGTGGCTGGAGGCAAGGGAAGGGGAGGTCAAATTCTGTGTGCTTCATACGATCACATTTGTGGTATTAAACCAACAATTACCAGCGAAGTGGTGAGTGAAAAACAAACGTCCTATCTATTACCTAATTTCAAATGCCAGTGTGATGCCCCCAGGACTCTCAGTCCTCAGTTATTTTTTTTTTGACACACTTGGTAACGTGTCAAGTCTTAATACCTGCTCTCAAATGGAGTTGGGTTTTTCCATCTGCGAGCTCAAAGTCATTTTCATTTCGGAGCAGACTTAGAAAAAGGCTGGTTCGACTGCTGCTGAAGTATAACTGGAGGATGTGTTCCTCTGTGGGTTACACTTCTGCTTAGGACAAATAGGAAAAAACGAAGGAGAAATGATGTTAAGTGCAAAATATTTAATCTTGACTGAATATCACTGGAGCAGCTCAGTGCAGACCCAAGGGAAACACCGGTAAAGATAAAGAAAGGGGGGGGGGGGGGGGAAGCAAGCCTAATTTTCTTACAGTGAGGACTAGGAACTGAAACGTGGCCAGCATAGGAACATGCACTTTTGCTAGACTTCAAGCCAGATAATAAAAGAAAAAAAACAGAGGTTCTGTAGAGCTGGGCAATAAAAGAGGTAGCGGTGGCGAGTCTGCACCGGCGGGTTTTTTGGCCGGCGGTTTTAACGACCGGGGCTGAAGATCTGCCAAGCGGAGCTGAGCGGGACTGACACAGCTCCTGGGGTTTGCCTCGAGAGGGGAAGCAGCAGTGGAGGTCTGTCTGCAGGCTGGCCAGGGTGAGGGGGTGGGAGCCCTGCACGGGCCCTGCTGCTCGATGCGTTAGCGGTGTGGGACCCCCTCACTGGGACTCAGGTTTTAACACATGAGGAGCAATCTGGCTGCTCTTCACACGTGTGTTTGAGAAGCACTTCCACAGCCGGTTTTGGGTGTGTTTCTGCACAGTGGCTTTGCATGCTGTTGTCACAAACACCTCAGTGGTGACTGGGCAGAGGTGAAAAGTTAGAGAGGTGTCTTGCCTTGAGGTCAAGCGAATTCAGGCTGTGTTTGTAATCAGTGCGTGCAGTTTTCAGGTGCTGGACAGTCACAGACATTGAGAAGCAAAATGTCATTTCATGATTCATTCCAATCCCAGGGAAATAACCCATCATCTCACTAGCAAGGCACAGTTCCTCAGAAGCCAGCCCAGCAGATGAGACACAGGCAGTTTGCTGGTACTTTCCTCCAGCTCTCAGACACGCGTGGTCTGCAGCTCAGACCGGTGTGAGTGCAGCAGCGAGAACCTCTTCCTCCTCTTCCTTCTGCTAGGCCAGGTTAAAACACAGGGAATCCCATTCTTGGATCTTTTTCTTTTCCCAGCATCCCCCCCTGTCACCACCACTGTGAGGTGAGCACTGCCTGTTGACTTTGTCTGCCCCGATGTGTTTTAAGCCCATGTGTAATTGCTGAGAAACCCTCTCTACCCAAGAGTCAGAGGAGACTCTTTGTGTTTCTTTTTGCTCAGAAGGGGCTGAAGCAGCAATCTTGACTTAAAGGCTGACTCTGATTGGAAAATAAACAACTATAAAGTACAATAAATCCCATTGAAGAGTCCAGTCAAAACATCCCAATGAACAGTTAATGCTCCACTAACCAACTCCAGATGTCACAGCCTTGTCTGGCACTAGTTGGTGGACTGGAGAGTAAGTAACTGTGTAACCTGGAGGAAATCTCTGCTTCTTGCACTTGAGATGAGCTGCTAAGGCAGAAAATGGTTTGGTTTTGTTGTGTTTCTTAATTTCCAAACTGCAGAGGAGTCACAGGTACCTGCTGAAAGCTTTCCAGTTTTAGGGTCCTTTGGGCACCTCACAAGAGCACGGAGCTGCCTTTGAACATCTGATGTTCCTCCATCCCCAAACTTCTCTGGGTTTATTTGTTTAACCAGAGGACATGCCCTAGCAGATTGCAGCTGGGTTCTTAGCTAAAGGTAGTTGCAAATTCCAGCTGGAAGAGTCTGAAGCACCAAAATAATAAAATAAATAAATAAAAAGCACACACACACACAAAAAAGCCCCTAAAAAACAAAACCACCACCACCAAACAAAGCGAAACTTTCAATTATAATTAAAACACATAAAATCAGAAGACTGCAGATGAGTTTGGAAGCAGAAAATAGATGTTTAAAATAGGATTAGACTGGTGCACCCTAATTCCTACAGACTGGAAATTCCACATCTGCCTGCATGATTGCCACACAAAGTGGCTAACCAGGATTTTCCAATGGGTATTTTTAGGTATATTTGACAGGATCATGTTATATATTCTGTGTAATACCACAAAGCAACGTGTGCCTGAAGGTGTCTTCTCCCTTTTTCCAGAATGCTTCCCAGTGCCATGATTCTGCACACATTTACTCACATCATTTAACTTCAAGCAAAGATATGTCTTGGCTTCAGAGGCTTCCATGACATCAAGAATTACTATTCATAATTCATTCTCGGGGTTCCAGTCATATCCTGAGCACGTAGAAGGAGGTGCTGTGAAAGACCTTCCTAGAAAGTTACTTAATAAGATTCTGTTAAAAAAAAACCAATTAGTCTTCATATTCTTTAGCACTTTAGGTTAGTCTGTACAATAATTTTACCTTTAATTAAAAAATTTCATCGAATGACTCACATGAACTTTAACAAACGTCTCCCTTAATGTCACTGACATGTTGTTCATGCTTTGTAAGACCACTTTAGAACTATGCAAATTTGCAAGCCAAAATCTGCTGCTGAGTTTCTGCACTGATTTCTTTAGTGCTTGTAAAAAAACCCCAAAAACCAACCAAAAAAACAAGCCCACAGCCTGTTTCTCAGTTGTCCAGACCATTTTTTCAGTGGAGCATCTGTTTGGACATGTTCAGCCACGTCTTTCACTCCTGATCTGCAAGGGAATAACGCCGGATTTGAAACACAGTAGGCACTTGTGCAAAGCATGAACAATGAAAATTACATCCAGCCTTTAATCCCGGGGATTCTGGGCTGAGCTCAGCCTCCGTGGGTATACATATCCATCCTGCATTTAGTTCCACATATTGGAAGGCTGGATGTTTCCCTGGAAGAGTCACAAGGGAGCAGGAGTGGGATTAAGTGGCTTTCTCTCCATGTTTTGCTATCAGCATTACACATGTAATATGCAGGCACCACAAGCAACTGTGCTGCACAATTGTCAGCCATGAAACCCATTGCTTCCAAGATACCAGAAGGTCTCACATTTCATTTCTTTTCTTCGTGGCCTTGGGAGAGAATGGATGGAAAAGAATCAGAAAAAACTTCCATAAATCTTCCCCCTTCAAGCCTGAGTGATGGGATGTTTCCTGCCAACAGGGCTGTGGGTGTAAAACTGGTCCTTTCACCAAACCTCTCATTTTGGGCTTTAGAACTGCCAGAAGCTGACCTGACTTTGGCAATGGGGGCAAAAGGAAGGGTTTCCCTGGATGCTGAATATGTACCAGTATAAATAAACCACCCCCTTGATGGTATGAAGCAGCTCCTGTTCTCAACCTCACAGAGACCAAGCAAGGTCCTCCAAGGACCAGCTCTTCTACTTGGTGTATAATTTGGCTCCTTGAAGGTCTCAGGCTGGAAGCTCTCAGCAGCAGGAGCTGGATCTGTAACCTCAACACCAACAGGAATTTGTTAAAAAGCGTGAAAGCACCAGGCTGAAGTGGATGGGTATTGAATTGCTCAGTGTAGGGGAAGGGAATCAGATTTTCTGGTCAGTTTTATCTCAGAAGTTCCTACAGAGAAATTGAGGGACATTAGAAAGAAAATGCCTATGGAAGTTAAATTTCTGTTTCTGTTCAGCTGAGCTAATTAGATAAAACTGGATAAATTCTGGAAAAGGTTTGTCATGCCATTGCAGAGAGAATCAGTGCTTACTGACATTCATCATTAAATGCCTCTGTTTATCACCAACCACTTCAGAGCACTAAAGAACATCATTAAAAACCAGTCTTCGACTTTGGCAGCAAAGCTGTCTGTTAAAAGAAATTGTTAACATTTGGCTGAGTGGCATTTGGAAGAGAACTGGCAAAGTAAACTCAAGGGTTAATGAAAGTAAATGAGATAATCCTCATTGATCCCCCATAATCCCCGTGGTCTGAGTGCAACTGTCAATCACTGGGAGAGACTTTTTCCTAATCTGTCCCTCTGTGAATAGGTCACTCCAAACTGAATACACTTTATACACAGACATGTATTCAAACACACACACAGATGCTGAACGTATAAGAAAAAAAAACTTAGCAGAGTAAATTCCAAAATGGAGAGGAAAATAAAGCGTAGCTAAAAATACGGTGCGTAAATTTTAGAAGTATAAAGTTTCTTTTACCGGTTAAAATATATTCCAGCTGTCTGCTCTTACTAACTCACTGTTTCCCATGTAAGCTGGTAGCAACTAATGAATCTGTAAAATCCCTCCTCCATAAAGGAGGAAAGACTGCTCCCATAAAATTAAAACTTACTGTTTAACGGATTGACCCAAGTAAAATATGGCCTGGAACATAAAAGAAATTATTTCAGTTTTTTTTTCAGAGAACTCCTGACATAAGAAATGCATAAAATTCCGTGATGCCATATCTGAGGTTCACATGTTACAGGAGGAGCAGGGTGTGTGAGAGAAGAGCACAGAGAGCTGTGCCCACGACTTGTCCTGGCTGCCTTCAGGCACTTCTTTGGCCCTTCTCTGGCAGTGCCAACCCCTCCAAAGCTGTCTCTTCTTTTGGGAAGCACATCACTGCACACTGAGCAGTGCTGTGCTCCTCCTGCACTGCCACAGCCAGGGGGGGATGCACAGGGACAGGCACCAGACGTGGGGAAGGATCTGGCTCAGGAGGCAGTGAGATCTGGGGAGGTGAATTTGGATTGTGAGGGCATCAGGTCTGTTAGTCCAGACATGCCACAAAAGCTCAGCTGTAAATCCATGCTTGGTTTTGTGTGAAATCCACCCAAGATGCCCAGTGCATCTTTTTATTTATAGCATTTATAAGCACCTGCTTATTCTGGGAAATTTCCACCTAATACTTTGCATCTGGAATTCTTGGTGGTGTAGACATGGCACTTAGGGACGTGGTTTAGTGGTGGACTTGGCAGGGTTAGGTTTATGGTTGGACTCAATCTTAAGGGTCTTTTCCAACCTAAATGATTCTACATTGCTATATTAGAGCAGTCACTTACAGAAAAACCCTTTGGCATTTAGAAGAAAGCCAATCCTTCTGCAGAGCATTCAGACCCACCTGTAATAACGTTACTACTAATGCTGCAGAGGAAAAGGAAATTGTCTGTCAAAGGTTTGGGACAGAAACGTTTCACACTGCCCAAAGGTACCTCTTGATAACACAGTGCAACAGCCATTTTCCTCCTGTAAACACTCAGAGCAAACTTTGCTGCCTAAGCCACCACCTCTAACCTGAGGCTGAGTTGGAAATAAATGCCCCACTCTCGGGTTTAAAGAAAAAGCAGCTTGGTAGCCATTTGGCCTGCAGCCAGGATTAAAGTGTTAACTCCACGTCTGTCAACCTGTCACTTAAACATTTACCAAACTACTGACCACTTCTATTAGAAGACCATTAAACCAGGATTAAGCTTTTCCAGGGTTAAGCTGATGTAAAAATGCAAGGAATGTCACACCAAGGGCAGCACATTTTATTTGTATTGTAAACAGTCAGAAGTTGGAGGATAAAATGTTACATGCTTATTAAATATGGGGATACACCCCTGCTTTGCATTTTTCCTTCCTTTAGCTTCCTAAACACGGACCTGCTATCCTGCAAATATTCAAAATACATAAGGCATTGAGCAAGTCTGCCTACCTTAATATGACAGAATTGGCCATCCCCAAAGAGGGAGGAACCCACATTTCATGAGATTCCTCACCTTCCCCAGAGCCCTCCCCTCCCTCTCCAGCCTGTTATCTGCATGAAATATAATTTTGCTTTCAGGAAGTATCTGTGACACCTCCATCTGAAGCAACGCTTCCAGTATTTACAGATATCAAAGAACCAGTCTTAATTTCATCTGATACTTTAAAAAGCCTTTTATTCTAAAATAAATTATTGAGAATGTGGTGTTGGTAAAATGGGTTGCTCCAGTAATGGGTTTACTCTGATGGTGCAATCAATTTCAGAGGTTGGATTTCAGGATAGCAGCTATTCATCCCTCTCCACATCCAGGCAGGGTTTACCCTCATGCTGCGGTCACCCCACTGCAGCTCACGGACACCAAGGGCAGAGGAGCATCCACTGGAGGAAAACTCTCTGTTGCTTTTTTCCCCTTTGCTGCTGAGGTCAGAGTTTGGAGTTTGGGCAGATACAGCAGCTCCACAGCAGCTCCACAGCATCACAGTGCCAGCCCGGGAGGAGCAGAGGAACTCAAACTCACCTGCTCGGCCATGACTCCAATCCAGGCTTTCCTGCACGAGTATTCCCACTTCTCTGCTTTATTTCAGGATCAGCAGAGCCTTTCAGTAGGTAAAGGCTTTCGGGGGTAGGGACTACAATGCTTTTAACATGAATGATGGGGAGAGACATGGAACAATAGCAACTTCTTCCCACGTTGTGACAGAGCACTCAGCACCCGAGTGATGCCAAAGAGGAGAGGAGCTTTGACATTAACTCTCCTCCCTGTCCCACTCCCTCTCACACCTGAGGTTTTTCACAAGCTGGAGGCCCCAGAAACTGCAGGTACACCCATCCTGCCACAGCTGGAAAAGTATCTCCTGGTCCTCTGCAGCAAGGGAGGAGGCTGAGAACAGGAGCAGGTCAGTCCTGGAGGTCAACAAAGACGGGATTTTTCTCCACTTGTTTTTGCTCCAGAGAGACCCCTGTGCTTCTATTAGCACAAATACTTATTCAGAGTCCCATTAGTCCCTCTTTCTCCTTGCTATCAGCCTGGGAACAGTCCCACAACCCAGAGAGGCTCCACAAAGCACCACAAAACCTGCCTGCAGTGTCCTGAGCTATCAGTGGCAGGAACAAATGGCACGTCTAAGCCTCGTGACACGAAAAAAATGAAAGCTATTTTTCCATCCTCATCTCTAATGACTCTTGTTCTTCGTTCCTAGAAAGCAAAGTCAGCTCCATAAATCAAGAAGTCTGTGGGTTTGGGGTTTTACATTAACACCTTCATTCGTGTTTCACTGTGACCTCTCGGATTAGGGTGAACTGTTCTACTCTGCTGGGAAATGGCAGCTCCAGGGCCAGATTTAGCACCTAGAAAATTTCCCTTGGCTCCCAGATGCCGTAATCTTAAACCTGATTCCCTCCTCAAGGACAAAGTCATGTCTACATTTGATTTCACAATAACTGAAGAAGTTAAATGGGGACCCGGCAAGTCTCTGACTATGGTGGGGTTTGGAAAATAATATTTGGAGCCAGAATTGCTGCTCTCTTGGCTATGGTCTGTACTCTGTCTATCAACCTCAGCTCTGCATTTAGTCTTTCAATGACTTTCTCAAGTACTCCAAATGAGGGAGCTTTGCTCAGTTGGAGAATCACCATCAATAAATACAGCTGGATTGGAATAACTAATGAAGGGTGAAAAACAGGCCTTGTTGCAGTTATTTATAATGCCTCTTAAGACAGTTAAAAGTAACTGAAAAGTCTCTGGAGTTTTAAATCTTTCTTCTCCATGCCACTATTTGCACTCCTTATTTGCTTAGGAATATCAATGGACAGGAGGTAAATTAAACCCAGAATACTCTCTCAGCCTCCTTAATCCACTGTAAAAAGGGAAAAGGGAAAAGAAAAAAGGATCTAACCACATTCAGCAATAACCTGTGGAAAGCCTTGTTAGTGACAGCTGGAGTGCAGGGCACTATGAAATTATCAGTGCTATGTCAGATACAGCACAGCTGAGCAGAATCAAACATTCTCCAAGAATGAGAGAGCCATGGATCTGAGATTATGATCAGACTCTGCTGTAGTGCCCCAAACACATTCCTTGGGATCTCACAGCCGGGTACCTGGATCATCTACAGAGAGATGAGATCTCAGATCCTGCCTCGACGAGCCAGCAGTGCCTCCTGCTGTACTCCAGGCTGCATTTATTCCCACACTCCCAACAATGTCAGGTTTCAGTTACCAAAGAAGCTGCAGCTGGCATTTACAGAGCTGCAGTGAGTGATGGAAGATGTGTCCAACCGACCTCAACACCTCTGGAAACATCAGCCTATCCAAACCAGCTCTGGGAGCCCGAAATACCCGAGAGGCGTTTTGCTCAGAAACCAGATTTAATATGTTTCTGAGTGTGTTTGAGTGTCACAGCACACCAGGGCTAATCCGTGGCACCCAGAGGGTTTCAGCCTTCCCAGCCATGCTCCCCTGCTCTCACCCTCACACATTTCAGCACTGATCCTGCTGCAGCACCTCGACCTTCTGCTGGACAGGCTTTCGCTTGTGCTGACCCAGGACAAACCAGCACAGTTGGGGAACGCTGACTGTGTCACAGCCCACGTGAATGCCAAGTCTGGCTTAATCCAAAAACATCAGAAAAAGGAACTCGGGGTCAATCTTACTCAAGGAATGTGCAAAACTTCCTGGAGGTCACAGCAAGAGAACGAGCCCAATGTTTCACCTCTGAAGCTGAGAGAGGTTTTAAATCCTTTTGAGTTATCAGCCTGCAAAGCAAGGTAGACTGGCAAAATAAAAGAGGGGCTTGTCTCTGCTCTGGGCTGTAACTGGGAGCCTTTCACTGGAGAGGGTTCTTCCTCCCCCTCGGGGTGGTTTTCTGCATATCAGGTAGAAAAATCTCCTTGAAAAACAGCGAGTCAAATCTTTCAAAACAATCATTACGATAACAAAGAAGAAGAATAATGTTAAAGGCTGCTCTGCTGCCACAGCATCCGCCCAAAAGGTTTCTGAAGGCTTTGCAGAAGCTGTTTATGGAACCTCAGAGCAGGGCAGCTGCCCCTGGGGAGGAACAACAACAAGAAGCTCCTCCACAGGTTGGTGCAGTCATTTCTCTTTGCAGGTGAAATGGCTCCAACTGGAGGCTCTGGGCTGTTCTCAGAGCACAGGGACAGGCCACAGGCCACCACCCTTCCCTCCCCAGGGCTCTGCTAATCCCAATATCATGCTCTCAGTAACTGATGGTACTGATGAAAAGGATGTCTGTCTGTCTGTGCCACTCTCCCCCCGTTTGAATCCGTCCTGTTTGCTGATTCCCAGACACTGGGGCCAGGTGACATCTGCAAAGCAGTCTGAGATGTTGGATTCAAAGATGCCATGTGTGCAAAAGTAAGCTCTTCTCATTTCCAGGCAAGTCTTGGGCAACCATGAATTTTCACAGCCCACCTGGGACACTTCTACATTTTATATTTGGAGAAACTGAGGCAGGAGGTGGAAAAAGCACAGAGGGAAAGGTTTTGAGGCAAGAAGGCACCTCTGAACAGTGATAGAGTTAATCCAGGCTTATCCTGGGATGAATGAGGGGAAAATCTTGATCTTGTGCATGCACAGTCAAAAGTGAGTGTATGCAAAACCTGAGGTATTTCTACTCACCTCTTTCCCCCTATAACCTTTTCATATCTCTTTCCTTCTTCTGTATCCCAGAGGAAAAGCCTGAGCCATCAGTGGACAGGCAATCCACATTTTTCTTGAAACTCTATAAAGAAACACTTTTCCTTAGAAAATTATCTGCTCCCTCTGCAGACCAAAGAGAGCATCATCTTCTCAGCATCTGTGCAAACAAGCCACCTTCTAAACCGCTGGAAATTCAGAACTCACCACTCAAGATGCAGCACAAAACGGAGCTATTTCAGTTTTTCACAGCTGTTCCTGAATTCTCAGAACACAGCAAGGGCTGCATTTGGGCAGCCACGCAAAAATATTAATTTGCACTGCTAAGACACTTCTCTTCAGCCTCACTGACTGACTGACTGAGTTCCAAAAATGTCCTTGAGGGTAAGTGGGGTTAACCAGAACGGTAATCCTGCTGACATTAATAGGAATGTGAGCATG
>JAWWES010000051.1:5739019-5760990 GCA_035583135.1 Lophotriccus pileatus
TTCCAAAAATGTCCTTGAGGGTAAGTGGGGTTAACCAGAACGGTAATCCTGCTGACATTAATAGGAATGTGAGCATGTGCCATCCTTTCTGAAATGAAATAGCTGATGCTCACTGTCAGCCAGAGGAGGGAAGATGCACAGCACCTGCATCCTGATCACAGACAGCCTGTGCACAGCAGCAAGAAATGCCCAGAGTAGAATTTCTACAAGGGAAGAGAGAGAGGCTTCTCTGCTTCACACACTAAGGTCTGTCAAAGAATATCTGCAGGAGGGAAATTTAGAATTCATTTAGGGAGAGCTTAAAAGGGAAATGTGATGCTAAAGAGCTCCTCAGAGGCTGAGAGAGTGGTCCTGTGTCAGTGACCCAGTGCAAACTCTGCAACTTCACAAATTCATTGCTCCCACAGCTGATGGGAGGAATGAGCTTGCATCAGGCTGCTGCAAGACAGTTCAGGAGGATGACTTGGAATATGTTAATTGCTGTTAATTTTGTGATTTGCTTTATCTGTTCCACCATCTTTTTGCTTAACTCTTTTTCACCTGCTTGTCTGTTGAATTTAAGCATCCCAGTTCCATTTCCCAGGGCACCAGTTAAAAGGCCTTACCAGAGTAGGTTCCTTAATTCTGACCAGTAAGGCAGGACCAGGTGTGATTGCAGAACTCCACTTATCCTACCCAGCCAGCAATTCCATCTGATGGACTTTCTGTCTGCCACAAGTCTTCTAAACCCTCTCCATCTTAGCAGAGCAGCAGCTTCTGTGCCAACCTGAGAAAGTTCCACCAGGCAATCGGGAACTCAGACTTTATATCACATTTTGCAATTTTTTTTTTTAGATGAAACAGCCCAGTTTTTGGCTTTCTCTGCAGAAATTAGACCTTCCCTGAGTCTTTTTCTTTCATGCATATTCACAGCTTTGTGCTGGGACCTAATGAGCCCCTGAACCAAAGCTGACACAGTCAGTCTCAGGCAGAATAATCTCTTCTCACAGTGCACCTAAGCACTTTTTGGACTGGCTTCCTTTCTCTCAGACAATTACAGGTGATTTTCAAGAGACAGATGTCAGATTCCTCCTTTGTCTGACAGGCTTTTTTTTTTTTTTTCCTTCTTACCAGTGTCATTTCTGAAGAATAACTAAAAAGCTGGCATTTCTAGGGGATTTTTTCTGACCACACTCACCATGGGGTTGTGTTCCAGCATAACTCCCCAGTCATTTCCTATTTTTCTGTTGCAACTGGTAAACAAGCACCCCAAAAGATCAGCACACACAGGGAGGAGCTGTGGGTAGTCTGCTGGAAAATGACTGCAGTCAAGCACAATTTTATATTTATTAAGAACTCCCATGAAAAAAAGAGCTATTTTTCCTACTTATACACTTAAGAATGACGTCTAGCTGAGCATTTTATTACAGTCTGATAACCAGCAACATCCTTGGAGGGATACAATTACCTCTTACAACCCCTATGAAGTGCCTGGCAATTAGAAGCAATTAAGATCCATCCCCCTTAGCCTTTGGTAGCTGCCACCCAGCTGGTTGCTCCAACCTCCTGCCCATCTCAGTGGCCCTTCACTGGCCTCCCTCCCATTTATCTGTGTCCTGAACTGAGGAGCCCAGAACCAGCCTTTCACTCCCTGGCTGTGCTTTTATTAACTCAGCCCCACGTGCCTTCATCACCTATACATTCCTTGTTCCTTCCCTCTTCTTGCTTTCCCTGTGAGAAGATAAACAGATTCTTTCAATCAAAGGTAATTTTAATGGGTTGTTTAATTTTGCACTGTGCAAAAAGCAGATTAATAAAAGGATTTTGCAGTAACCTCACAGTTTTTGGAGAAAACTTCAGCCTTAATTCAGCCTACTTTGCAGATACACTCTGAGTGCAGGAAAGCCTGAAGGAATTGAAATGGGGCTCAAAACTGAGGGCTTGAGCAAATGTTAGACAGCTGCATGCATCTTTCTGAAGTAAAACAGATACTGAATGTAGCTGCTTGGAAATGAGGATTTTCTGCTTCTGCTATGCTTGTCACCCTGAGAGTTCTTCTTGTTTTATTTATCAGTTTGGATGCACCTGACCTTGTCTGTTCTGTCCTGAAAACCTCCTTGTGCAGAGGCAGCAGCTGGGCACCCGTCCCACTGACAGCCCCGAGCAAAGCAACCCCATCACCCAAAAGGACGGTCCTCTGGTTTGTTTCGGGTATTTTTTGAGCAAAAAGAGGGAAGGAAAGGAATTTGGTTGAGCTTCACCAACCTTCACCAGGAGAGATGCAGGAGGAAACCCCCCTGGGTTCTCAGTTCAGTGCCACTGCTGTGCTGTGGCTCCCTCATGACCACCCTGCCTCCTTGTCCCAGATGCCCCTTTCAATGTCCTTGCCTACAAACTCATCTGGGTAAAATAAACACCTCATAGAAGGAAGGAAAAAGTCACTCTCTGTCCCATCAGAGGAGAAGAGCCTGGCCTGAGCACTCTGCACTCTGCAGGAACCACAGCTGATCATCTCCTGTCTGCCACCAGCTGGGACACCATCACTGGGGACAGTTCTTACCTGCCCTGCCACGAGGACAGTCTTTTACACCAGAGAAAGTGTCCAAAAAAAGCATTTAAAGCAGAATAAAAACAGCCCACATCCACTTTGCAAGGGGGAAATGAAAATGTGAGTGCTGAGGAAGCAGAGGATCAGTCCTCTCGAGCACAGTAAACAACTTCCCCACCTCCAGGATCATTTCTTGGCTCCTCTCTCTTTAAATCATCAGTGTCACGGTGGAAAAACCAGAAGGACGCAGTCCCTTAAAGCTCTTTCCTCTTTTTGCCTGTTGTTTAATTAAATTATCCTATAATGAAATCTTTCCCTAATGAGTCAGTGTTTAATAATTTATTAGCCACCGAAGCCCTGCTTGGAGTCTCATCAATTATGTATCACAGCACCAGGCACTTTCAATCTCTCTCTTTTTTTTTCTTTCATTTCTCATTCACTTCATTAAAAGCCCCAGCCTTGCTGCTGCTGGGTTTCAGTTCCCTTGCTCACACACAGAGGTCAGTTCACTGATATCCACTTTGCCCAGTGCTCACCAGGAGATGTGTGTGTGCCTGTGCTGCTGCTTTAACATCACCCCTGGCATCTTGGACATGTGTGTCCCTGCCTTTCTGCCTGGGAGCAACAATGTGCACTCCTCTCAGATTTACAGAGATTCTCACAGAGGGCCACACGTGGGTCTGTTTGGAGAGCTATAAAATCTCTTAGCACTTGTGCAGCTACACCTGTAAGATTAAATTTGTTCACGTATCTGTGCAGGAATGTCTCAACACTTCCATTCCTGCCCAGGTCTGTGTGCCAGCACACTCCTCTAACTGCAGGGAAAGAGTTTGTCTTATTATTCCACTTGTCTTTTTTTGTTCTCCTTGAAACAATAGCACAGATACACATGAGCAGTGCAGATATGAGTTTGTATCCACTGAGGGGGTTAGGAAGGGACTAAAGCACACATTGCTGCAGTACTGACTGTCACCCACGGGGTAATTTGGGGAAGGGAACCTGGCTTTCTGCTTAGGTTTCCCATCCCATTCACCATCAGCTCTCTGCACTAAGCTTTTATATGGACCAAGCTCCTTTAGCCACACACAGGTAATTCTGGAGTCAGTAATCCCACTGCCTGTTTATCATGGATGAATTTTTCTGTGAAGAGTTGTGTAAAATAGACTGCTATAAAAGAAAAATTAGTCTGGGAAAGTTTCTGCAAAGAATGGTTGACCTTGGAAGAGTTATTATAAAAAAATTTGCCCTTTTGCCCTGGCTTGTTTCTGGTTCAGGTTTGTTCAGTACCAGAAAAACATAACTAGCATAACTAGCACCACTGACTGATCACAATGTTTTACAGTCTTTGGGTCAGGATTTTCCAGCAGGTCTGCTGTTTTGGTTACAAAACTATGCTTTTTTCAGTAGCCAGCTTGAAAAGAAGAGCAGAGAAGCTTTTGGTGCTGGCTGCCTTTCACTCTAGTCAGATTCTGACTTTGTCCCACTTCCCAGCTATTCCAAGAGAGAGACAGCACAGGCACTGGGTCACTGCATGTTCCCAGTGACCACACTCTGACCAGGAGGAGCCTGGAGCAGAGGTAATCCCTTCTTCTCCTCTCAACAGCCAGCACAGCCTGGTGCTGCTCCTGTCCCTGGGGACGTGGGGTGGGGACAGTGCTGGGCCTTTCTGCTGCTCCCACTCACCAATGTTCCCAAGGATGGGAAAATCACAGTCGCTCACATGTACATGCATTTGCATTTTGAATACTTAACTAGACAGCTGTGTATGGGAAAGGGGTTTTTTTTTTTGATCAATTTATACCCCGAAGCACAAAATTTGATTTTCCTCTTAATTATCTTATCAAGCATTTCTAGAAGAGCTGTTAGCTGTGACAATCTCATCAGGCCCTTCAAAAAAAAAAATCTACTGAGGGTCCTTTTTTACCTCAAATTGTTTCTTTCGAAGCGAACGCTTCCCCACAGCCACAGCAAGAGACACCAATAAAATGCATTTTACCAATTAAATTATTCAAAAAAAAAGAAAAGGGATGCACCCCTCCAAAACAGCCCTGTATTGGTGTCACTGGAACCCTGTGTTGCTCATCAGTAAATATTCTGTGTCAATAGGCCATTAAGTATTAATCCCAGTGCTGGCCATCTGAGAACTTTACATCAACACTCTTGTTATTTTACACATTGCTCCTCATCTCATTAAATGACTCGTGCACAGGGCACAGGCTCACAAATGAGCCCACGTCGATAACACACGGGGCAGCGCCTCTGAGAAGGAGGGGAGAGAATCCCAGGAAAATGAATATGTCTGGGGCTATCACGGGTATTTATTTACACTGAGAAGAAAGGGAACCCGCTCTTGAAGAGCTTATTGTATTACCTAAGCTGAACTTCCAACATATGTTCACTCTCAACCACATCCTGGCTTCTTTTTTTCTTTTTTCTTTTTTTTTTCATCCCTAAAAGCAAATTTGGTGTTAGTGAGAGATGCCAGACTGACAAGCAGAGTTCCCCTCTCGCTGCTCAGGCTGCTGCCCAAATGTGCTCCTCCCCAGGCTCAGCTCCCTGCTGCTACCTGATGCAGACAGATGATTTCCAGGGTGAGAACTGAGCTTGCTGATTCAGCCCTGTGGTACTACCAAAGAGTAACACCTCCAGAAATGCCTTCTCTGGAACGAGAGGGACAACAAGGGGAGAGTTGAATAGTTTTGATTTTTGCTGCATTAAAGGCAAAAAGCAGGAGCGACAATTTAATGGTGAAAAAAATGGTACATCAATAAACAGTGGGGTTTTTTTTCAAATTATTTCAATATGCCCAACATTGTTCCTCCCAACAAATTCTCTCCAGGCTCCTAATTTACGATCTCAAATCAAACTCCCACTTGTGACTTGTGTAAGTCACCCTAGAAACATTTTGATTCCCCAACTGGCTTTTTCACTTCCTTCCAAGTAACGGTCGTGCGAGCCCACAAAGTTACTCCAAGCAATTATTCAAGAGGACAAACTAAGAAACACAATATCCTGTATCCAGCTACCAGAGATGTCCCCACAGGATTGCTCAGGCTGCTACAGGAGGCGACTGACAAAAGTTTTGAAAAGTCCTATTAGTGACATATGTGGTGAGACTGAAGGGGAAAAAAACTCTCGCTCCTTGTTTTCACTGCAGGAGGGAAATAAAAGCAAGGGGAAGGCAGGGAAGAGAGATTTGCAGGAGGTGTCGGGAGCGCGTGGCAGCGCGGCAGCCGGACGGACACGCGCGCACACGGACAGGGCCGACGTGGCAACTGCTGCTCTGTGATTGCATGGCTGCGATTCCCGGTCGGAATTCGGCAGGAATTGGTGTGTCTTTGACAGAGCGAAATGATGACGGTGCAACAGCTGTGCTCTGCAGCGAACTGTGCAGTGATACTCAGGTTTTATGGCTCTCCGGTTTGATTCCCAGCAGCAACTATCCTGTTATCCGTGGTCGAGGCAGGTTAGCACCTGCTAAAAGCAATTTCTCATAAATTAGGCTGTGTCAGCTCGTGAATGGCCGATCCTTAAGCCGAGGGTCTGCACGCCCCGGTGGCGGCTCTGCTGGTGCAGATGGTCCCCCCGTCCCCACACAGCTGTGCACCCCAGCGGGGCCGACCCGGGAACAATCGGGGCAGTGTGAGAGCCCTGCCAGGGCGAGCATGGGCACCCACACCTGTGCTCTGCAGATGGGGCTTGTGCTCCTTCCCTTTGGGGGATCCCAGTGGAGGAGCATCCAAACCCGGCTACCCCAGCGTTTAGGAGAGGGGTCAGGGGCCTGGCTCAGCACGGCAGGCAGAGCCCACACCGTGCACAGGGTCCCTGAGCAGCCCAAGGGAACTGTTCGTGTCTGGCACTGGGAAATGTGTCATCCAGACAGGAGTCAGCAGGCCAATGGCTTGATGCATGAAGTGGGGCTCACCTGTCCATGCTGGATTCACAGGATGACAGAACATGCTGAGCTGGAAGGGACCCACAAATACCATCGAGTCCAACTCCTGGCCCTGCACAGGACCATCCCCAGGAGTCCCACTCTGTGCCCCAGAGGATCATCCAAACCCTCCTGGAGCCTGCCCCTCCTCTGCCCCTGCCCAGGCAGTTGGGACTGCAGTGAGGTCTCCCCTCAGTCTCCTCTTCTCCAGCTGAACACACCAGGTGCCCTCAGTGTCCTCACACGGCTTCAAATCGAGGACCTTCCCACCTCCATTTCCCTCCTTTGGTCTGTCTCTAACAGCTTAATACTTTCTTATGTTATAGTGACCAAAACACTAGTCGTCATTTTTACATAACTTATTTCCAACCCAATACTCGAAGGAACATCCTGGGCTCTCCTTCACCAAATATCTGAGGCCAATCTCAGCTCTAAGTGTGTGCTGCTGTGAAGAGTTAAGAGCCCTCAGTTCTCCCTGTTTTTTGGCTGCTTCGTGCTCTCTGCATAGACCCACCCGTGTCTATTTGTGCCCACTCATGGGCAGCTCCAGAGGTGTCCTCATACAGCTTGACCCAGAAGAAACAGCTCTGCAGGTTGACCTTGGCATGGACAAGCTCCTTGCACACACAGATGGAACATTTCCTTGACACAGACAGGCCTTACATTTCACAGAGCCCAGCAGGGCACTGTAAGTGCTTTGGATCAGCGAGGCACCTCAGGAGAGCCCGCGCAGACCGGGACGAAACCCGATCTCGTGGCTCAATGTGTTAGAACAATTTCTCGACTGCGCTGAAAACAAAGGGCCACGGGGCAAACAGTCGCGTCTCCTGAGGAAACAGTGAGAAAAGGGCGAGGTTTCCATGAGGCATGTTAAGGATCACCGAACAAAAATGAGCATTTATGAACAGAGGGGAGCAATAAAAGCTGGAGCTGGTCAGTTGACTGACGGTGGTCAGAGCGCGAGCGAGCAGCACGACACACTTCCCAGCCATGGCCATCCCACTGACTTGGTGTTGTGGAGCAGAACTTCCTGCAGATGCCACAATTATCACGTTGCAGACCACGGATCCTTGTTTTTACGTGGGCTGCTGGGATCCAGACCTTGCCTTGCCTTGCACAAGGTCCTACCCCAGGCAGTGACCTGCAGGAAGCCAGCACAGCCTGCCCATAGGAGGCACAGGGGGAGCATCACCCTTCCCCACTCCCTTATCACACCTGCTTTTACTCATTTTATAACTCTAGACTTCCTTTTCTATTTCTGACAGTTTTTTTACCATCTTTGTTTTCATTTCCAGTGTTTGTGGTTTTTTTTCATATTTTCCTCTGTGTTTGTTCTTCCTACACAGTGTTTATCATTTTTCTTTTTCACTCAGTCCTACCATCTCCTGTGCTCTTGAAACTGTACATTTCCCCAGCTCCTTCTTCCTCTTTATCGGTGGACAGCTTTAATTTTTTATCCCAGGAATTTCTTTAGTTGTTGGACAAGGTACTAAACCCCACCCAGAGATTTAGGTTTCCATGCAGAGGGATGCTGAGCAGACCTTTCACCCTTCCTTGGGGGCAGTGATAACATGACACACTTTTCAAGCAAAACATGGATGTAAGAAGTTTCAAATTCACATCAGCTAACAAGCAAACGGGACTGGCACACCTTCCTCCACAAAAAGGGGTAATGACTCTTGAGAAAAACATTAAATATCATATTTTAGCAGTGGCCACGGAGCAGACCCACATCCCACTTCGGTGGTGTGGGTATGCACAGCAGCAGAGCCCCAGGCAGCCACCCCTCCTCCAAAAGAGCATTTCCAACACATCCAGTTTCCAAATTAGCAAGCAAACAGCGTGGATGGTGCAGAGTTAGTCACAGGGACAGCTGCACCCATCGCAGCATTTGCCGTGTCTCTGAACAACAAAAAGTAACATGGAAAGCTGGAAAAAGCCGGGAAAGGCAAGGGAAGAAAGTCACGGTCAGCAGGAGCACAAAGACCTCAGTTTACAGCAGCAGACGGGGGGGATAAAAAGCCAAAACCCACCAGAGTCAACTTCATCTGTCATAGCCAAGCTGATTGCAATCAATAGACACTTAATGGTCTCTCAGAGTCCCATCTGGGCAATTAGCAATAGCATTAAGCAAGCAAAGACGTATTGTAAGCCTGTTTCTTCAGTGGAAGTGACAGAGAAGAGAAATAGGAAACCAAATTGCATCTTTAGATCCAAATTCTTCTCTCATTAATACTGCATGAAACCTACTGCCACGGGCAAAAAAAAAAAAGGGACAAAACTCAAACTTGTGTTTTCTTCCCGCGATTTTCCGGCTCTTTTTTTGTTTGTTTGTTTTAAATTCAAAACATTCAATCTCAGCTTCGAACTGTAATAAAACCTATCAAAGTCAGGAGGTAAATATGAGTGCCAGTGAAGGAAAGAGTGGCCTTTGGAGTATTTATTTTACCACCAAATAAATCAAAAATAACGATTTTGAATGCCCAGGCCTCACTGAAGTCAAGGAGAAGCGTTCATGTTTTCCCTTTTTCAGCCCTAAAATGCAGCAGGCATCCTCCCAGGCCTTCTGGAGATAGAAAACAGCACTAGAAATAATTGGAAAGAGTAAAGTTTTCCATACATCTTTTATTTTGTCCGTGACAAACACTGAAGAATAACTTTCTAATCGGGCAGAAGTATTTAATGTGCTTTCAGTTTTATTAAATATGACACTGCTGCATTATAAATGACAAAATTACATATCTATAAGTCATGTAACTAAAGTACTGTCTCCACTGTGATCTCAGGACACTTTTCCTGAGAAATGGAGCTGATCCAGAGTCCTGCCCAAATTTAGTTGATTGTCCTAAATTTTTCTCTTGCAATTCATCTGACCTGCTATTGTGCAAATTCTGACCTGTGATTTCAGAGAAAATAAAGGCTAAGATTGTTGTTGGATTGGGATAAAACTTTCAACATGTTGTAAGCTGTGCTCTTTTAGTGTCTATCAATCCAGATCTTCCAAAACTAACAGAGAAAGTAAATTATGAGTATGGGAAAATCCTGTGTGAGCTGTGCTTAATTAATATTGCACAAGCAAAATGGGAATCTGTGCACACAGCTGGCAAATTGGGTGCAGTCTTGCATGAAAAGTAATTACCTGTTTTGTGTGCCACCAGTGAACTTATACACATGATACAAATTATCATACAGTAGTCAAGTCTATAAAAGAAACAAAAAATTAATTTTGAAAACTTTTTATCAGCTCAAGACTTTAGAGAGCCTGCCAGAGTTGGACTGGGGTGTTAGACTCCATAAATTTTGGCAAGTTATTAGCACCTTTCCATATCCAAGCGGGGTTACCAGGATCAAATTTGCAGCAGATGCTTTTAACTTAGTCTGTGGAATTTTGCAGACAAAACAGACAAATGACACAAACGCATGTCAGTTTGCCAATGGAAAGTCATATCCTGCCTATTCATAAGCTCTGCTGAGCAATTAAAAAACTGGTGAAACGTGCATTTGCTCTGTGGCACAGCTCTGAACTGAAGATAATAATCTCAAAATGATGGAGCAGGAAAACACCACAGCCCTGGGCATGCTGACCCTGTATTATGGTAACTTAGAGCATCACTTCCCGCTGTAACAGAAACTCCTCAGAGCTCAGTGTTGATCCTCTAAGAATCAAATGACATTTTAAACCTGCAGTGCTACTATTTTCCTTATCTTCGACCTACTGTAGGAAGCAACTTTAAATCTGCCCTGAGCGGAACCTGTTCTCAACAAACTTTTCAACCCTTGCGCTGGTGCTGAGCTCTGAACTGCAGAAGCAGCAGCTCACTTGCAAATCCTTAATAAATCACTTTATCTGGAATAGCTGCCAGCAAGATAGAGCCCGTGTTTCATTGCAAAATCTTATCTGAGAAAGGGTTCTTTATAATGCCTTTAATAAACGCTGCAGAAGTGACAGACATAACAACCGAGCCACAACCAGATGCCAGGTTGTGATTTCATTTGGCAGAATAGGTCTCTGAAATGCTTCTACTCACTGGATTTCTTCCTTCAAACTCCTTCCTTCCTTCTGCCACGATGAGTTTTGCAAACATATACAAAAGGTGGCACCGAGACAGCTTTGTGACATATTGACTGGGTTAAGCAGGTCTGCCCGGGAGGACTTTCAGCAGGAAAGTGATACTGAAAGCAATCCTGGATCCTGGCTGCTCGCTCCTGATTGATTTACATAAATGTTTATGTGACTCTGGTTTCATAAACATTACATGCAACGTTAAGGGATTTGCAGGACAGATTTTTACAGCTTTCCATTTGGTCTCCATTTATCAGCTGAGACAGAGAGCAGACAGAAAAGGGCCAGGAGGAGAGGCAGAGGAGGACCAGGAGATCCAGGGTCAGAGGTACTATCCATCACACTAAGTTTATAATTTCTAATGGGCTGTTATTAAATGTTTCTGGGGCTCCCCAGTACAACAGAGGCATGGACTTACTGGAGTGAGTCCAGCAAAGAGCAGTAAAGATGATCAGGAGTCTGGAGCATCTGACAGATGAAGGGAAGGTGAATGCTGGGTCTGTTCAGCCTGGAGAACAGGAGCCCCTTGGGGAACCTTATTAATGTGTGCAAATACCTGATGGGAGCTGGATGAGAAGGTGGCTCAGGGATATCCAGTGGCAAGGAGAGGCTATGGGCACAAAACCAAACGAAAAATACCATTTAAACTTATTTTAAGGTTAGAGTGGTCAGGCAGTGGACCAGGTTGCCCAGAGAGCTTGTGGAAACACCCAAAACCTGACTAAGCAACCTGCTCTGGCTGACCCTGAGCTGGGGGTGGATCTCCCAAGGACTCTTCCACCTTCAACACTTCTGGGGCTCTGCTGTGTGGATGGGATCCAAGCAGCAAGAAACAGCCACATCATCTTGATTTTCCCCATCTGAAAGGTTGGACCTGTAGCAAGATACTGAAGGCAAAAGTGACTCTTGTCACAATCTTGAATCTGGACATTGATTTGGTGGCACAGAAAACACGTTACATTTTGTCATTTATTGCTGCCAAACACAGTGGCAGCACTGTAGCTAATTATTTTCTCTCTGAACACGCTGTGGGTGTCTGTATGCAAATGACAATATCCTGCACCTGGGTATAATTGTCATTATTAATACTGACATAAATGAAATGTTAATTCTCGCTAATACATCAAACTGTGGAATGCTTTAAGAGCAGAATCTCTATAATGAAAGCAATTGGGCTGTTTCTTTGTAATTTGATGGCCCACAGAAGTGCAGAAACATGTCTTATGGCTTTACAAATCTGTGATAATTTCCTTCAACTTTTCCTTTTATTGCCTTGTCATTAAATTCCCATTGAGTTCTTAAAACAAAAATGCTTAAAACAGATGTGGCTGTTAAAGTTACAATATGAATTTTACAACCTTAAATTTTATGACACTGAAAGAAATTTCAGCCACCAAAGTGACAAGAATGGAAGTGGAAGGCAGCTCTAAGGGCAGCAGATCTCCATAATTGCCAAAAACTTAAGCTAGCATGATGCACACATTATATTCTAACTGTCCAAGGCAGTGTTCAGAAAGAAAATTATTCAAAACCCCATCAATCTTCAAGATTGAAAAGCAAAGAAACAAGAAAGGGAAAAAATTAAAATAAGGAAAAAATGAAAGAAAAAAAATTTCTTGGTTCCCCTTCTGTCTTTTACCATTCTTCTCTGTGGATCTAATTTATGGGACCTATGAGTTAATTTCACAGTGATCCACATAGTGTCCTTCAAGCAATTCTAGGGCAAGGATTCATTCTAAAAAAAAAATAAAATAAAATAATCATTTTCATGATATTTTGGAGAGGAAATTCAACCTGCATTTAATTTCTCTATAAAAACCCTGATATCTGGTTTCGGCAGAAGCCTCACTGTGGGTAGACAGACAGACAGAAATGTAGACACAGTCTCTTTATGCCCTAAAATAATTCACAAGTGTAGGAGCGACCCCTCACAGTACATTATCCCACACAATATGTTTTCTGATCTTTCATGTGAACTGCTCCACGCTAATTCCTCGTTTCCTGGAGAAACAGGGTTTTTATTTTATTTTATTTCTTGGTTCCCCTTCTATCCTTTATCAGTTTTCTCTGTGGATCTAATTTATGGGACCTATGAGTTCATTTCACATTTGCTAAAGTCTATTTTATTTCAGATATGGACTGGCTGACCCTCTTGAAAATAAAACATCCATAATTTGGTTTAAACCTGCCCTCTTCTTGTTGTGTATTAAGTTCTGCACGCTTCAGCCTTGTAATCAATCTTAGCAGTTTTCAGGGAGGGTTTAAAGTGAAAATTCCAGCCCAGAATAATCTTCAGTGAGACTTTGCCGTCTCCCCCTGTGCTGTGAGAGCCACTGTGAAGTTTTCCTGTTGGGTTTCAGTGGGATATGTATTTAAATGAAGACTGGTATAACCCAATTAACCCATGCAATCAAGAAGCTACAAAGATTGGGGGTTTTACTTCTATATCAGTGTTGTTCTTTAACCCCCATGAGTGTCCCTGAACCACGCTGCTCCCTGTTTCTTTTCTCTAACTCCAACTCTCCTGCAGGTGAGCCATGTAGACTTTTTTCCTCTTCCCCAACTCCTTGTCCTTGCTCATAGTTTGCAAAGGACAGGGCTGAGGCTTTCCAGCCTTGTGCTGGTCACTGATTTACTGCTTTTCCTCCCGTGCCCCTCCCTGTGCTCGTTATTCCCACAGTATCAAGCACATCCTAGAAAAGGCAGCTCTGTCACTCAGCCACGTGATGACGTACACTTTTGGCTTCAGCAGGGAAAAAAAACCCTTTTCCTCTTCCAGTCAGCCCCAGCTCCAGCTCCTCTTCCCCAGCAGCCACATTACCTCACAGTTTCGGCAGCCCTGCCTCTGATCTCCCCCTTCTCTCGTGACTGATCTCAACGCTGGCCAGGTAACTTTCCATATTAGCAGCTAATCTCTCTGCTCCCATATGGCTGGGGTCAGTCATCATTTCCATGACTTATTTGTTTCAATATCCGTAAAAAGTGAGGAAGTCCTTGGCATCAAGTAGCTTTAAGTGATGTCAGGGGTCAGCTGTGTCTTTGTTCCAACACCGTAAACGTTCCTCCGTGCCCGCGCTCACCTCTGAGCGCTGCCCTGCCGCGGGCTGGGGGTGACACAGGTGTCCTTCCATCCCATTTAATTTACTGCAGGCATTATTATATTCTATCTGCAGCAGTTCAGTTACAAATTATATGGCCCCTTTTCCACCCAGCCAAGTTGTAGGAGCCTGAGAAACGTCTGGTAGGAGGGTAAGTCTGGGGCTGACGGGGAAATCGGATAAAATACCGTCTCGTTTCCAGCATCACCCTGTCAGCAAGTCTCAAACCTCCCTCAAAATCTGCATCATCCATGCAAGGTCACAAAGGGAAAAGAGGGCAGAATAGATCTTCAAAAATTATCTTTAAAAAAAAAACCCAAACAAACCAAAACAGGCACCTGAGTTGCCAGAAAGCAGAAGGTCCGTTGCTAGGGAAGGATGTGTCTCAGTTTGACAGCTATCAGTCCATTTTGCTCAGGCCCTACTGAACTTCATCTGGTTTACAATTATTTGCTTATAATTCCTCACCTGTTACTGTGTAAAAGTTTTTTACAAGTAAAGCATATATATATCTGCCAGCATCTTGGCTCCTCTGTCATCTAGACATCTTCAGAGTGAGACTGAATATCTCTTTTGATTAATGCTAATGCTTGATTAGTGTACTAAAGCTCTCATGGCTGGTAATAAGCCACCATATGGGAGGAAGCACTATGTGAAACATTTAGAGACTGGCATGAGAAGATCATTTAATAGCTCTCTAAACACTTTATTTTATTATTTATTGTAGCTAACTTTTGCGTGCAATAATACAGTATTATCATTATTTGAAAGGTCAGAAATCGCTCTGATGTTAAGACCCCCGTGTTCATATATACTGAATTTTTTACCCGGCTTCCAGACATTTATAATGGAGCTCCAGACAAGGTATTTCTCTGCTGAAAGCATCACCACCAGTTCCCATGCACAAATAGTTTGGACGTGACATAACAAAGCCAGTGCCTCAGCCCAGGCAGCCCCCAGATCTCACAGCTGTGCCGTGTGACTGGCTGCCACCCAAGCAGCGATTTGCTCCCGTCAGAGCAGCGCAAAGAGATTTCACCCAGACAGCCAGGCCAGCTCCTCCCTCGCACTGCGGGGCGAGGAGTCCGAGCCGCGTTTGTCAGCACCGACCTGCGTGTTTTCAGCGGCGGCAGAAATAGATGGGGCATCATCCACAAGTAGAACCAGCTGGGGGGTCCCCTGAGCCAGCACTGTTTCCTTTTGTGCTTGGGGAAAAAAGAAATGCGCCGAGGAAACGATGGGAATAAATTCCACCTGCTGCTTAAGGACATGTTCAAGAGCTAATTAAGGCTTTTCCAGTCACGAGCCAGAAGGAATCAAACAGGAGGAGGAGCTGAGGGTCTGTGTAAGGTTTTCATCACATGAGGAAGCTCAGAGTGCTGCTGTTTAGAGCCTGACATCCCGACCCACCTGGGTGATGCCTCTGAAGCTCAGAAATCATGTGAAAATAACAACCTCACACACGTTTCACTGAGAAATTGTTGCCTCCTCCGTTCTTTTTAGCAAGGGTTTGACATTTGGTGCTTTGGGAATCAGCGTGGTGCCTGGATCTTTTGCAGACCCCAGTGTGGCTGCACCTCTGCCTGTGTCTGACTGACTCACACAGCTCAGAAATGCAGACACTCATCAGAAGCTCATGGAAGCCAAGTAGCTGTCTTCTCTACTCAGTTGCAAAAGGGGGCTTGTAACAGCATTGACTATTGCAGCATTGATGCAAAGGTGAAGCAAATTGATTTTGAGAAGCACTGAGATATGATGGTGATACCACCATGGAAATGTACACAAGTAAATTAACTTTCACCTTATGGCAGCATTTGAATAATGTGCAGTAAAAAACTTCTGGGACTGCATATTAAAAGGGGATATAACAGTCCTGAATAGCCAGGTTGCATTAAAGTTACAGCATTAATTCTTGACTATTCCAGTTTTTGAGTGCTGAACCACTTTGATGGGAAAGAGGAATTTTTTAGTTGATTTTTACCTCCTGTGGGATGTGCACATGAGGACCCATCAGTGTGGCAGTGGAGGCAGAAGTCCAGTTTGGCTCTAAAAACACCATCGTGGAGTATTTACTCCTTCTCACTTTGATTTCCATATAAAAATATATGTAAAATAAAACTAAGTGCTGTTTAGTAAGAGTTATGTTACCAAGACCAAAGTCATGGTTTTTGTGTGTGTGAGTTCTTTCTGCCCTATACCTTTATCATGCATTGTTCTGTAGGTTTAAATTAGAACCTCAGCAATATATTCATGGTACCCCACTGCCTTAATGGGTTTAAACAGTTCAGTGAACTTGGGTTTGTATAAGTTTGCTGATTCTCAGTTGGTCCTGGTTCTTTCAGGCTAACTGAAGGGAAAATCAGTGCAAACTTATTTTTGGCACTAGAAGCAGTGGATCTGACTGAAAACAGAATAACAGGAGATTGGCTGAAACGGTTCCACTACTACATGGTCATTTTGAATGTTGAACTTCACTTTAAGCCAAAGAACATGCTAAAGAAAATAAAGCTTGAATATATTGTTCCCACATTTGCAAACCACTAACACAGGAATATTTTTGAGCATCCTAAATATTCACCATTTTTGGCTATGACTTTATCTCAGTCACCATCTCCAATGCCAAGTTTATTTTTAAAGAGCAGTCTAGTTCCTGCTCCTTCAGGTTTCTGCAGACAGTTGTTTTGTTTTGCTCTTCCCATGCTATGAAAAATCTGTCATTCAGCATTTAATTCTAGCACCTAACTGGCTCTCTTGAGACAACAGAGGAGCCTCCAACAAATATGAACCCATCAAGATTCCCAAGTAGGATAAAAAACCCCAAAGTGAAGGCTAAAGCAAAACAGCAGGTCAGGAAGCTCAAAGGCTTGTAGCATTGATTTCTTTGGCACAAAAAACACTGGCTTAGTCCAGTCTGTCCTCTGATTTAAAAGGAATTATCCTGAGGTAAAAATGAAGGAATGCAGTGGTGAATCAGGCTCATTGTCTAGATTTAGTACAAAGCTGAGATGAAGGAGTTGGGCTGCATGTGATGCAAGGTGTAAATGAACAACACGCGTGAGCAGGGCTTGATCCGTTCCTTATGGCACATGTGAAACTTATCCCAGGTATTTGTCTGCACAGCTCCTCAGGCCATGTAGGACTCTTCTGTTTTCTAAGAAAAATATTGAGCTGATACATCAAGACTTTTGAAAACCACTGGAGCCAAATGGCACAGTGAGACTCCATCATTTCTCTGTCAGGATCTGGAAGAAGCCCCTTTTAACTGGGAAGAGTTTCAGGGTACAAGCTTGTGATTGTCAAAATGGGCTTGGGAGAGATTTGCTGTCCTTGATTCTACTCCTTTCCTGTGATTGCCCAACAACTGTGCTTGATTTCTTCACCCCTTCTGAAGGTTTGAGGGCTGCTCCTGCTGCTGCTGCTCCTTCTCTGCTCCTTGATATCCAAAGCAATACCTGTCCCCTGTCCTGAATAACCTGCAGAAAGCAGGGCTTTGGCTGCCCAGTTGCACAGGCTGCAAAGGTTCAGGTGGGAAGAGGCTGTGGGGAGAAACCAGGCTGGGGAAGAGCAGACCTCATAAAGTCCTTAACACAGCTTTCAACAAATATTGCTCCACTGGGCTTTATATCCCCCAGAAAAGTTGTTGTCAGGTGACTCAGCCTGACTCAGGCTGTTTTAAACTCTGCACTCTTGTGCATCAGGCACCAGCACAACCAAGAAGTTCATGAGACCTTCTGGGTGTCCTGTAACAGGACAGTCACATCCTCATTAAACAAGGCTTGTCAATTAGACTGGCATTTTAGTGAAGTGCCACACACATTGAGCACTTTTTAAGGGGGGACAGAGAAAACCAGAGAAGCATCCACTGGAATATGCAAAGCTTCTGCCCAAACACTGCAGTGTTTGGAGTTCTCTTTAAAGCCCTAATGGTATGTCTCTAGACAACGAGATGTGACTTCATTTTAAATACATGAAGCACATTGAAAATCACAGTTATGAGGACAATCTGAACCCTTAAAAGCTCAAAGAGCAGAGCCAACTGACCTTTCCTTACACCAGTGGGGGAACTTCCCCATGAAGCTGGAGCTGAGGGATTAGCAGCACTGTCAGACTCACAGGGACCATGCCCTGGGTGTACCCGAGACTCCCAGAGAGGCAAGTGACGCTTCTTGAGGCAGCTTCCTGCCTTTACCTCTTCTGGAGAGTTTCATATCTCGCTATAATCTGACTGAATTTTAAACAGAAACTTAGCTGAAAAGGGGCTTCTCACTGTGTTTCACAATACCTGGCACGGACTGCTCCAACAGTGAGCACAAACGCCCTAAGAAAAACACCAGTTCAGCCATAATTTCCTGTCTTTCTGTTTCTGCTTCTCGGGGTTATGCATACCATTACCTAGAGCTTAGCAGCGTTGTGAAAGACACTAACCAAGCGTAATGACTTGGGGAATTCAGCTCACTTTAGAGTTTCCAGAAAGTTTTCTCCCCCAAGAAGTTTTTCCAGCTATTTTATAGGCAGCAGAAGGAAAAACAGTTTGCCCAGGCAGCAGCAGGGTGAGCTATCTTTGGATGCTGTCAAACGCAGAAGGCATTTGCTGGGCAACCCTCAAAGTGTGCATACCACAAGATTTTAATCAAGGAAACTCAAGTTCACGTCCTATTTTGCAAGAGGTATATTCCCCAAAAGGCCTGGGCATACCTCCAGAGAAAACTCATCGCTGCCACGGAGCAGAATTGAGATGGCAAGCGCTTTGAGGCCGGGAACATCTGCGTGCTGCTCCTGCACCGCCTGACGAGCACTGGCCAGCAGAGCTGAGACCACAGACCGTGCCCAGGCACTGCCAAACTGGGGGGCACTGGCACTGCTTTCAGCACTGTGTGCCTGGCAGCAGCCCCTTCAAATCCCGTTGGTGGGTCTGCTGAAAAACTCGGGAAGGTCCCCCAGATTGGCCAAAAGTTGCAACAAGTATTCTTAGCCTTTTTCTTTCTTTCTTTCTTTTGTTAGGCAGATAACTTTGATTTGGAAATGTCTGTTTAGCTAGGAGACAGACTAATTTGGGAAGCCTGTTCTGTTCCACAAATGCCATTAGGGTTATACCGGCCCTGCTAGAAAAACCATCAACAACCGAGAGACAGATTCTGTTGTCTTTTCTCAACTAAACTAGCACTTCTATAAAAATAACCCCGTAGAAGCTGACAGTTACTGAATGAGAAAAAGATCAGTATTAAAATAATATTCAAATGGCATGATAATCCCTCTTTTATAATACCAAAAAATTAATGGCAAGTGTGATGATGCTCGAGACTAATAGGGAGCAAAATATGCTTCTTTTTAAAGGGAAAACATCTGCTCTGCTTTGTTTTTTCCCCCCTGAACACTGTGAAAATAGTTGGTGTTGCCTCAGGAGGTAGAAAAGGTTTCACTCCTCTAGTAATGCCTTCATTTTTCTTCTGACCCCTTGGATCATTTAATTGGGCTCCTTTTAAAAAAGCCAGTCTGTAGGTAAACTGCATGCAAAATTAGCCAGCTGGGTCCCCTGCCAAGAGTGTGTCATTTGGTATCTGTGAGTGCCAGCAGGGTCAGGCATGACACATGGTGCAGTTCTGAAAAGCAAACAACCTTAAGGTCTCGTCCATAAAACAGGGAAGGCGTTCAGGGCTGTCTCGGGCTCTTTCAGCAGTTTCTCATGCATGACCAGAGGTGTGGATTTTATGTGCAACTCATAAAGAAAACTCGCCAATTTGCACGCCACAAGCACTAGCAGGTGATGGCTCAGGGTAGCAGAGGAGGTGAAAAAACTTTGGCAAAGACATTAAACTGTGTCTGCACGTAAAGAATACTCTTTTCCATTCAGTGCAGGCAGCAGTTGCCATGTGAGGCTTAAGGAGCTAAGCAGCAAGTTAAAAATATTGCTGGGAATCACTTCTTCACGTCCCAGCGGGACCAGCTCAGCCCCTTTGGGAGGTGAAATTTTAGGAATCTACTTATAAGTGCATTTTAATTTTAATGAAATGCTCCAGCAGGGCCCACCCTTCGCTTTCAGCTCAGAGGTGGTGCTTCAGAGAGCCAGCAGAGAGTTAATGGTGCCCTGGCCGTGCGGTTGCTGGCACAAAGCGCTGGGTGGATTTTGCAGAAGGGTGTGTGTAAACGAGCTCCAGGCATCTCTGCAGCCAGCTGGAAAGCCCTTGTAGTAACAGCATTACACTGTGCTGGATGCTGTCTGTGGTCATTGGGTCTGCAGCAACGTGACACGCTGAGATTTATCTGGATCTCAGCAACAGAGAAACAGTTTCCTGAGCAGAGTAGAGCAATCTCATCGTTAATACACCATCACTTCCATCAAGTCACTCTTACCTGGAATATCTGCCTTGCCTTCTGTTCATTTCCATCCAAAATCCAGCTGAGGCTCAGGCATGTGATGAAGTGTTACCTGCCTGCACACGGTGAGGAGCCATCAGACATCCTCTGCTGCGAGAGGCTCCTGTTTCCATCAGTTACCTTTGTTCCTCCCCTGGGTCAGTCGTGACCCTGCCACCCCAGTTATCCACTCCTTGAGGCTGTGCTGCCAAGTCCTCTGTTGCTGGATAAATGCATTTTTTTGATGAGAACTTTCCTACTTCATGTAGGAAACAGAACATGGAAAACACTCATAAAACCAGTGATTTAGATATGTCGTGACATTTATACCCTGCTCAGGACAGGCCCAAATTCAAGCCCCAGTGGTCCTGTATTCATCAAGCCTCCTCCCTGCCTCACACCAGCTCAGTAAAACACACTCCCAACACCTCCATGTTTCCAAAGAGGCTTCACAGGCCACGGCTGTTGTTTGCTGAGCTGTGGACAAGCTTGCAGGTTCAAAACATAAATATCTCCCTGATCCACAAAATCAAGAACTTTTACTCCTTTTGTGTACTTTGGTATTTGAGTCTTTCGGAGTCTGACTTCTCTTGTCCACGAGTAGCAACGCTAGAAGTTCATCTGTGGGCTTGTTTATGTGAAGTACGTGGAAATACCGACAAATTCATTGATTCCAGAAGTTGGAGATGTAAGAAAAACACGCGGTGTTGTGAGACTCTCAACAGTCATAAGACTTCGATGTTTTGAATGATGGAGTTTCCACCACTTCCACTTGGAGACTGCTCCAAGGCAGGTCTCTGTGTACTCATGTTGCTGTTACTCAGCAGTTTTGTATTTTCACTACAAAACCACTCCTTTCATATCATTCTTGACATCCCATACAGAGGAAATCCAAAGTATGGAGGTTTCTCAACTCTCCATAACACTTAGGAATATGAGATTAATCCATTCATGTGGTCCACTTAAGGTTATCACATGATTGTCTCCAGGAAATGAAAGGGGCCAGAGCTTTTACACATTTTTAAGCATATACAAACATAATTATTTAAAAAAAAAGAACAACTCTCAAATCTTCTCGTTTAACAAAGAAGATATTGTTTGGAAGATAGAAAATAAATTAATTTTCTACTATGACCTCATTAAGACTGGATTTAAGTTCCAACCCAAAAGAATTTTAGAACAACATTAGTCTCCTGCCCTTAAATCTCCATCTATTGAAGCTGTTCTATTTATTAATTTCCCTGCTGGAGAGCATATTTTGACTGGCCTGCGAGCTGAGCAGACAGTCTCTCCCCAAAATCTCACACACGAGGGCCATTTCCTTATTCATTTCTTCTCAGTAAAAAGGGTGTTTCCAACCATATCATTTTGAATCAAAGCACTCTTGACTCAGACACAATTGTTCACGTTGATGGACAGATGGGGATTTGATCCAGACCCAAGAAAACAAAAAAGCAGAAAGGGCAGTGCCTCTCTTATCTTCAGTGAATGAACAAGATTAGCCATAACCTGTTCTCTTCTCACCATACAACAAATCCAGTGTGTGCTCCCAGCACAGCCACAGATTCACATCTTGTAATTTTAAATACAAGACATATATAGCCTGAGGGAACAAATTACTCTTCTGTATTCAACATGCTTCAGTGCCTTCAGAGGACTGTGCTTGAGAAATACAGTTACTTTGCTTGGCAGGAAAAGCCTTTGAAAACAAAGGAGAGGGCTCTCTGCGATGAAAGTCAAGTTCATCCCAAAAGCAACAAAAGAAAGCAGTTTGGGAAGTTTGGACGGGCTCTGGCGGAAAATTGTCAAGACACGAGTTCTCTTTCTAAGTGGCACTGTGCAGCAAATTGGTTTTCTGTGCAAGCCCAAAGCATGACTGTCTTAGCAAGGAAAAAAAAAACCAACCAAAACACAAACCCCACCGTTTGAAAGGAGCAGGGCTCTGTAGCCCAGCCTTCCCGTTGGGAGCCCGGAATGTGGGAGCGCTTCTGTCCC
>JAWWES010000051.1:5761068-5813362 GCA_035583135.1 Lophotriccus pileatus
CCACCGTTTGAAAGGAGCAGGGCTCTGTAGCCCAGCCTTCCCGTTGGGAGCCCGGAATGTGGGAGCGCTTCTGTCCCGTCACCCCTCTCCTGCCCGGCCGCTGCTCCAGCCCCAGCTCCTCAGCAGAGCCACTGTTTCCTCATGTGAACATGCAGGAGGAAGGGGATCCCAAATGCTACTGGAATAAAAATACCAAAGGGAGATGAGAAGCCTGTGGGTCTCTATAAATAAGCCCGAGGGGGTTTTTTTTGATGCCCCCCGGCAGCTGCGCCACCCGCGCGCGCACGAAATCCACGCTCCACACCCACGCCAGCCAGGCTCACACAAGAGCCACGAGGAGATTTTAAAAGCTACGAGGCTTGAGAGATCTTGTTTCCTTCAGCATGAGTGGGTTAGAGCCTGTGAAAGCAATGAAAGCTTGCTGTCTCAAAAAGAAAAAAAAAAAAAATTAAAAAGAAAAGAAAGAAAGAAAAGAGATTTGTGTGGAATGGCCTGACTGAAGACACAGAACCACACAAACAGTAAATGTGTTTTTACCAAGCAAGAAGGGGGGAGCTTTTTTATACTGGATATTTAAACAAACACATGAGATGCTCCATTTGAATTTCCTTTCCCCCCAGGCTTTGCCACATGAAGATTTCTATAGGACTGCAAACGTCAAATACAGAAATTGTTTCTATTTCTCTGCCTGCACCACCCCCTGCTAACCAACCTATACTACTTCTACTTCTTCTAATTAAAAAAAGTACTCTTAATAAGCTTTTTCAAGAAAAATCCGATTACAAAGACTGCTGCTCTTCTGTTTTCCAGAGCTGTTTTCAAATATGATATAATTCTATTTCCATTTTAAGTGGTCCAACTGAAAAATATCAAAATATCACTGCTTGATATTGCATCCGTTCAGAACATAATTTCAGGGTTTTGCAGCTGACTATTTTTGTTTTCCACCTCCTCTGGCAGGGCAGGAGGGTTTCCAATTTCTTCACTTTCTCCCTCTCTACAAAAAAAAACAATAGAGCTTGTAAGGAGCATGAAAAGAGAAAGAAAAATGTAAAAAAACCTGAAAGAGCGATATTGCTTTGCCTAGGGGGTGTAAATTGTGTTTATTTACCCCCTTTCTCTCTTTAAATCTTGATAAGATTTAATTAGAATGCCATTTTCAGATACAGTCCTTTTTAAATTATTATTATTATTATTGAATTGAGATTTCTTTATGCATTTCAATCCAACATTTGAGTCCAAACTAGACCCCTATTTTCTCTTAAAAGTGTAACCTAGTTCTAGATGCTTCTCCTCCTAAGCAGTTCCGTGGGTTTGGGAACAATGCAGGTTGCATTTTCCAGTTTACAAGTAATAAAGTGTAACTTCCAGGAAGGAAACCTGGGATAAAGTATCCTGTCATCTCTCTCTGTAGAGTGGCTGGTATGTTCATCTGCAGAACAAAGCAGGCAAAAATACAAACAGACAGCAAATGTCACTTTGGTACAGACACAATTGCCCGGGTGATGACAATACCTTTGTCGTTAGTTTGTGGCTGTGCTTCTGTTTCTCTAAGTTCAGTGTTTTCCAGTCCACTCTGACAAGCTGAGTTCACATACAGACAAATTCTACTGAGCATTTTCTTGCTAGAAACTGTCATATCAACAAAGAAAAGGCACACACAAAGCTTTATATACGTGGTGCCTACTAACGTAGACTCAAAAAAAAAAAAAAAACCTTTCAAAAATAGTATCTACGCTCCCTGCAGCGAATTTGATTTTGTCTGGCCTGTAACCAAAGTCCCTTGATACCCCAGTTTTATGAGGGTGTGATGTAGTGGTAAATCAGGGCCATACTGATGATCTAAATCAGACTAACCAGCATGTTTTTCATTTCAGGAGCAAAAAAAAAAAAAAAAAAAAACACAAAACAGAAAAAGTTTGTGAGCGAAAGTTTGCCAGTTTCAGCACTTCCTGGCCGCCAAGAACATTTACTGAAAATCAATGGGCTGTCCAAAACCTAATGTGAGCAGGAGTTGGAGTGCAGCTGTTCAGAATCTATACCGCTTCCTAGGCAGAGTTTCTAAGCCCTTTCAGTCCTTTAGAATAATAAAAATGATTAATGGGCTCAAACACTGTGAACCAAGTGTTTTGAAGTGTAACCTGCTACTTGTAATGCACTCAGTATTTCTGATCTGCATCGTGCTGGCATAGGGTGCCTCTGGAAGTTAATGCTGAAACGGGCAGAGTGTGAAATGACTGAAGAGAAGCTCACGATGTCTGACGGCAAAATCATTTTCACCCGGACCAAGGTACTGTTCACAGAGGCAAAAAAAAAGAGAACTGACTGGAAATATATATAAATATCTGTTATTTTCTATAAACATGTTCTAAGGGAGCAATTTGGATACCTCACAATACCTTATTGGCAAAATGATCCATCTCTAAAGGGACACCAACCTGTCGTGTGGGAACACCAAGTGTTGGGTTTTCTCAAAGACCGCGCAGCAGAAAGGGGCTCAAAAACTTCACGGAACAGCTTCCTCCACCTGGGCCTTCCATATTCCTATCCCTGCTGGGCACTGCCCCAGCCTTAAGCACAACCCTTAAAGCCAGTTTTATCCAGGTCAGGAGGTGGTAGATCGTGCAAATAATGAACCCCCGGGGCGCAGTAAATCCTGGTGAGCAGCAGACACCGGTCACCTTCCCTCGGGAATCAACTGGCATTTGCTGCTCCCTGAAAAGCATCAACTTTAAAGGAAAAGTCATCAGAGGTGGAAAACCACCCACAAAATACAGTGGAACAGGAGGAAGCTTGACCACTGGATTGGCTCCTCAGGATCCTGGCAACCTGTACTTCCCTGTCTTCTCGCTGGGTGCAAGAGAAGCTTGGGAAAGCATTATAAGGAATGCTCAGCTAACATTTAGAGAGAGGTAATGTGCCAAGTTGTTTTATGAAACCTCCAACTCTAAATTTACAGGCCTTATATGCAATATTATTTTGGGGACAGCATATTGTATTCATTAGATATTTAAAATGGTATAAACAAGGCAGTAGAAGTACTCAAATTGCTGCAAGCCAGATGGGGATCTTACCATGATACCTCCCACAACTTGGAATAACTGTTTTTTTTCGAAAGCCCCAAGTTATTCTGCCCATAGCCTGGCAGATGAGTGAATCTCCTGGGTCAGCACTGAGCTGTGCCATGTAGGGCAGGGATTTTTCTTGTCCCCTCTCTCTGCCAAGGAAGGACACCGCCTCCAGCCCAAGCACTAATGCACAGGAGCAGAAGGTGCATGTAGGCTTAAACAAAAATAAAAGTAAAAAAAAAAAATTAGATCATGCAAAGTCACATTTCTGGAGCATAAGGGAACATTTTGGTCTAATTATCTTCTTGAGCACAGAAAGAAAAGGAAACATTTTACCAGAGTCAGTTTTTAAAAGAATTATCCTAGGTAAATTGATCTGCAGAGAATTGCTCCCAAAACTATAAATCATATTGATTTCCTTGCTTTACACTTCTAAAGGGTGACCAATGAGTTATTGGAAGGGTGCACAGAGCTCTCGGCCTCACAGATTGAGGATGTGGCTTATTCCTGCCTGTAATATGGATTTGCAAGATGCAAATGATCTCTGTCATAATAAACACAAAGGGAATTATTGTGTTCCTGACCCAAAAATTGAGAATAGGCTCTTAGGTTTCCTAGCACTACCTGACTAGATCTGATTTTCTTGAATTTCACTGCATTTGCACAGGAGTTAGGAAAGAACATTTATTCTTTTAACTTGGGGTGGACCTTTACAGCTTGTAATCCCATGCAATCATTAAATGCAGTAAAAGGTATTAAAACATCTCCTTTGGTACTTTCCAGTCCTTCAGCATACAACGTTCTGCCCTTCCACTGGTGTGTAAAACAAATTTGAAAATCCAACCACTACTAACAATGGGAAGCTAGCAAAATGCTCTTATGCAACTATTGTATTCTCGGGTTGTTCTGAATTACTTAACAGCCAGTGTTTGGAGCAATCCTTAAAATATTACGTTAGATTTCCTAATTAAAGTTTTGCGGCAGCCGGATTGACTTCTCCGGGCAGAGTTTGGCAGGATTGACTCATGGTCATTCTACCTGACAGCATTCCCTTTTGTGGGAATGTAACCCTTGCTGTGAAAATGTTGTACTCAGCAAACCTTAGTTCCGCTCGTAAATCAGTCCGATGAAAGGTCTGAAGGGCTGTTTCTGTGGTGCAGTTAAATTACACCCAAAGTGCGACTGAATTTGTCCCTCCTTTTCCATCAAGTCCAACGTGACTTAAAGAAACCTCCCCGAAAGATAGGGAGCAGCTTAGAAAGCCAGATGAGAGTTCTTGAAAGAAAGTAGGTAGAACTTGGGTAAACATTCTCCAAGTTTAAAACAACAGGCTGAAGCATTTGCCTTTGATTATCAATTTTAATGTGTATAATAATGAGACTCGTTCTCACCAGGACAGGCAATAACAAAAATAAGTTGTGGAGTGCTCGCGTTCAGGTTCCTAAAATCAAACTCCTCCTTGCAGTCAAAATACTGCAGTGTAAAGCTGGAAGAAGGATGGCTTTTGATTCACGTGTGAATGAACTCCCCAAATATTTGCAATTCTACAGGATGAATTAAATGGAGGATTTCTGGAGGACTAGTCAGGCTCTCTTGCACCGGCGGTGTTGCTGCTGCTGCCACAGCCGAGGCACTTTGATGCTCTTGTATCAAAGCCCAACCGGTGCCTAATTTGGAGCCCACCCAAAATCCAGCTTTTTTTGGCTTGCTGCAACACCAGCTACCTGGAGACAGATGCAACTCTATACGGGTCAGAAGCAACTTCAGTGACGGCCCCGAATTACGTTTTGCCTCACGCACACAGCGAAACATGGCCAAAAGCTCCAATTCCTGAGCAGGTCTGCCAGTCTATGGAATTCATAAGTCTTCCCTGCGGAGGAAGATGATATCTACAAAATGTTTCACCTGATGTTTTAAACAAAAAAAAAAAAAAAAAGAAAGAAAGAAAAAAGCCAGGTACCCATGAGAAAATAACTGTTCAAATCCCTTCCATTTTCCTTCACAGCCACGTGTCTTCCTTTTGGACCACAAATACATAGTATTTTCAAAGGGAAGGGGCTTTTATTAAAAATTAATACAAGTTTTCTTAATCTGATTTACAATGCACATATTGATTATTGTGCAACTGAAAACTGGCCATTTTCCAGCTCTGCTGCAGTGTAAAAAAAAAAAAAAAACCACAATCCTGCACCTCCTCTCCAAATGGATCAGTGTCCGAATTCTTCACAGGGATTTTTCTTTCATTGCTGGTAATTGAAATAACATCAAACTTTAACTTCAAAATACTGTTCTAACTCAGTGTCAGGTTTTCAAATCTCTCCTGCAGACCATCATTCCTTCCACCAGCAGAGCCACGGCCATTCCCAGATCCAGAGGTGGGTTCATAATTGCACATGCTGAGGTGAGTCAGCAGGACCCAGGTATTTGCATTTAATGCTTCATGCAAAGCTAAGAAAGGCGGCACAACACAAGAATTTTGCTCTCCTATTGTGTTATTAAAAAAAACCAAACCAACCTCTTAAGAAAAAGGTCAAAATGGTCACAAAACTTACTTTTCATTTAAATGAAAATGTCATTTTAACACTTGTCCATGCAAACTAATGTTATGTAGCTGTGCTCACAGGTGAAAATCGGTTTATTCCTGTGGTCAGAAACAATTGCAATAAGAGTGGCAGGATCCCAGCCTGCCACAAATCATGTATTGTTTGGGAAATTTCATTGTCTTCATAGTACTAAATATTTTTTTCTGCTACAGCACGAGGAAACAGGAAGGATGGAGTAGAGGGATCTTTTGTTTCTACAGGAGAAATTCCAAGCAAAATAGTGGGAGGGTATTTAAAAAAAAAAAAAAAAAAAAAAAAATAAAAAAAAAAAAAAAAAGAAGTCGAAAATTCTGGGTATTTTTTTCATTCCAAGCCAGTAGTGGAAATTGATTAATGAAGCCCGTCTGCAGCAAGCATAAAGGGCCAAATCTTCAGTTCATATTAAATAGCAAGCTCCTACTTTTGAAAACCAGGAGGAGGAAGGGGACTTCGAACCAAAGCACAAACAGGCACATTTGATCGTTTAGTGGCGAACGGATCAGGCGCTCCTCAGCTGCAGGGTTTTATTTTTGTGCATTGTGTCAGCGATTGGAAACCATATGTTTTAAGACCAGCTTCAATGGTATCAGTAGCTACAGTCGTCCTCTCGGATTACTTTTTACTGCCTGCCTAATTCTGAGCTTTAATAGCTAACATGCACTTTGTTTATCAGTTACAAATGTTCTGAATGTTGATGAAACGGGCTAAACAACACACACTGGCTTATCACCAGTGCTAAAGACTGAGATTAAATGTGTTTAATGTCATGGAGTGTGACTGTGTGAAGAAGGAGTTCCTAGAAAGGAGAAGAACCATCTCCAAATCAGTGGCTCTGGTTCTGGATGCTGAATGGGGGATGCACTTGGATCCTGACACAGCTCCTGAAATCCCTGGGAGAATCCATCCTACAAGGTGCTGAGCCTTTTGGCACCTAAAGTGCAACCAAGTATAGCATCACTGAGCCCCCTCAGATGGCACAGCCCATCCCATAGTAAGTGTTTTACTGCACTGAGGGCAGTCTGGTGGTATTCAAATTAAATACAAGTTTAAAGTCTTTTCCAGAATCAGATCCTTACTACCTTGCAGGCCTGAGCACTCATACACGAAATAGCTCATTTTTCAGTAATGCTGTTTAGCTGAAAAGCAAAAAAAATGAAAAGTAGTCTCTACCTTGTGTTATTTATCCTCTAATTACTTGAGGACAGAGTACCTCTCCTCTGTTTTAAAACACTGCATAAATTAATGATGTCCTAACAATAACAGCAGCAGCAATTCTGGGCATTTACCAGAGAGGAAGCAACCATTAGCCTTGAGAATGAAATTTCACTGCAGTCCACAAAATAATGTGTTAGGAAATATTATGGTTGCCAACTTTTGCAATTTTGTTGAAAGTCTTCTAAAATGTGAGGGTTGGGGTGTTTGGGGTTTGTTTTTGTTTTTTTTCCCCACAAAGCCTGAGCTCTGGCATCATGTGAAAACATGAAAATGTGAGATTTTCTGTTATAATTTTAGAAGACAAGTAAGTTACTCAGCATTGTGGTTGCAAAGAGAAATTGAAAACATGAACCCAAAGGCTAGAGAACAATTAGTAAGAGCCCAAAATGCATTGCTTTTGAATTTTTACACTTTGTAAAGTCACTTCTGACTCAGGGTGTTCCTGTGCTTGGGGTTAACCATACTCAGTACCCTCATAAATCCTCTGTGCCCTTTTTGAGAACTTCTCACCTTGGTTTGTGCCAGACAGTGGCATCACATCTCAACTGTCAGGGTGGATGGTGAAGGTCAGGGTTGGCTCATTTCTTACTTTTAAAAAAGAAACCAGTTGTTTGTACTGATGCAGGGACTCTGTTCACTTTGATGAGGAGGTCAGCAGCATGGTAATACTTCCTCAAGGGAAATACACTTTCCATAGTAACTAAAATTTGGGGTCTCGCTTCTCACCTCCTCCTCAGAGAGGCTGTGTGGCCGTCAAGCTCTCCCACACTAGGGGATAAACTCTCTGGATCCCAAACCTCTGGCAGAAGGTTGTTCCCCATGTGCCCTAAGGAAAAGGTATGGGCTGGCTGCTCAGATCCCCAGGGGTGGCCAAGAGGACCATGAGCTCCTAAATGTGTCCAGGACAATGTCCCCCAGCCAGTGATTTGGAGCACTTCCATTTGGGTCTTTCTGCACTGTTTCCATTTAGTGTTTCAGTACGGGAATAGGTACAGAGGAACAAGTCAAGCAAAGCCCCTTCTCAACCTGCCTTGGTTTTGGACCAAAAAATATTCCACTGCTCTGAGAAATGCCTGGTTTATATGCCTGCTGATGCCCCGGCTTGATGAAATAGAGACTTTTATCAAGCCAGCTACTAGGATTGCTCTTACTCTCTCATCTTGCAGCCTGTACCCCGTGCACCCCAACCCATAATCTCACCAAAGGGGCAGAAACCGTTTTGTTACCTCACCTTTCTAGATGGCTTTTAAGAACTGCAGGTATTTTGCTGAGTACTAACAATGATGAAAATACTTAAAATTCCTAATTGAAAACATATCCTTTATCTTCTTCTCTGCGCCCTTTTCCCACTATGCCCTTATCTGCTTTTCTAAATATTGCATACAATGTTTTCAGTAAACAGAAAGGATATTAGTGTAGACAAATAATGTTTACTTACCAGCTCAAGGAAGGTGTTTTTGGCACCGATTCACAGCTTACTCACAATTTACGAAAATTACTTATACTGAAAGGGACAAGGAGTGTCTTTTTGTGTGCAGGGTGCTGTACAAACAATGAGGTCCTGGTCCCTGCCTGGCTTGCTGTGGCATTACCACAAACAATACTAATTCTTAAATACCTGCCTGACTTTAAGAACTTAAGTAAATAATTGTATTGATTGTTGTAGGACTATACACATGCATAAAACTAAGCATATATTCAAATATGTTGTGAAATAAGGGTCGGGTGAATTTTGCAAGCAAGGCATTTTTAGATGATTAGTATATATGAACTTACTTGTTAAGACCAGCTTCACAAGGAGCTAATGTGGCAATCAGGCTTTTGGGCAGGGGGGGGGGGGGAGGGGGGGAAGGAAAAGATTTATTTTCAAGATGGATCTAAAGACTTTCTTGTACTTCTGAGACTCCTCACCAGAACCACAATTACAGGTGAGAAAGGCAGCAAGGAAGTTCCTTCCCCCCCCGCCCCCCACCAGTGATTGCTCAGAGTTTAATGTGAGAGCAGTGTAAACTCAGAACTGCAGATAATCCATGGGGAAATCAGGGGGTTAGTGCCGAGAACTGATGGGGAATAACAACTGAAAGAGCTTTGGTTTTTCTAGGCTGGCGGGAGGTAGCTCATGCTAGGAAGCCTGCCAGCTCCAAACTGATGCTGGGAGCTTTGTCTCCTTTGGATTGTAGGAACACACTTTGCAGTCAAACTGATCTGAGAGATTTTTGATAGTAAAAACAGCTGTCTCGTTGCAATGATGTTTTTGTTCCATTGTCAAAATTTTGAGTTAAATCCATGAGTGGGCTGCAGCTTGTTCAAACCCTGAACTCAACACCCTTTGTGCTCCTTTGGCTTTTCCACTGCGGTTCATGGGATATCTCCTTCCTGAGGAAAGGGCTAGGTGTAATAAAAGCCGTCGGGGCGAGGACTTGCAGGTCTCCTCGGATGCTTCCCCAGTGCTGGAGAGACAGAACTGAAGAGCTGAGGTCTGTCCCAGACTGGTGAGAAGGGGGGGCATAAGGAGGAAGAGAAGTGTGTGGAAATGAAACGCTCCAGTGCTGCTGTGGCCAGGCTGCATCCCCAGCGAGCAGGTATGCCAGGGGGAGTGGGCAGCTGTGAGGTACCTGCGTGGGGCTGAGGCTGGCAGGGCAAGGTGAAGCTGTGGGTGTGTTGCACAGCACAAGGGAGGGTGCACAAGGGAGCCCCATCTCCCCAGCATGAGCCATCTGTTGCCCCTCTCTTGGATGTGTGGACAAGCAGATGACGTGCCCGATAAAGGCACCCAGCACAAGAGGCAGGAGGAGAAATCCCCCTCAAGGTGCACAAGCCAGAGAGTGCCTCTGGTTTTGTGCTGACATGGGAGACGGGGCAGCACTTCTTTTAAGGTCACAAATCCCTTCTGGCTCCCTTGAGGAGATCAGAGTTACAGGCAGGATCACACGGGGGGCTTTCACCCTCCGGGGAGCCAGGAGCTGTGTGATGCTTTGTGTTCCTGAGTGCCAAGGGGTGGCTTGTGTGAGTGAAACTGCTTCTGCAGCTCCGCAGAACCTACGGCTCTGTGTCAGCGCGTAAGAAAAGCAGATGCCAACCAGAGCCCTTCCTTTAAAACTGATACTTAAGAATTGTCACTAGAGATCCGTAACACGAGGACTGCAGTGAGAGCGCCTGTTTTCAGGGAAGCAGAGCCTCGAGACGAGCTGGTATTGGCATGGCATTCACGGCTCTAAAGTTTTACACCGCGAACCTCTTTTAAGGACTCGCAGCTCGACGCGCGCCGGTAGCACCGACACACGCACACACACCCGCCCAGCCCCGCAGGTCCGGCGAGCGGAGCGGGCGCGCTCAGCGCGTACCTGCCGCCGGTGCGAACGCTGCGCGGCCCCCGCTCTGCCCCCGGCCCGGGGGGCGCGGGCGGCTCCGCCACAACCCCGGGGGGCTGCCGGGCTCCTCCTCCGCGCCGGCCCCGCGCAGCGCTGCGGGGCGCCGGGAGCGCGGCGCGGCCCCACGAGTGCGGTAGGTGCGGAGCGGGGCCGGTCCCGCCGACGGCGGCAGCGCCGGGGGATGGAAGCGCGCAGGCTGCCCGCGGAGGCGGGGGGGGGGCGGGAGAGCGGGTGTTCGGGGCGATCAACAGGTCGTGTGAGCCGCGTAAACACCGCGGGTGCCGCCGGGCCGGCCGCGGGCACGGGCGGTGTGGGGTGGGTGGGTGCGTGGGTGCGTGGGTGCGTGGGTGGGGGTGTGCGCAGCGCGGGCGCGGAGCCGCCGCCCCGCACTCGCTGCGCTCCCCTCCGCGGGCACGCGCGCCCGCCTCGCACATGCTCACTGCGCCCGCGGCGGGAGCGCGCACTGCGCGGCGGGAGCGCGCCCCGGGCAGCGCCGCGGCTCCGCCGGTGAGTGGGGCCGGGGGTGTCTCCGCGCCCGCGGCGGGTCCCGCGGCTGCGGGGGGTGTGGAAACGCCTCCTCCGCGGGCGGCGCGGGGTGCGCGGTGCGGGGCGTTCGCCCCCGGAGCCCGTCGGGGGTCGGCGGAGGCTCCGGCGCTCCGCGGGCGCGGGGCGGCTTTGGGCGAGCGCGGCGCCGGGGGTGTCCTGCGTGCGGAGCCGCGACCGAGAATTAGCAGAGGTAGTTAATTGCTGCGCCGCGTGCCGTTTGATTTTTACCTTAAAGCCAGCCTCGCTCATTAATTACTCCAAAAGCCGAAGCGTGCGTTTAAGTAAAATGAGTTACTGCGCTTCCCGCGGCTGCTTCTGCGAGGGAAAAACTTGTATGTGATTTATGCAGTTTAAGTAAACTTTTTTGAGTGTTAAATTGTGCTTGAGCCCAGTGAATGGCCTCTGAAGGAAATTATTCATGATATACAGCTACTGTTGTGCAGACATTTCAAATAGTGAAATATTCTGTTGTATGAAGTTGTGATTGCTAAAATACATATGGTGAACCAATAAACAGTTTATTGGTCTATATCAGATATTAACAGAAATCTTGTGCAGCGCGGTATCAAATTCACACGTCCCCGAGCGCTGTTAAAGGCAGTGGCTGGAATGGTTTATTGTTTAGTCTTTCTTGTGGAGTTCATTAATTTATTGGGAATTTCTTATCTCTGCAGTGCCATCCATAGAAGGGTTACACTTCTTCCCCCCCCCCCCCAGTTTATTGAGAAAGCTTGTCTAAATTTGTTTCTGCCTGTCCCCATCTGTGTGTATTAAGGCAGTTTGGTCCACAAAAGGTGACATATATTTAAACTAGTAGCTCTGTGTATAAACTAATGCTCCTTAGATACTTTCATACATTTGGTGTTGCATTGTTTTGTTATTTGTTGCTACATTCAGGATAAATTGTTTATCCTCATCCTTTTTTTGCATGAAGGAACTGTTTCTGTTCGTAAATAGGGCTGTGTTTTTATTTCTACTTTGAAATTCGAGGCATTTTGTGCAACACATGCAAGTAGGAAAGGCTTGCAGTACGAATGCCTGGAAAATAATCAGTGCTCGTAGCTTTGGAGACGTTCCAGAAACCTTTGAAGCACGTTTTAGAAAATTCAGTTGAAATGGCACAGCACCTGATAATTTGATTTAATTATTCCAACTTAAAATTCTTAATTGAAAAAAAGAAAAAGTTAATCTAAATGTATGTGGTAAAATTGAATTGTGAAGTTGCTGAGTCAAATGGTCCCCGTGATCCTCGTGCCTCTTCTGCTCACCCACCAACAGGTCGAAACATTTGGCTAAATAACAAGCAGTGTACGCTTTTGGTTTTGGGCTCATCGATTTGTTTTGCTTTGCTTTGTTTAGCCCTCTCCCCTCAGCTCATTTTCTCTTAAAATACTACATAAAGGCTTGATTCCCGTGACTGGCTAATCTCATCACCATCATTTGGTTGAAATGTTTGCAGCGGGCTCCTGTTTCAAATATCTCCCAACCTCGGCAGTCTTGGATTTCATTAGAAAAGCTTCATTAGGGAGAAATAAAAATCTTGTTGATAATTCCCCCTCCAACAATAAGCCCCATATTGGACTCTGTGGTGTGCGTGGGCACGCCTTGAATTATAAAAGGGAATTAAACTCAGGTATTCATACAAAGAACTTGATCTCAGAATATCACTTGAAGAGTCTGAGTTGTTGTGCGGAGCTGGTTGATATGCTCTCTTTTTTTTTTATTTCCCCCCCTGAAAATGTAATAATTTAAGTATTAATCCTGCAAAGATGAGTTGCACATTTAACTTCAAGCCTGCAAGGCATGGCAGTGGCTGTGTTTGTGTGTCGGTGTGTGTATGTACACACTGCTGACAAAGAAAACAATTAAAGACGTTAGTAATTTTCTGCTGTCTTCCCAACTGTTATTTATGATGTGTAGCAGTAAAGCAGCTATTCTGAAATCAGCTATAATTCTCCTCAGTAAGATTTGTTTCTTCTGTGCCAAACTTTGCAGTAACCAGATGGTCTTAAGGTGTCTTCAGCCGGGGAACAAGCATGAGCAATGCTGAAGACTAATTATTCCTTGCAGTAAATTCCTTCTGCAATAAATTCACAGGTTGTTAGACCTAATCTGTGGAAATGATTGTTAGGATTACTTAGGCAGTGAAAAATGCTTTTATAAATTTGTGAAAACTAGCAGAAGTTCTTAGAATGCTAAGAAAATCTTTCTGAGTGAATTTTGCCTTGCTGGGGGGACTTTTGTTCGGGACAAACCGTTAAATGAGGTTGCAAATTGAAATCCTTTTTATAAGTCATGAAACACTGCAGTTTTAATATGAAGATTTTAAATATATCATGTAAATGGAGGGCTCATTTGGTGGGTCAAGTGGGGAAATCTCATTCTCTGTTTCCAGTGTGTGGTTAGTTACCCTATCCATGCGTATTTTTCACAGCAATAGCAATGTAAACTTAATTAGTGAATGGTGGAGTCTCCTGGACTAACAGTCAGGTTCTTTTCATTAAATTTCATGTTGTACTGCACAGGACAGAAAAATAGTTATACCAGGAAGGAACAGAAAATATGTTAAGAGTTGTAAACAATGGCATATACAAAAGTAAAGCCATTCAGGCTTTAAATGCATCTTACTTTTCAGTGGCTTAATTTAGCAAACAGTACAAGAATTATTTTTTTTTAAATGTATGTCTACTTGAAAAAAAATAGATGTTCAAACCTGTTGACACTATATTCACTTTGATATGAACAGAGAGAACTTCTCAAATCTCTTTCCTTCCTTTTCTAAGGCCAGAAAGACCATCCTTGTTGGGACTGTTCATTAAGAGATCTCATCACAAAAGAATTGTTCGTGGCAGTCAAATTCTTAAAACAATACTCCATCTTTATTTGCAGATCTTAACTCGAGTAATGATGTTTAACAAACACCTTGTTTTAATCAGGTGAGGATAAGCCCCTCAATTAGGATGCAAATAATTGCTCTCCTCCACTGGGTCATTTGGGGCCTGGAGGTGCTGCCATTTCTCGGTAGTTTTGGTGCTGCTGGAGGTTTGAAGCAGGAGGGAGGAGAAAGTGGGAATAAGGATTTAGGACTCTGCAGTCGTCGTGCAGAATATTTTGTTATCATGGTGTTCAAAACCTGATCCGGTTCCCTTCTTCATCAAGCTGCTCAGTTGTTCTTGATTTACTGCTGCACTAGGTGTGAGAGGAAAATTGGATACAAAATAGTCATTGCTGCAGAGCTGGTTCCAGCGAGCGTGTCACCGAGTGAATGTTTAATTAAAAATAGTCAAACCTCCTTTCACTCAGTCTTTCTGCTTGGGCTTTAATTATGTATTAGAATTATTTCGAAGGTGTGTAAAATGAGATGAGAAAGATTATATGGGCATAATCCGTCCCATTTAAAATTATTTGTCTGCAGCTGCCTAAGTCCTGGCATTAGGAGTCACACATAAACATGTTTATTTAACATCAGCGTTATCTGTTAGATTGTACATGGTTCATTAACGTGGAGAGAATACTTTTTGTTTAATAGTGTGTGGGAGCTGCCAGAGGTCAGAAGAGGTTGTTTGCCTGAAGTCTTGGCTTTGCTCTGGTCCTGTTTGTCACCTCTGCCGAGCGCGGGAAGCGCTCCGTTAGCGCCGTGCTGAGGGGTTTCCCCTCGTGTTCGCGCAGAGAGGCTCTGTGGAAAGCCAGAAGTCTTGCAGGGCTGCGGTAAGGTTCATGGGGGGCTTTGAGGAGGGTTTGTTGGAACTCGTGGAGGGTTGTTTTAGTTGGGGTTGCATTAGAAAAGGATGGGGCGGGAGGGGAGCCGGGACTCCGCTGGGGCGCCCGCAAAGCACGTGGGGCCGCAAGTGGAGGTGCTGTAGAGACCATGGGAGGGTCTGTGGGCTTGGGACATTGTGTGCCAGCCAAATAGCTTTTTGGTGGTGTGGCTGGGTCAGAGTTGGACTCAGAACAGCTGGACCTGGTGGTGGTGCTGGGCTGAGCTCTGGGAGCTGGCGCCTCATCCGCAGGGGTGGCGCAGGATCAGACCCTTCTTCCTCCGTGAAGCTTTGTGGGGTGTTCTCATCCTCCTGCTGATTACAAATGTGCTTGGATGTATGAAACTGTATAGGGGAACACTGGAAATATAGAAGTAACCGTGGTCTCGGGTTTGAAAAGGTTGGTTGAAATGTTTTAATATGATTTTCATGTAGAAGCTGATATCCACACACTGCACACAGTTTTGGGAGAGAGATGTGCACACACAATTTTAATTTTTATTTTAGCTTCTTGGAAGTGTTTCTGAATGTTTCTGACTAGTCAGTGAATTTCTCCAGCCTGATTTGGATGGTGGGGGCTCTTCAGTCTTCTTGGGCCTTTGAGGGAGGAGGAGATAATTTGAATTTCCATCCGAAAAACAACAAAAAAAGAAAATTAACTTCTGTGATTTTTTATCAAGCAAGGAGCCCAGGCAGATAATAACCAAAAGTTGTTGAATAAAATGAGCATTAGTGTAGAGTTCAAAGTGCTGTGGAAGATGCAATGTGAGTGAAGTGTAGCACAAATGTGCAGGTTTTTTTAAAAGCATAACAGTAAAAATAGAAAGGCTTAAAAAAAAATCAACTGAACTTCTGTGTTGATTATGAGTTGTAGCTGAAGCAATCTGAAGGCCTGGATATTGTTTTTAAAAAGCCAGCAAAACAGCTATTTCTAAAAAAATAGTAGGCTCCCTCAGAAGGGGAGAGAGAGAACAAAAATAAGTGTTATCTTGGAGGAGGGAAATGTCTGGTGGAGGGTTTTTTCCCTTTGAATTATTTTCAACAAGTACTTACCCTGTTCTGTATTTTTAAGAAATTATGCGGACAGCAATTTTGTTTCTTTACCAAGGCAGTGAAAACACCAAGAATCCTTTTTATAATTTGGAAAGAATGTCAAAAGAATGAAGTAGTTAAACCTAAGTGTATTAGATCATACGCCTTAAATGCATAAATAAGCATAGCTGCAATCACAGAAACCGATGTTAAAACCACCAGGAGAACTCACCCACAAACCGTAATGACTTAAAGGGAATGACCTCAGCCATTGTGAAATCCGTGCCCGTTTGTTGACTGACATTTATTTGGTAGAAGCAGGGTGCATGTTTCCTTGGGGTGTGGGGTTTTGTTGTTTGTAAGACTGCTGGGTTGTTGGGTTTTTTTCTGTTGTTCTTGCCAGGTTTGAATACAAAGAGTGAAAATAGGATTGAGGCCGGGAGAGCCTGGATATGATTTGGGCGATTCGAAAAGCAGGTGAAGGGTTTGTTACTGATGCACAGAGACTGGTGGAAACGTACTGCAGTTTGTTGTTCAGAGGTTAGAAACTTCCCTGATGATAGCCCACTTCTAACTTATTCCCAGCTGGTTCCCTCTTAAGGAAATGAAGGTTTAAAGTATTTGGTTACAAACCTGAGATTTCTTCACGTCCGTGTCTTTGAGTGAGTGCTGCGTGAAATGCTGGTGTCATTCATCTCCCCTCTGCTTTTTGGAGAGGAAATTGATGCACGATAGAACCTCGGCTTGCCTTTGCTGCAGCACCACTTAATAACTCAGGGAAATGGAAGTCTTGAATTATTTCAACAACAATAGACTTCTTCGGGAATGTTTTTACATAAAGCAGCGCTACGAGCTGCAAGCTTGGCCAGAGCCACGTCTCTCTACAAACAGGTTTTCTCTCTGCTGCCTGCTCCTGGCTGTGGGCTCCTACTTTTTTGGGGGTGGCAAAATGAAAGAAGTTCCAGATTCAGTTGCCCCTTCTCAGATGTGCAGGAGGGTTTAAGAAAATGGGTGAGTTCGTGCTGCTTGGTTGAACGCCCGACTCGGGGTGCTCGGTCTTGTCCTGCAGGAATTCTCACTTGCCACCCCTGCTTTTGAGAAGGAAAGCAGCCCAGCTACATAAATATAAATAACCCTAAATAAAAAGAATGATTTAATACCAATCAGCCCAGGTAGTAACTGGTTAACCCACAGAGAGTTGATGCCTCTCTCTGGGCTGGAAAGGGCAGACTCGAAGGAGAAACTCAACCAGAGCAGGAAAGCTGGGTGCTTCCAAACAAAGACCAGGGGACATGGGGCGAATTTCTTCAGCTCAGCAAATGCCTTAAAAACTAGAAATGCCTCCAGGATTACTCAGGCACCCACAAGAAACAGTGAGGGGAAAGTGGGGCAGGCATCTGAAGTGTTTTTGCTTTTTAAATAGGTTGGGTAAGCGAAGCAGTCTGGGGGCCCCAGTTATTTACAGCTCTGTCTGTGCACCACGCAGAGAGGCTCATCAGCTGCCTGAAAGACAAGTTTGGCATCTTCTGCAGATCGTGGCTTTTGATGGCACATTTCATTCGTCTGTGGTGCCCTGTGATTGTCCTGCAGCTACTTGGGGGAATAACTTTGATCAGTTTTGAATATAGATCTGTATCGCCAGTCTTGATTCCCCCGGCACTGCTCTTCTGTGGTCACTTACCATCCTTAGAGTTTAATTGTGACTATCTGACAATTCTTTGATTTTAAGTCAAGTCAAAATGTATTTACAAAACGCTTTACTTTCAGTAAACATTGACAATGTGTACTTCAGTTTTGTAAACGCTGTAAATTTATTATTTTTCTCCATTACTGTGGCTGAAACAACACAAAATCTTGTCTAGAATTGAGCAATGCTTTTTATTTGAAAAAGATTGTGTTTTTTTCCCACCCTTTAACAAACTAAAAAGCACCATTTTTTTCTGAAACACGACACGTTTTTAAGTAAAACATGTGAATGTTCTATTCACTGTATCCAAATTTTCCCTTTTTTTTTTTTTTGGTAGGCTGACTTTATTTTTTTGAGTTTGAAAAGCCATGGTTTTTGCTAGCTTACATTTGTAAGTGCTATGCTAGTATAGCTCCTCTCCACTGAGATAGTTAGGAGTAAGTCAGCCTTTATGCTCGTAGCAAAATAGATAAATCTTTTTCTTCCTTGTCTTCCAAGTAATTTCACCCAAATAAGTTGGACCCTTATTGAGTGGGAGCAATTTTAAATCTTCTGTACTTGTTGCACAAGTGCATTTTTAGTTTTCTTGCGGTTTTTTTGTGGTTTTTCTTTTTTGGTTTGGTTTTGTTTTAAATCCCAGCATGGTTATGTACTGCCAGTGCAAGTCCAACTGGTTTCTTCAGTGCCTGAGCCTTGCAAAAAGAGGGTGGGAATCAACGTCTTTCTGTGCTATCCACGCTCAAAGGCCTGTTTGCAACTCAGCAGAGTTTTTCAGCAGCAGTTAAAAAAGGTGACAAATCCCAATTGTGCGGGAAGGTCCCTAAGAGGGAGGGGATGTAACGTCTTGCACTGAAACCCCTTTGCAGTGATGTGACTTGGAGAGCCTCACACCTCCTCTGACCTCGTATTCCTAAGGGTGTTGGTGGGAAAACAAGGCAGGCACCGATTTTCCTTTTATTTATTGAAATAAAATCACGAGATCGTCATTCTGTTTAGCCTCAGTAGCCTGTTGTGTAAATATCTGCTTTAGAGGAATCTTGGTTTTAATAAACTCATTTATCTCTGAATAAGAGGCAAACTTGGGTCTCTGACCTAAAATACATAATCATTGAGCAATGTTGTAAACGTGTGTAACCCTGAAGAAGGCAATGTAAGATTTATCTTCTGTGTGACCACTCTGACAGACCTTTGCTGCCTCTCCTTGAAATGGCTTTGTCCTCTTCAGTGTCTCTTCACCTGAAAACTCCCAAGTTGTGGTTTGCAGGAAGGCGTGTTCAGCCTATTCTGTATGATTTCATTCTGTTTGTTTGGCAGCCATCCTTCCTGCTCCCTGCAGCAGATGAATATAATTTGGGGAGGAGAAATGGATGGGGAGGGGGACTAAGGAAGCCAGCTGAGTCTTCTGAAAAAGCATGTGAGATGCGGCAAAACTTCTGGGCTTTATTATTTTTGAAACACCACTTATGCCCCCCTGCAAATTAGGGATGTGGGGTGTGGAGGCAAATGCTTGATTTCTAATTGAAAGTAAGAAAGGATGCTGCTGCTAAAAGTCAGATGCACTGATGCTGGAGCCTGGTTCTTTCCTTTCCAAAGCCCAGCGCTTCTCCTTCCCCCCAGCCCCCCCCTGCCACAAATCAGGATTATTCCATCACAGCAGCGGTTTGACCACAGCTGTGGTGGAGCAGGATGGTTGCTTAACGATGCACAGAAGCATTTGTGCCCTGGGTTAGGACAGGAAGTGGAAAATGAATATTGTTTTGAACTTGAACTTTGTAAAGAGACAGAAAGTAATTATCGGGGCTGGAACTCCCCCGGGAGAGGCGGGGGAGTGATGCTCTGTGCTTGTCAGAAACACTGGGGGGGTCTTAAGTATCTTAGTAGTGTTCAGCGTTCTGGTTTTACATTTCTGCTTTTTAATTGATCTTCTGCTCCTCTCTTTCCTTGGCAAATAGAGGAGGAACCAAGTGGATGTCGACTTTGTGTGCTGTATTTATTGAGAGACAACCTCCCGCTCTCCCTTGGCTGTGGGGCAGGACTGTTAAATTTCTGTCTTGATCCTGGTGTGACTTTCAGTTGTAAAATGAACCTTTTTGCTGCTGGGTTACTTAATGGACCCGTTATAATATGGAAAATTAACTTAATTGATGACTAAGAGCACATAATGGTATGTGAAGCCAATTAATCAGAAGCTGTAAGCCACTTGTGTACTGTTTAGCTTGAAACTATGGAGGTTTATCTGTCTTATGAAGCAGAAAGCCCCACTGAAATGACACAAAATCTGTATGGTTGTGAAGTTAATGTTTTGAGTATCAACTTTTTAATAATATATTACTGTTAAAATGTTACTGATCACTTCCTAGGAAAAGAAAAGGAAAAGGTAAATCTCTGCCTCCAGTGAATGTTGTGCTGTATTTGAGTGGCCTGTGGCTTGAGTGAGTTAATTAAGTGGGTTTGGTGGGTTTTTTTCTCTATTTTGGCTACTACTTTATAAGTTCTTCAACAAAGAATAGCCAGTGCAGGATTTGACCTTTTCTTACAGACTGTGTGGTATCTTCTGTAGATTTTTTTAAATGCTGTTCCCTATTAAGATAATGAAACAAAGAAGGGAAAAGATTTTTTTTTTTTTTTTTGCTAATTTCTACCTATGGTAGGTCCATGAGTTTTGTTCTCAGAAAGGAATAACTCCATATTTTAAAAATACCATTTAAACTGTGAAAGTAAAACTACATTAATTCTCAAAGTAAAATTAAACCCATGCTATTTATGACAAAGTGACTCTGACCACGTTCATGAGACTACTTTAATCTTACATTTATACAGTTGTGGGATTCCTTATTCGTGATGAAGTTTTAAAGGTAGTAAAATTAAGTCACTTCAAAAGAAAATTATGTGGTGATTTATTGTAGCAGAGTAGGTGAAATTCCTCAGGAGATTTTAATATCTTCCACCTGGTATAGAAATGAAAAGAAAATACTCTCTAGCTGGTGACTAATTTGTCACTAATACCCAGGGGTTCCTTCATTACAATGCAAAGATGTCAGTTTTAAGAGAAACAGTGAAAAAACCAAGTGCAGCTTCCTGTTGGAGACAGTTACAAAACAGGGGGAAAATCCAGGGCTGGAAAGCAGCCGGAGCGGGGCGAGGGAAAGCTCTGACGCTATCAATCAGGGCAAAGTGCTTGGGGAAGGATTTTACCTGCAGCCTTCAGTGGAATTCATTAGGACGTGTTGGAGGAGGAAAGTCACTCGATAGGACTCCAGAGGAGGAGCTCTGACACGCAGTGATACCCCGGTGGACTCTCGCTTCTCCTCCTGGCTGCGCGTCCCGGTGATCGCTGGAGGAGGAACGGGGTTGTTAAAATAGACATGAAGAAATAAAAACAGTCACACTCTGCTCGCTGATGGCTTTTATACTTGATCACAGTGTTAAATGAATCGAACCCAAGACTCGCAGCTCAGGTGAAACGGCTTCAGGAGGTCACCTGTGGCTGCTAACAGCTCGGACCTGACAGCTCGGACCTGACAGCAGAGGGTCGCAGGGTCGCTGCCACATCAGGGCCTTGGCAAGTCATTTTTTTCCCAACAGAAAACCATTCCCGTGTCCAGGCACTCATGTGGTGCCACCACTTCACCTTTCCTTCCAGTACTGCCAAAGGCAGATTGTTGGAAAGGAGATTCAGGGGGTTTTGCTGGGTTTCTTTCGTTTATAGGGTGTTCTTTGGTCAGAGCTCTGAGGTGAATAAGAAACACGTCTGTGTGTGTGGTGGGTGGACCTTGGCCGGATGGAAACAGCCAGGGCAGTGATCTGGAGTGACTGCACATCCCATCCAGCAGGAATTGCTGCTGGTTTTAGCACCTTGTATGATAGGGAAGGGTGACACAGAAGGTCAGTCAGCCTTGCTTGTCCTGCCTCCCACCTGAGGTTAAGAGACCTGAGAGCTAAAATTTGATCCACTTGCTCAAAAGTCTCTGAGTTGATGGAAAAAGGCTGTTTGGGCATCTTGTAGGTACAAATGATCCCAGATGAAAAAGGGACTGTACTTTACTGATGTTTGAAGACTTGATTTTGATGGAAAATAATCTAATTGCGCTTGTATAATAACATGTGGCTACATGTGTTGTCTTTTATGTGAATGCCTGAACTGGAGACACATTTTTTGCATGTTCAGGATCTTACATTTCCTGGGTCTGTTTTGTTAAGACTGGTTTGGGGTTTTTTTTTGATTTTAAGCTGCCTGTAAATTTGTGACTGCTCTGAAGATGGGAAAGGCTCCTGTAGGTCACCTGTCCTCCTCCCTGTCTCTCCAGAGGCCAAGTCTCTTATAAGTTTGGGGGGGGGGTTTGCTGTATTCTATTAATATTCATATACAAAGTGTAGAAACAAGTGAGATGGTCTTGCCATCAAATGCTGATGAACAGCAGTCAGCTCAGGAGAGAGCTCTAGGTAAGCATTTTTATGCTGAACCTGACAAGGCGAAGTCTTACCCCCAAAATATTGCCTGCTGCTCTGCAAAGAAACTGCCAGTCTTTCATTAATCATTCAGTGGTCTTTTAACTACACAGTAAACAAAACCAACCAGGGCTGCTTGCAGCCAGTTCTCTTTTGCTCAACACCTCATGGAGAACTTGGTTTGAAACCCAATCTAGCGAGGTGCTGCCTCCCCCAGCAGCCTCCTCTTAATGGCCCAGCTGTCCCTCGAATGAAAGGGGTGTGTTGTGCCAACAAGATGCTCTCTGTCTTTCCTCAAGTGGATGCTCTTTGTGTCGAGGCAAATACCATTAGCAGAAGAAGTAGCACGGAACCTGCGATCCTGTGGTCTGTGGGACTCAAAATTCTGTGATCATTCTTGGCATAAAACCCTTAAAGGTTAGCGTGTGCTGGGGTTTTTTTTTCAGCGTCACTGAAAATCAAGCTCCCGGTTGTGTCACGGGGGTTTTTGTAGTGTCTGAAATGGCTGATACACCCTTGTGACCTTTGGGAGCACAGTTTGGTTTGTATTCTGCCATTTAAAGGAGAAATAGCTGGGATGTGACTTGTTGAGGTGTTTTTTTCACGCAGTCCCCCGACAGCGCTCAGATGTTGGTGTATAACTTACGCAAAAGGGAAGCTGGAGTTTAGTTGCCAAAATTTGACTTCCTTGACTTGAGAGCTGACAGACTCTAGGTGTGCTTTGCCCTGAAGCCTTACCCTAGAAGTTACACAGCAGCTCCCAACACTGTAAATTTGAAGATTTCCAGGCTCACTTAAGTGCTGTCAACCAAAGCTTGTGTTCAGTCTTAAGCATTTTTCACTTCAGGCAGGAGAGCCCAAAATAATCAGCTCTTGGAAAGGAAGCTGTGTTACCCTGACAGGAGTTTAACAGAAATATTTCTCCCAGATTGCAAACCTCCAAAATACACTGCTCAGATTTGTTCTGCTGAGTGTTAACTCACCCTGGTGAAGGTAAGTGACTGGGAAGATGATTTCCACGTTTAGTTGCGTGCAGGATTCGTGTGTGTTTTATTGTTGAATTCATTTCCATTTCTTGCCAGCCTCATATTTTTATGCTGCTGTGAATCTGTGTGTATTTCGAGGCAGCACTCGTGGAGTGATGGCCACCAGCTCTCATCTCCCGTGAGCATGCTGAGTGCGTTTTTGATCTGAGGATTTTGACTCTCCAGATACTGGCAGATACAGATTTATAGTATTTTTTTATATATATACAAGAATGATACAACCCAGTTGTCTTTAACAATGTGTGTCACCTCAGAAGAGTAAAACCCAGTGCTTATCCATTAAAAAGCTCTTCAGTGTGGAGGAAAGAACCTGCCAAGCTTTCTTCAGCTCAGAAATGCTTGCAGGTAGCCTGCAGCCAACCACTGTGTTCGGTGATACTCAACATCAATGAGCCATCTCCTGCCTGTTCCTAAATGCTGTTTAATTTTCTAGGTATCTAGGAGAGTGTTTTGGCTGTTTTTAACTGCAGTAAATGAGTGCCGAGGCGTGAGCATGACATGAAATAAACCCCCGAAGTACTTTGATACCCCTGCAAATAGGAAAGTGCTGTAAATACCTAAGGGAGTTATCAAGCCTTGCAGACTCAAAAGTCTGCAGAGAAGTGTAGTTTATGGATTAGGTGGGGTGGGCATAGTCCTCAAAGCCATGTAAAAATAATCTGGTTGCCAGTTAACATTAAAATAGTAAAAGTGGTGCCAACTTCAACTGTCTTGAGGTATTTAATTGTAATCCTGTGTTTACAGGGAAGTACAGGTAGCTGTCACCTCAGCAGGGGAGTACTTTGGGCAGATTGTCTTCCCTGGCATTAGAACTGGAGTCTTTTCCCTGTGAGGAGAGGGACCCTCCTAAAGCAGTTGTGTTGATAGATTGTAGGAGTGGTTTCCAGGCTGGATTAATGTGACTGAGGGCTGTGTCCTCCTCAGCCTGGCTGTGTGTTCTGTCTCCTCCTCTGTGTTGGTGCCTTTGGACGTGCTGCAAGCTGGATCCACTCCCTGATCCAGCTGAGAGTAGAAAAAGAGGGGAAAAAATAAAAAAAAGGCGTGTTGGGTCAGGCTTGGAACAGATTTGTGTCACTGCAGGAGCTCTGGTGGGGCAGGGGACAGGCCAGGGCTGCATCTTTGCTCAGCAGAGAACTCTCTGGATGTTTACAATGATTACAACCAAATCCTGAGATAAATGATGATGCACTTTTGCAATTACCCTTGATAACTTTCAGGCAACAATTTGGGCAAGAAGTCAGTCTACAAGGTGGAGTTGTTGAGGATTGATCAGCTTAATACTTCAGGCATTTTTTTTTTTGTATTCTCTTTTATTTATGCACTTACTTTATAAAATTTCAACCCTTACCTGGCATGAACTTCCAAGAGAATGTGCCAAGTCCTGTCCTGCTCCTTCACCTGGTTCCCAAGGGCACTTTTAGGTAGATATTTTTGAAATGTGCATCTTCAGCACATTCCAGAGAAGGTTCAGAGCAAGATGAGGAGTTCTTTTATAACTGCTGCTTTCTTTTAGAACAGCCAGAGGAGGTGGAGGGAAGTCATGGTTATGTACTGAATGACAAGAGTTCTTGCCCCAGTTGTAGGAAGCCCAGGATGGATTTCCTCCAGGTGCATCTTGTGTGTGACATCCTTAGAGTGTAACACTAACACACTGATCCCGATTTAATTCCCATTTGAAATCTTGTCAGAAGTGACTTGCCCAAAATCTAAAACCACGTTAGTAGGACAGTGATGAAAACCAGGAATCCCTTAATTTCTGAGTTTCTGAAGTCATTGGTGCATCACCTACTTAAAGACCTCGTTGAGATGAGCTACAGCAACCCCAGTTTTGGGGCTGCAATTTGGAAATTGTATTTTAAAACAGCCTTAACTCTTCCTTTAAGTGGGGTTGCTGGGATTGACTGACAAACTATTTTAATTACTGAATGCGGATTACATATATACAAGAAGAACTTCTCTGTGACAAAAGCATATTATATCTTGGCTCTTAGTGCTAACCAGCTCAACTTAAATTTCACAGCTTGCTGCCAACAGCTGCCTTGCAGTGACACAGGACTCATAATAAATGAAATTTCATGAAAAAGATAAATGAAAACTTTGTTCCAGCTGGACCGTGAAGGCAGTTGGAGCATTTCTCTGCTGCATGTAAAGCTGCCACCCACATAAACATTGCAAATTACTTTTTCATTTTTAATAATCAGGATCAGACCTTTCCTTTATTGCTGAGGCAAACGCGGGGTGTCGGAACCGCGCAGTTTCGTTCGGGGTCCATTAGTTGTTGAATCCCGTCCAGAGCAAAGTGTTTGGAGTGTTTTTTGGGAGAAGCTCACCTTCCAGTTTCAGGTCTCCAGGTTCCTGACAGCCCTTGGATGAAGACCCAGCTCTGGGTCCCTGCCCTGGTCGCGGCTTTTGCTCCTGGAGCTGTCACTGTGTCATTGGAAGCCCTGCAGCTGGTGAGTGCCTGCCCTGGCTACCAACAGGAACCTCTCTTGAATTATCACACCCCCTCCCCTGCACATGGAAGAGATTAATTCTCATGGCCACAGACAGAATGAGTGCTTTGTACTTAGCACCATAATATAAGTTCATGCTGAAATGCAGTGCCAGTAACCAAGTCCTTCACCAATAAATTCACAGTTCTAACAACCGTGTGTTTTTACAGCATCCTGATCCCGGAGGATCAAAGAAACACTGATTTATTTAGCTTTGGGTCCCATCCCCTGTTGTTCTCGCTCCTTCCCCTTGCTCCCCAGGAGCTCAAAAGAGCCATAGATGAGATGAAACCCAACTGTGGGTGTGTAGTCCACAGCAGGGAGGGACACTCTGCAAAACCACAGCAAAGAACATTTTAGCCAGGCAGTGCTGTGGGCAGACAGAACAAAAACACTAAAGCCTGCTTTGGCCAGGGGTCAACATCAACCTGCCTAAACTTCTTTGAAGTTCTTTATTGGTGATAAATGGATTAAAAGTTTAAAAATTCGGCACTTAAGAAAATTCCCCTGCGTACAGCTTTGCTGCTGAGTAGAAAAGTTTATTAAAGACAGAACTGATCTTTCCAAAACCCGGTTGAGGATGCAACTGGCAGTGTTGGTTCAAGACTCTAAAGCTGAGAAGTGTTGGCACTGATGAGGGAGGTGTGTGTTGCCAGCAGCAGAAGTTGTGTCCCTCAGTTGGGTAAAGGTGAATGATGCTCTCAAGGAGCATCACTGCCCTGGATCTGAGCTGGTCCTCTGAAGGCCCCTTATCCTGGTGCAAGTGTGTGCTAAGACACTGTGTAACATCTCTCCTAAGTAGTCCCTGGAGACTGTTGGGATTTTTACCTTCAGAGTTTCCAGAGTTGTAGGACTGGCTGATGTTCCTTATCAAAAGGCAAATACAAGAAGGTTTTCAAAAGCTTGACAGAAGTATTCAGCATGCAGGACTGAAATTCCTCTGCAAACAGGTGTTTCATGGCTCAGACAGGATTTGGTGCTTGTTGATTACAGCAGTAGGTAGAGATCCAAAACCTCCTTTGAATGTAGATGTCATAAAGTGCTTCTTGCCTCAGAATATTTATTTCTCATGACCAGAGATAGAACAGTGTGGACACAAGATACAAATTGTCATTATTTTTTTATGAAATGTTTCCCAAATGTTTGGGTTTTGCCTCTGAATTACAAAGCTTTAGGAAAGCTTAATAATTCCTAGTGGCTGAATTCTATTTCTAAGCCCACAAATCCTGGTCCTGACTGGAAAAAAAAAATTATTTTTAAAAAAACCCCTACAGCTGAGTAGCTGCATCTTTCACTGCAACTTTCACTGTTTAAAATGTTTTTCCATCCCACCTTAGACAATTAGAGATTGCAGACAGTACTTGCAGCAGCATAAATCTTTGTTACCAAGAGGAGTCAGAAAGTGTTTTGGGGAGGGATGGAGAGATGGCATGTTTTTATGTTCAAGACTGTGTTTCTTAGGTGTTTGTGGAAAGAGAAGGTCTAAAAAACATTTGCTGCAAAAATGTCTCTACTATGTGTCTTTGTGGCAGAATTCTGTACATGGGTCTGATTCTAGAGGAAGAATAATTGTTGGGAGTATTTAAAAGTAAGAATGATTGAGTAGCTAAAACTGTTCCTGACATACAGTACAAACCTTTTTTTGACATTTGATCTATACTGTTCATAGATCTTTTATATACACAGAGGGATTTACTGCTTTGTGATCAAGCTGCTGAAGAAAAACGTTGTCCTTTTACTCACTGGGGATGACTGTAACAAATTAAAATGGTTTCCCATTAGCCTCCCCTACTTAGCTGAACCACTTAAAATTACTTTGGACTTTGCCCTTGTCCAACCTCCTCACCTTTGCTGGAACATTTCTGCTTCCAGGAGTGCAGCAGTGTTGGTCCTAGAGCCTTGCTCCTGTGATTGAAGTTCCAGGCTGGAAGCAGAGAACCAAGGCAGGGCCCAGAGTCAAAAGAAATGTTTAGTTTTCAAAGCCTCGTGCTGGGCAGGTGCTCTCTGCCATCACAGACTAAGGTAGTTGCAGGGGCTAATTGTAGCTTGATTGGGTGCATATTTTTCAGTGGGACTCTGTGCATGCAGATGAAAAGAGGTTGTTTTAGTTTGGGGGGTGGTTATTTTTTTTTTTTTAATTGCTCCTGTGAGGTTTCTGTGGAAGTGATGGCTTTACCAGCCTGTGGACAGAACTGTAGAGGTGAAACAACCAAACTCGGGGCTTGTCTGAGCACAGAAGTTGGTTTAAAGTAGCGTATATAAAGTATATAAAACTTTACATAAATTATATATAAAGTTCTCTCTTTCTCCTGTTTGTTAAATACCACCAGAGTTACACTGATTTACAAAACAAACTGCAGGCTTGGAACTTGTCTTAAGTACAAGTGTTGTTTTATAACTGACAGTGCCCTGGTGCAAAATGCTGGGAAACACAAGCTGATTGCAGATGTTGCTTGAAGAAGAAAAACAAACCTTAATGTCATTGATCAGAGTAATAAAATCATACCTGGGGACAGTTGGGCATCACTGGTGTCTTCTGGTCAAGGGGATGCTGGGACTGGGGCAACTTGGGGGGGTCATATTTTGAGTTCCAGGTGCGTTGCACAGCATAGGGAGTGTCTGGCAAAGAAATGAGAAAAACTACAGCAGTTTCTGAGACTATATTTGGAATTCCTGCTCGTGTATTTTGAGCCCTTGGGGTGCCAAGGGCAATATTGTGAGCAGTTGAAAAAAAAGGAAACACGTTCCCTCGTTTTGCAATCGCTGGTGTGCACGTGCATCCTGGGAGGAAAGCAGACCAAGCAGAGTGTTTGCCCAGCGAGGCTTGTCTGTGTTCCAAAGCACACTCTGGGCTTTTTTGCATATGGAACTATGCAAGAATTCACGATCTGACTCTCTGTGTTATTTGTGTGTGCACATAACCTGCAGTTCCTTACAGAAATCCTTGCTGCAGCTCTGCCTCTGCTCTGTCTGGGAGGGAGGTTGGAGTTCAGAGCGGCCTGAGCAAAACCACCAAGCTTGGAAGAGCTTATCGCTGGTGAGAGAAGGATCTCTGGCATTTCATGAATCATCAGCAGTGCTAACATGCTGTTTGGAGATTTGTACCATTAGCAAATCAGTCATGTCCAGGAACGCTCCCGCGGCAGTGTTGGATGAGACGCTGGCTGTGCGACGCCTCCCTGCCAAATAAACTGCAGGGAGAGGGGCCTGGGGATGGAGTGGGAGGTGGAGAGGAGAAGCCAGGCTCAGCTTTCACATTACCTCAGTGTTGCCCTTGATAGCAGTCTTTAAAAGTGCCAGTCTTTAAAAATATTTAAACAGGATGACTTCTTAGCACCTTGCCTTGCTCTTGGCAGAATGTGAGGATGGAGTGATTTATGGTTATGGTATCTTTAGTTTCTATTCTTGTGAGAAGTATCCACAGAAGTCTTCTTGACTGTCTCCCAGCTCTGCTGTCCTCCAGCCCTGGAGTGCACATGGCCATCAGGCTGCTCTAACGCTGGCAAGAGTGGAGATGGTAGGAGGTGCCACAGGAAAAAACCCTTTTGGAATGAAGTCCCCCTGAAGTTCCACCCACCTGAGCACTCCTGTCAAAAACCATAGAGCTTTTCTTGGCACAGAGTCGCAGTTTTGGTGTAACTGAGGGTAATTTTGCCAGCCTTTCTAGAATTTTGTTTGTATACTCAGTTATTAATAGATTCATGCAGTAATCACATAACTCTCTTTTTGCCTTGAATCCAGTGAACTTCAGATTTGAATTCTAAACCCAATTAGCAGTATTTGCCGTGTGCTGCAGTCTCAAATGCATAATTAGATATGTTTCCATACAGACAATGATGCTGTTTATATTGCTGCTTCTCTGATGTTATCTCTTCTTCCCCTTAAAAAATAACATATAGGAGGAAGCAAAGAAGTGTTGGGCTATTAAGTCGGGCCAGTTTTCAGTTGCTGGCTGTTGCCTGTAAATTCAGTTCCATAGCAATGCAAAAGGCCAACAGAACCATTCTGTATGTTTGGTAAATTGGCTTGTATATAGCCTGTATTTGTCTTTTTCCTTTGACTGCTCTTTTTTTAATTAACCAAACTGGAATTCTTCCTCTAGGAAGCAAAGGCAACTAATTGCAGCATCCTGGAGTCAGGAGTATATTTTGGGTGTTGCCATACATTTGTCTAGAGGCCACCACTGGACTCATTCAGTGTTCTGCTGTAAGTCAGATAACTACAGTTAATGATTAAACCCACGGTATAAATCTGCTCTGCTTCCAGACAGCTGTTAGATTAGTTCTCTCAATTCTTCTGCTGTGCCAGTGGAGGCCAGCAAGTTTCAGATTTAAATGCTTTTTAATGCTCTGTACAGCACTGGACACGTTTTATGGAGCTGAGTTAGGAGATATGCTATATATATTGTGCTTAATAAACCACTCTTTAAAATATCCATGATTCAGCTGCTTGCCTGGAAAAATGTGTGCTCAGCTCTGAGAAAAATCTTAACTCTTGCAGCTCTCGCTGTCAGGCTGCTCTGCTTAAAACCTGGACTTCACCTTAAGGTGTGTGTACATGCTTTTAGAAGTATTTTCCCCACATATTTACTGGCAAAGTGGTGTGTGACAGGAGAAGGAAAAAGTTGCCTTTCTCAGTTAGATGGTGTTAACCTTCCCCAACAGGCCAGCAACTCAAGTTCTTGGGGGCAGTCCACAAGAATTAGAGGGACATAGATGGAGTGTAATTCTAGCAGAAACTTACCTTGTTTGTTTATGATTTGTACTGAATATTTTGGGGGGGGGGGGTTGTTTGGTTTTTCCTCTTATCCAGTGCACAGAAAGGAAACAGAGATTGTGTTTTTCCAGCAGTATCCCGTAACATTTCAAAAGGCTTTTCTCAGGCCCGTGCCCCAGGAGCTTTTTACTTTTGTGTCACACCTTCCTTTTGATGTTGTGTTATCTTCTCACTGATTTTTGTCTTTCTTAGCTTCCTCCTTGCTGATACTTGCACATGAACACTAAGGAAGTCGTTCCTAGAACAGTTTTAGAGGTGGAGGTTCTGGCACAGGTGAATTGCAGTTTGGGATCTTTGCACCCATTTACTCTGCAGTATCTGTCGCTGAAAATGCACCCTATTAACCTTCAGGAGCTGTGTTAGAAGGGAATGATGCAGGATTTTGAGATGTTAGACGATGCCCTGTTTTAATTTGTGGAGAGAAGCTGAACCAAGCGAGGCTGGTTCTCTTAATTGCGGCATTTCAATTCCATGCTTATTTGCAGCTGAACTGAATGAATTCGGATTGCTGGGCTCCCAAAGAATCAAAATCCTCCAAGCAGGCACACAGGCAGTCTTTGTGATGACAGGCTGTGAAACCAGCAGCTGTCCAGGGGTTAGCAGATTGGTTATGCCTCGTGTGAACATGTGCGAGCAGAAGACGCACGACATACCTGCACCTTTTGCTGCAGGGGGGGAACAGACCAACTGGGGTGAAGTGGCTGGGACAGAAGAGTCCCACAGCCAAATGTGAATTAAAGGGAGAATTTAATCGTGCAGAAGTTGGGTGTTGGAATGAGGAGGGAGATTATGTGGTTGGGGAGGAAATAGGAATGTGAGAGACTCGGGCTTCTGTTCTGTGCTGACAACTGCGGGCAGTGCCTGCTCCCTGCACGGGCACAGGGGCAGAGAAAGGTTGTGAAGCAGCAGGCAAAAGTCAGAAGTGAGTTGCTTTCATGGCATTTTTATTAGTTATGGTGTTCTTTTTCTGTCTTTGGCACTCGTATGGTTTTCTCCCTTGTGCCCCTGTGCTGACTTACCTGAGGGCAGCACATTGTTGTTTTGAGCTCAGCGTGCTCAGAAAAAGAAAAGATGCAGAAACCCCTGTTTTACAGAGGAGGGAAACAGGTTAAATTTGAGTTGGCTTTGTAAACTGCTGTGGTAACAGGAAACCTGTGGCTGGCACAGAACTGAATCCAGGTCTCCCTAAGGAGAGCCCTAAGCCAGGACTGTGGCATCAAATTTGCCATCTCTGATAATATGACTCGAGAAAAAGTAAGTTGTTTTTCTCATAGCAGTTTTTATTTGTGTTTCTATTGTAAGGTCGCTCTCTAATTAGTAGCTGAGAGAAATTAATGTAGTGCTATAACTTACCTGAGCTCAAACACCTTTGCTCCAATTTTTATATCACTCTATTTATTTATATGCACTAGTATAAAAAAAAAAAAAAAAGCCTGAAATTAGGTTTTAATTGTTTTTCACTGGAGTTACCAGGTTTTCTGTGAAGAGGAAAAAGAGATGAACATCTTCTGGGAAAAGAAAAAGCGATTTGTGGTCCTTAAAAGTTGCCCTCTGTTTTTGGATTTGAATTTTTTCTTCTTTTTGAAGAATTTGAAGCCATGAGGGAAAAAAAATAGGTCGTAGCAATCAGATCAAATGTATTTCAGTTTGTTTGATTTTTTAAAGATGGGGGGGAAAAAAGCCAAGTTTTCACCTTTAAACCAATTCTTGCTTTTCACTTATTGCTTAGCAAGCTGCAAAAGGAGGGTGTGACCTCTGTATGGCTCCCCACTCAAACAGCATGTTGGATGTCCCAGTAGGAGTGCTCGTTGATGCTACTGATGGAAGTTACTACTGAGGCTCAGATAAATCACTTGAAATCTGCTTTGAACGTTCTTATGTGTTTTAGTGCTAACAAAGTTGTCAAAAAGCTGTTACAGCACCACACATGCTTCTGACCTGTAATCTGCCTGGTGAAGGTGCCCTCTAATTTGAGAATTGATACTTAAAGAATTCTAAAATTTGATGAAGTTTGGGATGGAATGTGGAGTTTTGCTGCCAGGCAAAGAGGTTTGTTTTTCAAAAAAATAAAGTAGCAATTGAAAGATGCTGCAATTACGTGGCTGTCGAGTTGTCTGCTGCGATGAGCTGGTGGCGTCTGTCCAGTTGCAGGCAGATGTCCACATCACAAATCGTCATACCCTGAGATGGAGCGTAGAAAAATCAGCCCACACTCGCTCAGTTCAAGCAGACAGGGAGGGACACAGTGAGGAAAACTGGTGTTTCTCTTCTGCCCCGTCTGCCTTTCAAAAAAGAAAAACACACGCGTGCATCTCTTTCCAGAGCACTGCTCCAGCACCACTGAGTAGGAGCAAAAGTCCTCCCGGGAAAGCATAACTGGAAAGGGAAATTTGTGGAGGCAGATGTGTTCTTGTGTGGGTCAAGTGTTTCTCTTCAAATGGTCGGGTGGAACCTGCAGTTGTGCACAGAGATGCTCCTGGCTGACAGGCAGCTGGCTGGGGGTGGTTTTTTAGGCTCAGCTGGGGGTGATGGACACCTGAAAGGCACTTCGGTCCCTGATACCGCCCTTAATTTGGACGTGCCATTGTAGAACTCTTCACCTTTCGCGTGTGAGGAGGTGCTGGATTAAGTGTCTGCCTAATGAGCATCTTTGTTCCAGTAACAAACTCATGGTCTCTTTTACTCTCTGCTGTTTGTGGCAAAGCACTGTGCCTGCCAAATTTATTTTAAAGACCGTGGTGTTTGGTGCCAGCCCGAACCTCTCCTGGTGCCAAACTTGGCTGCAGCAGCCGTAGCTCTGCACTGTTGTTCTTTGTGCAGCAGTTGCATTACATCCTGGTGAAAGGAGGAAAAGGGATCTTAAAAAGTCCACTTATTCAAATCCAATATTCACAGGGGGGAGAAACAGGACGGAAAACAAAACTCCTGCAGTTCAGATGTCAGTGTCCCTCTGTACTTTGGGACGTTGTCTGAGGTCTGTTTAATGTCATAAAATGGCACTTTCAGGAAGTGTTTTTCTTTATCAGATCAGGCTTTGTGAAGGAAAGCAGGGACTTTTGTGTGTATAGCACTGGGTTGGTGCATTTGTCGTGTGGTGTTTTCCCTTCCACGCTGCCCAGTGGCAAAACCAACAACTAACAGCTTTGGGAGCTTGGGCCCAACGTTAACTTTTGCCTGGGTTTAAAGAAAGAGCTTCAGCCTCTTGTCACACCAAAACCCTTGGGAAATCAGACCTTAACCCACCTGAACGTACAAAGCAAATCACTCTGTCCCATTTGTTATTCCCATGTTGTCATTGTAGCCTGACTCTCAAATATCCACAGGAACAAATTATTAATGGAATTAATATCAAGGAAAACACTGTGAGCATTTGCTCTGAGTAAATCCCTTCTCCCCTTGGCTGTTTCCACCCTGTTAATTGGTGTGAGGAACAAATTAAAGTGCAGTTTGCTCAAGCATTGCCTTTGGTTATTGTCCTTTTTCTCCTAACATTCACAAGGTATTCAGCCATTAGATTGTGTCACTTTGCTCACTGCTGTTGTGCTGGAGCTCTTTAAAATGAGAAATCTGCTCCACTTTTGTTTATAAATTATCATCACCAGCCAGTCTCCCGATTCAGAGAATCCCTTTTGAAGCCTCCCAGTTATAGATTAAATCTGAAACGAAAAGAAAAGCCCATCTTCCTCTCCCCCAACCCTGAAAACCCTAACCCAAAAATCTGTAGATGATGAGAAACAATTAGGGAAGCCAACTTTGGGGTGGGTGGCTGTGTTATGTGTCAGGGATTTTGTTCTTCCTTGTGTAGTGGTGGACTACCACAAAGATTTATTTATTTATTTATTTTTAAATTTGAGGAGCTGTGGGAGGGTTGGGATGCCGCTTAAATTCCAAACTGTGAAGCCAAGTCAAAGCAGTGCAGGGTTTCCAGACACACTGTTAAATCATATTATACTTCTAGTTTCTTAGAAAATGGTCTTCAGTTTTAGGGAAACTCCAAACTTTATTGTGTTTCCTTCTGGTATGTAGGGCATCAATTTATGTTTTCCCTCATCAAGAAACTTCATAAATAGATGAAACAATGTACTGAAGGTATAAAACACGAGGGATTCATTGCTTCTGAATCCTCGAGAATGATCTTTCTTGATTTATTCCTGCAGAGAGATGGGATAGTCTTCCCTTCACTGGGGACAGGAGAAGAGAGTCCCAGTCAGAGATGTTTTTCAAGCTTCTACACATACAACAAACATTTCTCTTTGCTGTCTTCTCTGCTCAGAGAAAGTCTGACTCGGGGGACTTAACCAAGGGGAGAGTGCGTCATTCTCACTCCAGCCTCACCTGTGCTGCTGTGCTCGACTTTTCCCTCACATCCAAAGTCCTTTTGCTAACTTGCATTTCATAGTTCTTTTCCCATAGCTCTTTTTGAATGATTGTTCCCCGAGTGCTGCTCCTTTACAGGCTGAGAATGGAGGTGCTGACACAGACCTGTTGTAAAGGGGCAGCCTTGCCTTTCCCAGCGGGTCGCTGGAGCCGTTGCAGGACTCTGACAGGTTTAAGGAGTGTATCAAAGGGGTGAAGAAAGTCTCATAGTCTGGGAATGGAGAGCTTTTTGGACCAGGAATGAGTGAGAGAACATGCCCTGAAGGACAGCTCTCGTGCCTCACCTCCTCCTTGGCCGTCTCACGTTCGGGTTGGTCGTTATTCATCGGAATGGATATCGGTGCTGCAGCAGCATCATAGATTCCACCTCGAGATTTCAGAGCGCTTTCCAGCCCCTAAAAAGAGCTCAACTGGCAATTTATACTGCATTTCCCAGATTTACAGAGGCCTTAACGTAGTCCTGAGAAACCTGCCCCATCTGTTACTGACAGAGCTCTGGGAGCAGAACCGGAGTTGCGGTTCTCGGCAGCCGTTCCTGGGATGTTTAATTCTGCTTATGCAGTTGCTTCATGCTACAAATGTATTGATGCAGATGTTTTACAGAACAAGGCCCTGCAAACACACACAATCCCACTCCTGAGAGTGGGATTTTTGCTGGTAAGACCAGAGTTCCACGTCCAAACGTAGATGCTGCTCTTTCCTCACCATGATGTGTGAGGAGGAAGCAAAAACAGAGGGGGGAAAAAAACCTCCCAATTTATATTTAAGTGAATTTTTAGCCCTTGTGATTCTGAAGAGAGGGTGTGAAAAGCAAAGTTCTTCAGCATGGGAAGAGGTGCATGAAGAGTGGCAGGTCTCACGGGGTGGACCCTGCAGCCCCTGGTTTGGGAAGCCCCCTCTCTGGGGGCAGTGGTTTGGCATTTTGGGCCCCAGTTCTGCAGCTGGAGCTGCCAGAGTGGTTTTTCTGCGGTCACACGCAGCCCTGGCACGCCTGGGGGAGCTCAGGAGGAAGAGGTGTGACGAAATTAAAAAGCTGGTGAATGTCAAGGAGGAATGTGGAAAGTGAAGGGGGTTAATTATGTACATTTGTATATGTGTATACACATACTATTTTATTTTTCAAATGACTGTAGGCTATGAGCTCGTACTGTTTCTTTACCAGCTTGGCCCCTTTTTGTGTGATACTTGCTTGTTCACAGTAAGAGAGCTGAGCAATTTTATGCTTTGGCAAATAATAAGATCTTTTGCCAATGCTGTTCTACTTAGCAAACAGGTTCAACAGACCAGAAAAAGGCATTCTGAAAAATTCACCTTGCTCATTTTGGCTTAGAATAAGTGAAACACTGTTGTTGAAATGAGTTTTAAAGGACCCAGTGACTCAAAGCAGTGTCATAATGTATTTCTGCTGCAAGTTTGTGTTTGTGAACCCCATCACTCGCTCACCCGAATTTTCAAGCTGCCTCTCAGACAGATGGTGAAGATACCTCAGCTTGTTTGTTTTTATGTGCACTGAATCCCCTTTACTTTGGGCTGCTCAGCCAGAAAATGCTGATGCTTCCCCTGGTCTATCTTCCTTCGATCTCTTCCCGAGCTGGTCACAGGATCACAACCCCTTCTTTCTTCTCAGTGTCTGCAGAGGGGGGAGGTCAGGAAAAGAGCACCTGAAAAGGCAGCAGTGAAGCCTTTCTGGGAGGAGGAACAACATTTATTTATATGAAGGCAGCCTGCTTTTTTTTTTTATTTTTTTTTTTTTTAAATCAGCAGATCTGAGACAAGAAAGAAATGGCACATTTAAAGAAAAATCATTGAAAAGCAATCTGGAAAAGCAGGGGATGAAGCCTGGTGAAGCAAGCCAGTGCTTCTGGAAATTCAGGACTTCCAGGGAAACAAGGCATGCAATTATTTTTGCCAGTTCCAAGCACTAAAAAAAAAATAATCTTCAGGCTGACTTTCCTTAAAAAAAAAAGGAAGAAAAAAAAAAAAGTGAATTTGGCTCCAAAAAATTCATGAGGCTGGAATTTTCATCTGTTTTTTGCTGTCTGGTCTATGGGTTAGAGCAAGTCAGAAAACTTCCAGTGAAAGTAAAAATTTGATCAAAAAGACTGTCTCATTTAAAAAAAAAAAAAAAAGACAAAACACAGAAACCATGTGTGGGGAAAGGATTTTAGAGCTGATGGAATACTTTGGGTGCTTTTAAACAATAGCTGTTTCAGAAGCGTGAAAGAAATGGTCTGGTTTGTTATTTTTCTCAGTTATTTTTCCTGAGCTTGTTTAGAATTAACACATTTAAAAAGAGATTTCGGATTTCAGGCTGGTGTGCTTTGTCTCTTGCCTGTCTAACACGTAACTTTTCTCCTGTTCCTTTGCCTGTGATGATCCATCCTGGAGTCTGAAGCAGCTCTGTACCCCCGTCCCAGATGCTGTGCCACAAGGACTGTGAGTCCTCTTGCTTCTGTGTCTGCACCAGGCTGGGCAATGACAAATCCAGACAAGTCCTGCTGCTTTTATTGTCCAGTTACATCAGCAAAAGGCAGCTCTCAGGAGTATAAACAGCCCTGCAGGTCACCTTGGAAGGATATCTTGTCATCAGGGCTGTACTGTCAGTCCTGTTCGCGAGCACTTATGCCAGCTCAGGTTTAACTTTATGCCTGTTCAGGCCTTTTCCTGCAGACAACTATCAGATTATACTTGTGGGTGAACTAAAGCTCGTTATGGAAGAGAGAAGAGCGTCGTGGTTTTCACCTGCTGAAGCATTTCTGAGTTCTTGAGATGGAAGGAACAAAGAATCTCTTATTAGAGATGGAGAGAAAAGCGTCCAAACGGCGTGGGGAGGAATGTACTGACAGAGGAAATGAAAGTGCTTCTGAAATGTGGGGAGGGAAGTAGCCAAAGTCTTCACTAGGGGAGATTCCCTATGATTATACCATCTGGAAGGTGGCTGCAAGATCACAGTGTTTTCCTTGCTTATGAATGATTCCTTTTTTTTTTTGGTACAGGAGCAAAGCAAAATAGGGAAGATCATTTTGCTACCAATTAGTCCTGGCAAAGCTGCCTAAGCTCCAGTGCTTCCCATGGAGCTAAAATAGTAGAAATTTTCACTGTCATTCCCAGTGAAAATTAATGAGGCAGAGCAGGTGCTTTTGAAAATCTTACCTGTATGGAAAAAACCCCTACGACTGATCTTGTATTTCCTAGGAATGAAGAAACAAACTCTTTAGGATTGGGGTGGGGTTTGTTTGTTTGTTTTCTTTGAGTCAGAGATTGAGAAAGCCATCTTCATGGCTTTTTGCATGTGATTTGCTTCTGAAGTGGGGAATCAGACTGTCTTCTTTTTAATGGTGAGCACCACTGGAGCCATAAAGTACTGTGTAGTCATCTGCCCCATTTTTTGAGGAGATGAAAGCAGTTGATCAAGTAATTAAAACCAGATAAAGCCATGGAAGCAGGACAAAAATGTTACTCTTGCAATTGGGCTGCAATCTCTGTCTCTACTCCTCCCCTTCAAGGCAAAGCTACAAGCAGAGGACTTGGCTTGTAAACCCTCCTGCCTAGGGCTCTGTGTTGGCACACACATGTGTTTGGGAAGATCCAGTGGTTTGAGCTTGCATTTGGCCTCCAGCCAGACACAAGTAAAAATTCTTGGGAAGATCATTGCATGGCCTTGTTGCAGGGAGAGTAATTTCTGGATTTACCTCTCCACTCGTGGACAAACTTTTTTCGCAATTTGTCACTCCCTTAAAGCGCTTGTATTTCCCTCTGTAGGATCTGGCAGGTTTTTCCCCAAGGGGAGGGAGGAGTTCTGTCTTTGTTTCTCACCTGCAGGGCTCCTAACTCATCACTTCCTCCACTGATGGCAGATGTAGAGCTCATTCTCTTTTTTTTCCTCATGCCCATGCCAGCTTTTTTCCTCCCCCCATACTTTTACTCCTGAATATCCTTTATGAACTGTACCATCAACCTCCCGTCGCTCAAACGCCCTCCTGCTGTCCTTGTGGGGCAGATGCTCTGCTCTTCCTTGCTCATATTCCCTCTGAAATCTCTTCATTGCTTGGCCACCCATCCTACCCAGTGTCTTATTTACTGCAAATGCCCTGGAAGTTCTCCTTTGAACATTTGTTGCACTTTGTGTATGTATTAAAGGCAGAATTCTGTCTTCTCACCCCAGACACGGAGTCGAGACGAGTGAAAAGTGCAGACCCCCAGGAACAAGCCCAGCTGAGTCCTCAGTGAGGGTGGAAATGCCTGTGGTCCCCAGATGATGCCTTTAGTGTGTTGTGACTTGCATGCTAATAACAAGTTCGAGGAGACTGAGATGATTTAGGTTGTGCCTGAGCAGCAGGGCTCCAAGCTTTGGAAGGAGTCTTCTTCATCTCTTGCTGGTGCCTTCTGGCTTTTCAGCTGTGCTGGGCACAGCTTGTGGTGTGTCTCCATTTGCCCACAACACCACGGTGGTTTCCTGTTTCACCCTTTCAGATACTGTCTGTAGATGAAACAGGACACTTTCTCATCCCTGTCAGCATCCAGAGATCCTTGCAGGCTCAGTCTGCTCACTGGGTCCTGCTCCAGCATTGCACTCACACCCATCCTTGAGTTCTTTGCTGGAGAGGGATGGGATGGCTCAGTGCTTTGATCTTCAGCACACATTTGGGTGTCTTGAGTCGGGGTCTGCCTTCGAAACATCCTTGTGAAAGAGTATGTGATTTGTGGGTTGCCCCAACACCTCAGGCAAAAATTTGAATGCTTACAATGGGATTCCCGGCTTCATAATGGCTGAAAAATAGTTTTATTTCTATTTTTTCATTCCTAAATGTTAGAAAAGTTTCTGTTCTTGGCAGAGCTTTTGTGGGTCAACTTTCAGGGCAAAACACTGGGTTTTGAGTAGGGGATTCTAATGGAAAAGCTGAGTACCAAATTCACACAAAGTTCTTCTTAATTATAGGAGCAAAAGCTCTTCCAGATGTCTGTCAGCCCAGCATGCTAGATGCTGCCATCACTGATTTTAATAAAAGCTCATATTCAGCAAATTTTATTACTGATTTACTGTACATTACTTAAGCCAGAAAATGTTTTTGCTCTAAAAAGCAAACAAAGCTCTGATATTTTCATCAGTTGCACTCCAGCATGTCATTTACTGTGTTAAATACCAGCCCTGTTCCATTATTTGACTGTTTTCTGTGGCTTGCCATCGTTAAAACTGGAATTTCAGCAACCCTTGTCAAGAGTTTCTCGTGAGTGAGAAATGCACATGAACAAATCAGTAAATGGTGCGTGCAGAGCCACTGACAACACACGTACGTGACAGGCACAACCAGCCAGGCAGTCCTGTGACAAGTTACCTGTTTGCACATGCAACTAATACATACTCTAAAGAAGAAAAAAAGGAACAGGGAAATATTGTAGAACAAATACAGGAAAATGTGACGTGACTTGGTGAATACAGAAGCGAACAGAACAAAACCAGCAGAAAAATCATCAGGCAAGGAGAGCGGCGAATGAAATCTCTGAACAATGATGTAATTAAAGTGCATTAATCATTGTAAAAAGATCATTTCCCTTTAAACATCTGCTCCTGTTTGCTTGGCAACAGCCTGGGCAGTGTCATGAGTGATGGGGTTTGGGATTATGCTGAAGGGCATGTGTTATCTGAGAAACAATGCACAACATCTCCAGCTTGACAGGATCTGGGACAGCAGTGCTTTTCCTCAGGTCAGGTAGAGCATTAAGGTAAAAAGGGGGAAAGAAATGGGCTTTACACACAGTGGAAGGGAAAACCTGGTGCAAAACTGAACCCTGCCTTCTCAGCTGGTGCCAGTGGTTTTGAATAAAGCAATTCCTCTGGGAAAAGAGCCCCTGTCCAGCCTGCTGCTGTTCAGAGAATCTTAAGAGCCATAGCTCTGTAAGAAAGACCTTGTCCTGCCCCACTGAGAAGCAGCACAGAAGTCTTCCTGAGCCCTTTGCAGCAGCCTGGTTGTGCCAGCAGAAGAGTGAGATTAGCCATTTCAGGAGAAAAAACTGGCATAGCTTCCCCCAGTGCTGTGAGGACCAAGTGTCTCATGAGCTGTGTTTTATTTGGGGCTAGGTGAGGAGTTTTGGTCCTGTCATTGGACTGCGTCACTCAGGTAGGATTTTTTTACCCCCAGGGACTATTTTTTTGTGTCCTTGTGTGCATCTGACTGTTGCATTTCCATGCACTGCATGTCCATGGCATGGACACTGGTTGTGGGCACGGTTGGTGGCCCCTGTGCTCCTGCATTTTCAGTCTGAGTCTAAGGCAGGGAGGGGGAGTCAGTTGTGCTCCTCTTACAGGGACACATCTGAAGGTGGAACCCTTTGAGACCCACTAGGAACGAAGATGCAGCTGCAAAGCAACACTGATTTTTAGGCTGGTCTTGTTTTCTTAGAAAATCTGCAGCATGGAGCAGGTGGGTCACACAAATGTTGGGTTCAGAGCACTGTATTTCTCCTGCATCGGTCACTCACCGCTGACTGAAGGTCTCCATGGCTTTGCCAGCCCCTGGACTTGAGGCTGTGTTGGTCATGAAGGTGCATATGGATTTCCAAGGGAGGTGGAGACATGCCAGATCCCACCTGGAGAAAGGACATTGTACGTGGCTGTGCCTCTTCATACCCGTTTTTGGCAGTCCTGCAGATTCACAGTGTTGATGCGTGTTCTTGCCTGGGCACTGTGCCTTCCCAGCTGTTGGGTGGGAAAGTGGAAATGAGCTCAGCTTTGGGCTTTGCTGTTTGGTTACAGGTGAAATGCTTAATGTGGCTTGTGCCTGTTGGTGACAATCCTTACCCTCCCTCCCAGGGACTGGCAGGCTTTGTAAAAGTGACTGGGGGGGTGTGCAGATAAAAACGATGTGCTGCCTGTTTGGTCCAGCTCGGGAAGGTCCCAGCCTGGGATGAGGGATGTGCCAGCAGCCTTGGCAGGCAGCGAGTTCAGTGCTGAGGGAAAAGCTGTAGCTTTTGGTGGATCCTCTCACCTCCTCATTCCCTTTCTCCCATCTGCTGTTGCCCAGGCCTTGCTCTGTCCAAGAGCACAGTTGTGCTTTTCCCTGCTATCCCTAATTCCCCCCAGTGTCTTTGGAACCCCCTTCTGGAAAGGTGTGTGTAGCTGGAGTTAGGCACATGTATCAAAAACATGAACAGACCTGTTGATGTTGGGCAGAGAGTCTGAAATAACGATTTAATCCTCTTTTCTGGGCTGTCTGTGTAATGCAGAGGTTTTAAGCTTCCATTAGAGCACACGTAAACAAATGTGTTTTTCTTTGGAGACTGAAGGGACGTTGTTAATTCGAAATTTTTGAGGTTATTTCTGTGAAAGGGATTGTCCTTGTGTCACTGCCACCTAATGGCCAGGGCACTGTAATTGGGTGCCTGGTTTGGGTGTCCCTTGGAAAACTGATCCTGTCACCAGTACTGACTTTTTATTATCTTACCAGGCTTAGATAATGGTGCTCACTGCCCTCAGCTTCATTTTCAACCTGGGGTAGTGTTTTCTGGAGCCTCACTGGACACTGGTGTGTACACTCCTGCTTTGATGGCAAGTGACAAATCAGGAAGTTAGTTTTTGTATGGCAAAATCCAGGAAGAAAGGGAAAGCATTAATCAGATGGGTGTAATCTCCAAGGAAGCAAGTACTGCATTTTAATTCAGCAGTTCCCTTTGATGAAAACTTTAGTGAATGTTATTATGTGCAATTTATATGAAGCCTGGGTTTAGGTAATCAGCTTTAATATTTATACTCTTAGGGAAAAAAAAAAAGAATCATTAGTAAGCATGCATAATTAATGAATAAATTGTATTTTTCCTTTGTTTTCCTTCAGGTATAAGGAAATGCTAGATCTAGTGATATCACCCAGTCTGACTGTAAATAGAGAGTGCCCTGACAGACTGAAGCTTAACCTTTCTCACATTTATGCCACGGCTCCAGATGACATAGAAGGTAGGCTGCTCTTCTGCTTGATGTTTACTGTCTATATCATAACATATATATATATATGTATAACCAACAGGGACTGGCCACTGCAAGGCCCCTTCTTCTGACAATTAGTTCTATGGTCTAGCAAGAAACTGAGATTTTTGAGTGGTTTTTTTCCAGTGGTGGCTGAACCTTAGTTCTGCAATGGTTTGAATGCAAATGGAATAGAAATAAAAAAACAGGAAAAAATGGAATAGAAATAAAAAAAATAGAAAAAAATGGAATATAAATAAAAAACCTGTAGATGAATATCTCTGGATGGTCAGTGCCTGCCTGTACACACGTGCATGTTGTATGTGCCTGTTCCACTGGAAAAACTGCAGGTGTAAAACCTATTTTGTGGTGTTTGTTTGGACCCAGTGGTGTGAACGTGAGCCCTGGGCTTTGGTGTCTGTGCTGCTGCTGCTGCTGAGGTGGGGAGTGGGGGGGCTCCCAGGCCCAGCAGCGTATCAAACATCTTTCCAAAGCAGCTCTGTGCCCCAATCTGCATCGCTCTGAGGTTCCCAGGTCGTTGCTGCCACCTCCAAAAGGTTAGCCCCGCTCTGGAGTTTCACATTTGGCAGGTACCAAGGACAAATTCTTTCAGTGGCTGAGGCTCTGATGGAAATTTATCTGCTCTCCTCCTCCTCCCCTCCCGCCCCATCACACTGTTCAAGTGAAGGAAACAGAAGAATGTTAAATCTGCTAAAAAAATTATTGGCAAGTGATGCAGCTGAACTAGTTCTTGCTAGTACAATCCCAGCTATTGTTTGCTGCGGTCAGGATCTGTCAGCCTTCCTGTTAGAGGGGAGTTAGGAAAAGGCACTGGCTATTATGTTTTAGGAGTGTGTTTAACCCTTCATTTATAGGCTCTTAGAAGCCCAGGAGATGTTTTGTTGGCGTGTTTGCTGAGGCATCAGGGGTGGCTTGGTTAACTCACCTACCTCGGGACTGCCTATTTACAGGAGCAGTAAAAGGAATAACAACCTAAAGAAAACATCCTTTTCAAATGTACCTGTTTGTAGAAAAGATCAGAGCTAGAAATGATTTTTTTCAGTACATCATTTTGTAAACATCTTGGTGCAGGAACTACATTTTATAATGGGATATAAATGCGAGCCAACACAGCAGTTGTGCTGTTGGGCACCAGTTTGGCAGTGACAGCTCCTGCTGGTGCGTTTCTTACAGAAACATTATGGTTGTTTTGCTGCAGAATGATCCCTTGTGCTACCAAGATTGTGCTCTTTCCCTCGGAAATAACTTCTTGTTAATTTGAAGGACGGGAAGACACTCGTGTGTTTGTCAGTTCTCAGACTGACAGAGCTCTTAAAGCACTAAATGCCCACAAATGTGTGCATTTTTATATTTAGCAAGGCTAGTCATAATACTGACTCATTTAAATGTCCATGTACCTGTCTGTTCTGCTGTTTTCATGGGTGCTTATCATGAGATGTGCAGTTCTACTGTAAAAATGTTTTAAGCTCACATTTTCCCTGTAGGATTAACTTTGCCTTTTCTTGTCGATGGCAGTAACGTGTTGCATATTCACACACAGCAAATTCCTACTTGGCATTCTCAGCAAACTTATTTACCCTCTACTTAGTCTTTCAGAAATAATAAGTATTGAAGCTGTAGTCTTTTTCAAATAGAAAAGAAATTAAGCTTATGCACAAACTGCCTGTCCTGCTCTTTGTCAGTGCATTATGAATTAAAGGAATGAATACTGTAATGTCTGTTTCTTCAGTGCAGTCCTGGTAATTTTGGTATTTGAGGGACAGACAGAAATTGTGTACCTCTTGTTTTCACAGTCTAAAAATCTAATTTTCTGAATGGTTTTCTTTCAGGTAAGTCAAAGCAAATTTTTCATAGGGAGTTTGAGGGGGAGTCAGGTAAGCTCAATTTTGGATTTAAAGCCTATCTTTTCTATGTGTGTTTAAGTGAATATGTGTTTAAGTGAATTATAACATATCCTTTGTCAATTTTTTTAAACTAAAGCTCTCTGCCTGTTGCTTGGGAAATAGGTTACTGTAACACATTTTATAGGGGGTGGGTTTTGCTTTTCTAAGGTGCCTGAGGGTTTTAAGAACGAGAAGGAGGAGTCCTTATGGTTTTGTGTCTGTCAGTTATTAGGGCTATATAGGTTTTATGGTTACTTATATAAATTAACATTAAAAAAAAGAATAATGCCCAGTAATTAATATTTTCAGTTTGAACTCATGGTTATGAATTTTTTATTGAAACTCGGTCTAAAAAAGTATCAGATGAAATGGCAGTGTTTTTAAGAACAGTTTGGTGTAACCTCCATGAAATGATCAAGCCACGTAAAATGTTGTGGAAAAGGGTTGCTTAGGAGAGAACATTTTTGAAAGAGATTTAAATCAGGGGGAGCAAACATTTCAGATGTGAGCATGTTGAATCTTTGGGGGCATTCTGCCCGTGTTTATGGCATAACAGGCTACCCAAACCCACGGGGCTGTTTGCTTGTATTTATACTTCATGTGTACCTGCATATTTCACTAAATAAAATACGGTTTAAATGTTGATGGCTGAGCAAATGAAGGTTTGTACAACTCTGTGCTGAGGGTGCAAGTCCATCTGCAGCCCAAGTTCATCTGCAGCCCCGTGGGCACATCCCTGTCCCGCGTGGGAGGGGCAGCCCTGCCTGGGAGCAGCGATGTCCGGGCTCTGGGGGCACTGCAGGAATCTCCCTTTCCACCCAGCACGGGCACCACGGAATCATGATGTCTGCTGATGATTGTGGAGAGTGTTTTGGCATTTCTAGCCCTGAAACAACAATTGACAGCTCCAGCCAGCAACCGAGGAGCAAAATTTGGATGGCGCTGTGGAGGCGAGCTGCTTAACACTCAAGGTGGCATTTTGGTATGGTGTTTTCAGTGCAACTTGCAGGTTTTAATTTAGACTTTTTTTGGTTCTTATGTTCAATTAAGTAAACCTGAATTTCTCTCTAAGTAAAAGCTGGTGGCACATTTTTCTTTGGTGGTGTTACAGGACTCGACTGGTTGGTCCATCAGAAGGCATCCTGCACATCTAACTTGTGTCATAGGTTTTCTACTGGGGTTGGTTTTTTTTTGATTGCTGGCAGGTCAATAAGGTAGGCCATAGTTAACTCAAAAGATTCGAATTAAAGACATTTACAGTGTTGTATTTTTTAATATTTTTTATTTTGATTTGGTATGTTTTAATGAGCATTAAGGAAAGTGAGTCATGGTCTAGGAAAGTACCAAAAAAAGCAAAAGAGCAAAAAGTTCAGTGAGCTTAAATCACTTCAGCCATCATAGCAGTTTCTTTTATAGCCTTGAGCATATGAGTCATCCCTCCAAAACCCAGCCTCTTGATTGATATCAGTCCCATGAGAAGAAGAAACTGGTAGTTCAATTAATTGGTATCACCCTCGGTTAAAAACTAAAGCTTTATTTGTTGTTAAGTGGAGAATGGCTTTCTTAACCTACCTCAGTTAGGGGAGATTCACTAAAAACTAAAAGTCTTAATTCTAATCCCTGTGTATTTTTCTCAACCCAGCAGTGGTAAAAACAATTGTATCAGCTTGGCCACAGCACAGAATGTGAGGAAAATCTAAGACCTTTCAATTTTTTTGTTTTCCAGGCAGCAGCAAAGCAGCACCACAGTGTCCTCTCCATCTGTACACCACAAAGTGAGTGCTGGTGCCAAGTGCTGTGATTTAAAGACTGTGTTTTGCTGAACAGCCATTTTGTGCAGGTTTCTGTCACCTTAAAACACATCTGCCCTAAGCCCATCCACCTGTTCCCCCGCACGTCTCTGGCACAGGGAAGTAACTGCTTCTTAATCTTCTTAGATATGGAGTGAAATAAGGTTTGAGGTGCTGTATTCTCATCCCCCTGGCAACCCAAACCTTATCAGTTTGAATATTGCTGTGCTTGTGAGTGACCACAGAGGGATATGTTGAAATGTCAGAGGCTTCCAGTCACACTCACTTGTTTGGCAAACTCGAAATGAAACATGAAAAAGCAGTGTTGATTTTATTTTTTTTTTTTAACTGGCATGTATTTTGCACAGTCTTAAAATCCCCATCCATTTAGGCAGCTTATTTTGATGGCTCATATCAGGAGCCTTACAATGAAACAACCAGCCTAGACAATTCCAAGTTCCCAAAATATTCATCGTGCTACTTTGGATGTTATCTTATCAAGATGTCTAGAAGTGTTCCACTTGTGCTCTAGAAGATCATGTGCAGTGACTATTGCCTTAGACCCTCTGTTTTCTTGTTCTGAATAGACATTATCCCCATATAGTGACCGTCCCATCTTTCCCAGCGATGGCAACGTATGGACAGACTCAATACAGCCCGGGAATCCAGCAGGCTGCTGCTTACACTGCCTATCCTCCTCCAGGGCAGCCCTATGGAATACCCTCCTACGGTGAGTACTCCCACCTCGTGTTACCTGTGAGGGACATGGTCCCCTTGCTGCCAGCAAAGTGGATTTGAGGGTTTACAGTGAAATGTCGTTTGTGGCGCAGCAACGTTCTCTCTTTAGGCTCAGAGGGAAATCTGACCTGTTTAAAAGTGCTGGATTTACTCTGAGCTCTTCGTATCATGGGCTGTGTTTTTACAAACTGGGTAAAGTTTGGGGCCAGGTCTGAGAAATTTGGGTTCAGTGGGATGTGCCACTGAGGAGCAGTAGCTGGTGAGTGTTCCCATGACTCGCTGCCAAGACAAAGTCTCTCGCAGTAAATATGATATTTATATAAACTACACTTTGCTTTCCTTGATTCTTCCTGAAGTCTCAGTGGTACAAGCTACTTTAAGAAAAACTTCTTGTGCAGTATTCCAGAAGAACCAAGAGATGGAGCAGAGCAGGGCATGGGTGAAGTGATCGGTGTACTTTGGGTTTGGAAGGTGGATTGTGTTTAAATGGACAGTCATGAGCTGTAGGTGCAGTAAATGTTTCTAACCCCAGTCAGCTTTGTTCCCTGCTTTTCTGCACAGCCTTGCCAGCAGCTGTGGGGAGACAGTGCTGGGCAGGAGCAGCTGGGGATTCACACAGGGAACTAATTAAACCAGCACTCCTGACAGAGGAATGCCTGGTAAACCGAGTGTCAGCAGTGTCCTCAAGCCTTTGAGGGAGCTGAGAAGTTCTTTCCATTCCTAAAGACCAAAGAGATGTTGCTCTTGTTTAGGTACAGCTCTATAATAGAAAGCTTTGGGCTTCTTACTACTGGCTGGTCCCCGAGTGCTGTGTCTTACACCATTAAAATGACTTCTTAGTTTTGTTTCTTTTGTGCTCTTAAACACCTTAGTTTATTTGGCAAATACCTCTTCCCAACAAGCAGCTCTTGTACAGCCACTGACAAGGCTTTCACTGAAGGGAGGGTCAGTGCAGCAGTCTGGAAGATCAGGGAAGTGGGCTTGGCAGAGCTGGAGCTCTACCAGGACGATGAGAGGAATGTTTTGAGACCCTCTCCTGGAGCTACTTGTGTGTTTGCATCAGCTGGCTGATTTCCAAGGCAAACTCTGAACAGTTGTCCTGTTGGAGCAGGTGAAAGTAGAGTCATTTGCCACTGCCTAGAGGCTTTAGGGCATACATGTGTCAGGCCCATATGCTGCTTATAAATCCTGTGGATGACCTCTTAGCATCCTTGAGCAGTGGATTCCCTCCCCCAGCCCCTACACCCTCTCTAAGATACTCAACACAGCCTATGAAAAACTCCACCTGGCTGGCAACCAAGAACAATGAAGCAGTATTGTTTTTAGGCACAAAAATAAAACCGGGCCAAGTTTCTAGACAAAACAGAACATTGTGTGGAAATTAATTTGGTGCAAAGTTATTTCGCTGTCTGACAACAATTTTTAGACTTCCAAAAAGGCCCGTTGGCTGAAGATTAATTGTAAGCGGGGTAGGTGGAATGCTGGCATGCAGAGTGCTGATGGAATTGAAAAGCATGGGATGGGAGAGGGAAAAGTGGCTTCTCTGTGCACACTTTGCTTCCCCAGCAGTGATGCAGCCAGAATTTTGCACCAGCACGTGTTCCCTCGCTGTCCAGATAAACGTCCTGCCCTTCACTGTGCAGCATGATCATCTGCTGGCCAACTTGGGCTCAAATTGCATCACAGCTCTTCTCACCTAAACCTAAAATAAGTGATTTTTATTAGAGAAAACAGGATCTGGGAGAACTTATTCCAAACCTGAGCAAACTCAGATTGGTTGCTTTTAGGAGTCATTAGGCTGGAAAACAGCGTGTTTGGGGAAAGGCACCTGAATTCCACTTGTCCTTTGGCAGGTTTGCCTACAAGTGCTAAAAGGTGACAGCAGCTTGGGAAGTGTGTAAATCCAAGCCCCAAACATCAACAGGGTCTTTGTTTGGTCCCAACACCTGGGGAGCGTCCAGTGGCCATTTTTTGTGTGTGCAAATAAACGTGCAGAGGAGGGAAGGATCACGCCCAAAGGGTCTGTAATAAGATGCACCTTTGAGCTGTTTATTTTAATAATACAGCTGTACAGCCTCAGCAGCATCTCAGAATAAAATATCAACCCCTTTCATTACCAGCAAGGGTTTCATCTTGCAATGTTTAATTCAGCTATTGCTGCTCCCCCCTGTAAATTGTTGGTTTAATTGCCTGGGTTTAGAAATTAAAAGATTTTTGTGGCTTCAGGGCCTACCTATTGTTCCTGAACTGTATGTTATATCTAACTGAATAAGTGATAACCCTCCTGTATGACTTGCCAATAAATGTTTTGATACCAGAACTGAAAATACAATGCAAGTAAAAAAAATACTCCTGTGGAGAACAGAAGTCTTGAGGTTATTTCGCTGAAGGTCCTGTTGCTTTGTTAATCTTTGCTTGCATCTGATAACTGTTCAGAAAGTTCAGGAGTCAGTGAGTTTGTTTGATTCTAAACCAAAACTATTTGTTCAGAAATTGTTTTTGAAAACAGTGTTCTTCATGGGTGTTTACCTGCCTTAGGAGAAGTGCATTCAGGTATGGATACAGGATGTCAAATCTTATTTGTGATTTGTTTGGTTGACTGTTATTTAGGAGACCTGCTTGGGTAACGCATGTAATTAAATATATAAGTATTTAAATATAAATACATAAAAGGAAGCGTAGGAAAAAAGAGTTTAATCAATTAAAATGTAGCCGGAAAATTGTTGATTACTAAACTTGCTTTTTTGCACCTTTACCTGACCAACACTCACGCTCTGCCCTTGTTTCCCACTGCATCCCCCAAAGGCATTAAAACAGAGGACAGCCTGAGCCATTCCCCAGGACAGAGCGGGTTTCTGAGCTACGGATCCAGTTTCAGTGCCCCGGCGGCGGGACAGGCCCCCTACACGTACCAGATGCACGGTGAGTACAGCTCAGGGGCTGGCAGGGTGAGCTGGGGCTGCTCACAATCTCCCACCCCCGTGCTGGACCCGTTCTCCTCCTGAAATCCCTGTGGAAAGCTTTTGGGGGTAGGCAGTCAGCACAGGGAAGGAGGTGAGTCTGTGGTAGACCTGCTTTGCTCGTCGAGGCATTGATTTCTGGCTGAGGGACTGGATTAACACTAGTTTACCCTAGTAGAATTTCACATAAGATCAATATAAGCTTTGTCTTCCTGTAGAAATTGCATTTTCTTTTTTTTTTAATTAGTTCTGTGACTGCATACCTGGGATTGCTGTGTTAGTGTGAATTCCTGAATTCTGAGCAGAGGCAAAACAAAAGGGTGGCTTTACACTTCATGCCAAGAGTCCTGTCAGTATTATGCTTCTTTCTGCCTTATGCTGACCTGAACAAACTGCTCTGTGGTTAAATTGCTGTATACCCTCCCCCCTAATTCTTTTTTTAAAAGCTGACACCTTGATACTAAAAAAACCCATGAGTGACCCCGCTGGAGGAAGGTGAATACACATGGATCCCTTGCCTTTGTCCTCCCCTTTAGAGATTTTCCAAGGGTTGGAAATGCCTCATGGCACACGCTGGAGACATCTGGCACAAGAAGAAATCAGAAAGGTAGCCTGTGGATTTGGGGTTTTTTTTGTCACAGTGACTCCCACAGGTTTCACTTGTCCCAGGTGTGCTCTCCCGTAGCTTACTGAGCTCTTTGAGAAGGCAGACTCTGTTCAATCAGGAGGTTTAGGCAAGCAAGTTCTGTGCATCAGCACTTGAAAATATTACACTTGAAAACAATAGTGACACAACCATGTGCTGGACCAAAACACGCTGGGGATGATGTGTATGAGCCTGACTGTTCCCCGGGGCGATGCTTTGGTATTTGATGAAATCACTTCTTCTCAGATATTCATCCCAGGAAGAACGTTTCAGCCACTTCACAAAGCCTTTAATGCAAAAGAAAACAGAGGAAAACAGCTTCTGCAAGTGGCAGGTGCTCACTCCACGGCACAGGGGGCAGGAGTAAAATGTGTCTTCCTGGAAACAAGTATTTCCACCCTTCTTCTCCTTGCTGCTGAGAGGAGCAGTCTGAAGCTCCCTGACCATATGGTTTATTTACCTTGCTGAGTGCTAGTGAAAGGTTTGAGTGAGAAGCCAGGAGCCTTCCTGTGCTGAGTGCTACCGAGGAATGCGGGCTCGGTGCTTTCCCACGCAGGGGGTGGGGAGGTGATCGCTCCCAGCTCTCCCTGCCAGCCACCTCCAGGACCACTGAGGCTGCTGCCAAGTTCACACAGGTCCTTTTGGCTGCCCTGTTGCTGGTGATGGGCTAAACCAGCTGAAAAGGGCAAATTTTTATTGATACACTTGATCTTGGAGAAAAACCTTCTCTTGAGCTGTTCTCTGCAGGTGCTGTAAGGTGGTAACAGCACAAGTGCTCACATAGTTGGGACTGGTTTGTCTGCCCTGATGTTTGGCACCAGCCTTCCCTCCCTGGTGGCCATGCTCAGTAACCTGGTACTTCTGAAGCCACATTCTGCTCCCTCTTAAGGGCTGTTGTTTGCATTACAAACACAGGTGATGCAGCTGGAAAGGGGTAGCCTTCAGCTTTTCACCCTGAACTCCAGTTATATCCTGGTTCTTGAGTGAGAACAGGATCCACTAAAAAGCAAAACAAGCACAGAACATTCTTTTGGTCATTCAGTGGTAAAGAAAAAGAACTATTTTACAGCCAGCCAGAAGGGGAAATGTATTTTCGTGCTTCCATAGCATGAAAATAAATTAAATGTGGACGGGTGTGTAAGCCAAACAGCTAATGCAGTGTGTCAAACATGTATATAAATATAAAAGATGAGATTGGCAAGTTCCACAGCTCATAAAAATGACAGGAAACTATATTGTGGAGGTAATGTAGATCGAAATAATGATTTTAATCACCATGTAACAATGGATATAATAGTACATCATCAAACTTCAAGTAACATTGGGACTGAAATCTTATTTGCTCTGAAAGAGTGACTTTTTTTTCTCTTTTTTTTTTTTCTTACCAGTGCTGTGTAAAGTGTTGTTTCTTGTCAGTATTTATTTTAAAAAATATTATTTGTATCATAGTGAAGATATTTGAAATATGCATGTGGCCAGCCTGGGGATGGCAGTTTAGAGTCATGAATCCCGAGAGGAGGTAACAGCTGGCATGAGATTCTTGTCCTCAAAGCCATAAATTTGTGATGCTGGTAAAAAAAAATGTTCCTTCAATGCCATTTCTTAATCCGTCCTCGTGTAAGTGGTTTACAGTTGCAGCACCAGATAGCCAAACACAAATTAGAAGAATATTGTGATTTTTAGCACATGTTTCTCTAAGTTTGCGATTTCTGACTGTTTAGCAGGTCGGTGATTTGCTCAGGCTTCTGGTAAGATTATTATTCAGTGATAGAAATTGAACATGAGGCTCAAAATTATATTCCAGTTCCGCCCCCAAGAGCTCGCTGTCTTGACTGGCGGTTGAGGAGGCGGCTCGTTGCTGAGGGTGGGGAGGAATCTTTGGAATATAAGAAACTTAGCA
>JAWWES010000051.1:5813859-5825013 GCA_035583135.1 Lophotriccus pileatus
ATAAATTTGTGATGCTGGTAAAAAAAAATGTTCCTTCAATGCCATTTCTTAATCCGTCCTCGTGTAAGTGGTTTACAATTGCAGCACCAGATAGCCAAACACAAATTAGAAGAATATTGTGATTTTTAGCACATGTTTCTTTAAGTTTGCGATTTCTGAGTGTTTAGCAGGTTGGTGATTTGCTCTGGTAAGATTATTATTGAACATAAGGCTCAAAGATTATATTGCAGTTCCGCCCCCAAGAGCTCACTGTCTTGACTGGCGGTTGAGGAGGCGGCTCGTTGCTGAGGGTGGGGAGGAATCTTTGGAATATAAGAAACTTAGCATTTAGTGAGCTGTGTAAAACACAAAGAGAAAGCTGTGCCAGCATATTCACTAGCACAGAAACCCAGCAGTTATGCAGGGAGGGCAGGAGCAGCTTATAGAGCGTTTCCTGTGGTTGCCTGAGCATGTGTTACCCCTTTATTGCACACCAGGCCATCTCTTCTCAGCTTGTCATTAATTCCTAGACAATGCCTTGCTCTTCAGTTATTATTGCTCAAATGACAGCTGGTATGAAACTATGAAGTTGCACAACAGTTAAAAATGGCCAAGGACCACTGTGGATGCTGTCATTGGGCAGGAAAACCTTGGACTGCTTTTTTGGTTGTTGGTTTTTTTTTTCTTTTTTTTTAATATCCAAATCTATCTACCCACAAAATACTTTTTACATTACAAAGGAAAATTCAGTTATGTAACTGGGGTGACTTTCCTTTGCCAGGGGATTGCAAAGCAGTATTGAGTTTGGTACAGATATAAATTTGGGACCAAAGACCTGTGCAGTGCAAATTCTTTGCTGCTGCTAAGCATTTGTTTTCTTTGTAGAGTCCTTCTGATCAACTGTCAAATAAGTGAATAAGTAAGAGAACAGCATTTCTTTTGTGCAAGACTGGTTTAAAATGGAGTATTTTTATATGTTGCTTATGTTTGTAGAATGAATTGGTTATGAATTGTTTTCCTGGACAGAGACCAAATAAATTCTGAATAATTAATCAATTAAAGTGGGTTTTTTATGCTGGAAACATTTTGGCCCTTGTTGATACCTGGATAATCCAGAAAACTTTTTTTTCCAAGAGATGCCTGAATTTCTTGCAATTATGTGCCAGTTTGTGTGCTACAAGTTTAATATGAGATCATAAATAGCTATTTGGCATAATTAGTTACCTCTGCCTCCATGAATTTTGCAAAAGAAGTGGATGTTTAATTTTAAGCTTGATTTTTTTTAAGTACTTGGTGATGAAAATAGTGGTGAAATTTCAATCTCCACCTGAGAAATGTGGAGCACACTTCAGCATACAGATAGTGAATCCATAAGAATTCCCAGAAAATAAGGGGGAGAGAGAGAGCATGTTCTGAGCAAACTGTCACTCAGGTGCCTTAGATTCACAAAATTAAAACCTCAGTAGAAAAGGAGTAGGCTCTTTCAGAAGGTCCTGCTTTGCAGCTGGTTTGCATTAATTGCAGTCCAACACCGTGGCAGTAAAGCCGAGCTCCACTCCGCGGTGAGTTCAGCTGGGAGAGGCCTCTCTTCAGGAGGGGTCAGACCTCACTTTTTACAGTGTAAATACAGGGTTCCTTAGCATAACAGCACAGTCTCCCTTTCAAAGATTTTTAAGCTCCAGGGGCTGACTGTGCTCCGTTTACTTTGTTTTAAAACCAGCTATCTTACAGGGGAGGGGAGGCAGGGGGAGAGGCAGAGGTGTTGACAGTGATGCACTGTGAGCTGCAGGGATCTGTGCTACTGCTGCCCACGGGGAAAGCTCTGCTCTGACTCCTGCCATGCAATGGAAATCAAATATTAGCTGGGACAGTCAAAAATAGGAGTCTCCTCTAAGACAGAGCATTTACTTTGGAGGTATCTTGTGTCTGCTTGAGTTTTGTGTGCCTGGCTGTCATCAGGCTTGCAGGAGGTGACACTGGGGAGGTGGGACCAGGCATGACAGCCAAGAATGAGAGAAATGAGAGAGGAGAATAAGGTAGGAGAATAAGGTAGAAGGATAAGAATAGTAAAGGGACTGGGTAAGGAAATTACTGTTTATATTGGTGGAGTATGATGAGGAAGTGGGAGCCAAGAGAGAAGAATGAAGTGATGTTTCCCTAACCTGCTGCTTGACCATCTTGGGAGCCTTTGTGGAGGTCAGATAGAATACTCAAAACACAGGTTAATGAGCAGAATCAGCATAGAAAACACTCACAGAGATATTTGGATGTCACAGAGACTTCTGTTTGTGGATTTTATTTTCATAATTCCTGTAGGATGTAAAAAAATCCAAAAGCACAGGATGGTGACAGCTTGGGGAATCATGAACTCGGCCTTGATTATTCAGCTTATAGTGCAGTTGGCAAAGAATATGCTAAAAGGTTATAGAAGCTCCACTGAATAATTGATTCAGTATACCTAGTGATGTTTTCTTCAAAATACCTGGAAGGCAACAGAAGAGCTAGTGTAAAATTACACATAAAAGTCTGTGTCAGGAAACATCATACCTGCATAGCCAAGCCCTTGAAAGTTAGGAAACATCAGAGTCATGAAGCTGTGCAGTATTGGTTCTGCTTTTGGTGTATCTCATTTCCAAGCTCTGTGTGAGGTAATGCTCTGGTGTTAAAAATAGAATGTAATTATATGATGAGAGACTGGGATGGTGTTTGTGGACAAGCACAGTCTGACCCTGCTTCAGTCAGCACAGGCTGTGCAGCTCAGGAGTTCCTGAACTGCTGTGCTGGCCCAGGGTAACACTTGTTATCCTGCGTATGGGCCTTTTTCTGTGTCATTTGGATGCCCTTTCTGTTTATATTGGCAGGGTTTAAACAGTGACACTTCTGCACTGCAAGACTGTGACCTCCAGAGCTGTGAGAATACCTGCCCTGTCTGCAGGAGAGTCCATTGACAGTTAGCAAAGATAAAAAGAGGAGGATATAAACTGGATTTAGAAAGGCTGTAACTGGCAGATTAATTGAAGCTGACAAGGCAATACCAGGGCAAAGATGACTCTGCTGTTGTTTTTCTCACACTTTTCTCTGAGCATCTTCTGTTGCCCACTGTCTGACTCTTCTCCTGGAGGCCTTGCAGTACTGGAACAGGATGGAGAGGGGCTGGAAGAGCCTCGAGGCAAATGCCTGGCTCTGGAGTGTTCAGTTGAGACTTACAGGGATCCTGAGTAGTGGGCAGAGAGTGGAGACATGCTGCCCAGTTCTCTCTTTTCCACTGTTATTTAGAGATTTACTCTGTTCAAGAGGAAGAGAGTTGCTAAATATGTAGCTGTGCTGACAGGGCATATTTTTATCCCCAGTTGCAGATGGTAGCAGATGTGATAAGGCTTGTTTGATTTTAATGCTGAGCTGGGAACTGGAGTCTTGTGGCCACTAATCAGCATTGGAGGTGGCAGCTTTTCTTTATCATGTCTTGTGATCTGTCAGAGAAGGATTGTGTCTGGGATGAAACTGCCTCTGGAGGAATCTTTACTCCTTGCTGTCCGTGGAGTCACCCAAATAAAGTCAGGCTTGCTGGTTGTTTTCTCCAGCAGAGGGGATTGCACAGAAGCAGTCTGCATCCCACTGTAAGCATGTTGACTATTTGGCCCAAAGGATTTCCATGTGATTTGTTTTTGAAAGCAGTCTGGAGTGGTTTCCTTCTGTAGCTGCAGCAGCGTTTGGTAGAAGTGGTTAAAACACTTTCTCGAAATACAGTAAAATCTGCTTTCCCATGCTTCAAATCCTGAGAGTAACTATAAACCAGCCCAGCACTTTCATCACCATTGTTGAGCTGGATTGAGCTACACAGGTGACCAGGTTCAAAAGGATGGTAAAAGCCAGGCCCTTAAAACTGCTCCGGCTATCACTTGTTAAAGCTCTTTGAGGCTCCGTGGGCTGAGCACTCCCGGGAGCAGCAGCAGGGGAAGAGCTTTGATTCAGAAAAACTGTTCATGAAATGTGTTTTACATCACTATTCAGAGTGCCCTCAAACACACCTGGTCAGGCCCACAGGCCTGCCTGGGGTTGTGGTGGGAGACAAAGGGACGCACTTTGAGTGGTTCGTGTATCTGGGAGTATTATCTGCAGGAGGTGTTCGTGTGCTTCTGGGAGCAATGTCCTTTAACAGACACTGCTGATGTCAAGTGCTGTAACACTGCGGAATGGTGTTTTTCATCTAGGTTAATGCAGTGTGCTCTCCCCTGCACTGTCTGAGCCCTTCCAGACAGAAATACAAGACGTTTTGGGGAAGGGTTTGTTACATCTAATGGCAAACAGTCGAGCAATACGCTGCAAAGTACATATGGGTTGAGTTTTTCTTCTCCTTTAACAGGTCAGATAGTCTTGAAATACCTCCACAGCTGACAGCCATGCAACGTTTTACGAGTCTTCTTGCCCAGTAAATGCAGGCAGATGTTGTAGGATTTGGAACCTTACAAGGCTCTGGAGTATAGCTGGTGGGAGGTAATTCTGATGAGTGCTTAACCTCTCACTAAAAAAGTAGCAGCTTGGAGAAGGCAGTTATTTACTGCAGGAAACATTAGCCTGTCAGAGAGCTCCAGCACTGCAAAGAACCTCTCTGAATGACCGTGCAAACCTTCAGCCAGATGTTATCCCAGCACGGAGGGAAGCACGCCCTGCAGGGAGGTGCAGTGCCTGCATCCCTCACGGGCAGCACTGCTTCCTGCAGGAGAGCAGCTTGCTGAGGGAAGAGTGCACCAGCCATTCTATGCAGGCTTGTTAAAAGACCATGGAAATCAGCTGACCCCTGCAGGCATTTATTTTATTAGTCCTGAATGATCAAATAATCCTTTGAGAGAAGTCTCTGTGGAACCACTGTGCGATTCACCCACAAGTGAGAGGGAACGCTTGGATCTAAGCTCTGTTATTCTGGTTTTTGGGGGGGTTAAACCATGGCACAAACATGTTCAGAAGTGCCCATGGTAGTCACCCTCAGTGTTCCTGGCCTCACAGTTGCTGCTGGCTGCTCTAGAGAGCTGTGATAAACGCTCAAACTGTCCTCCTGTGCTGAACCCCCTCCTCTGACTGTTGGGTGTTTCACTGAGTGCTGGAAGAGCAAACCATCAGTTCCTCCAAAGACAGCAGCTTATTCTAACTGGAGCAGTACAGGAGGCTGGGAGAACACATCCCTGATGTCAGGCCCCTCTGACCTGTGAAAGGTAAGGACACAAACCTGATTTTCAAAGCCTGGATCATGTCTCCATGATCCCCACTCCCTAAGACACCACTATTCCTGTATCATGCTGTGAGTTCGTGAAGTGAGAGAAAACTTTCCTTTAGCAATGCCAGAGCTTTGTTCTGAATGTACTGAAAATAATCATGAATATTCCCTTCTTTTCTTTACTTGCTCATACCTGGCAAGGAGGGAAGAAGTGCAAGTTATTGCAGTGACTGAAAGACAAATATAGGAACTGAGAGGGTGAGAAGCTGGCATGGAAGTTTTTGCAGGAACACGGGCCAGATCACGCACCATTGAGAGCGTCACTGACCATGGCAGAGCTTTTTAAAATGCTTGAATTAAACAGTGAATGAAGGGGAAATAGCAAATGAAATCCATGTGTATGAGAGCAGGAATATGACATCAGTCAGCTCACAAAGGGTTTCTCTGTACATGTTGCCCTTGGACCCTCCTGTAGGGAAGGGCCACATCTACTTATCAAGGAAAATTCGTGGCACTGAGTGTATGCCTGGCACGTGCACAGCTTTTGTGGGGTGCCTTTCCAATGCAAGTGTGCTTGGGATCTACACACTTCCAGTACTGTACATCTGAAGGGCTGTCCTACTTCAGAGTCCAGATTGTTTTATTACGAGCTAAATGTTCTTTAAGCTACCTGTGAATGAGGGCATTGTGACATTTAGCAACTGGCTTGATTGAACACAGATGTGAGCCATATTCCATATGGAGAAGATCCAAAGGGAGAGATCCTAGGCTTGTTTCTGATTTGCAAGGAGGAGTTTGAATGCAGTTACTTGACGTTGAGTTACCAAGATAGATGGAAACAAATCTCTTGCTCACACATCTACAGCGTTGGAAATGTAAAATCAGCCCGAGTCTGAGATCAGTTTGAGACAATGGGCTGTCTTCAGATGTCAGGCAAACAAAGCTGCTGTATGTGGAAGCCAAAGTCCTGTGGGAATGGGCAGTATCCCCTCAGAAATGGGGAGGGGCCAAGCATTTCTGTGCATTGCTTACCAAGAGGCTCCCTGGGGATGCCCCATTCCTGCCTTCTAATGTCAGCCCAGTCTGTCTCTGAATATAACAAGAGGTTCTATTACCTGGGAAAGCATTTGGGGGAGAAAAAAAATAAAGTGGTTGCATGAGGAATAGGGCTTGAATGGATGGCATGCAATGTCTGTTGGTAGTTTTCCAGTTTCTCGAGTGTAAAACTTACTGATGCCAAAGTGAAATTGCTCGTGGCGGAGTTCATTTTGTTATGGAAGTGTTTCTTTCTTATCAACAACTTAAAGAGAGGAAAAGCAAACATTTGGGGCCAGTTCTGAAACATGTTGTGAACTGCTGAATTCTACAGAACTGTTCACAGAAAATGTGACCAGCAGGCTTCATTCTCTGCTCCTGGACTTGAGAGGGTTTATCTTTGTCTTCCTCGCCTGTGGCACTTGTTTGTTTTCCTGGCATTTGAACTGAGGGTGGATCATTGAAAACAGTCTCTCCAGTCTGCCCTGTGGAATGGAACAGGGACTGGAGCTGCAGCAGTCCCCAAGATAGAGGTTGATGTTGAAATGAAATGTTGCTGAACCTGAATCTTTGAAGAGCTTTCTTTTCCATGCAGATAATTGATTTTAGTTTTGTTTTTCTCCCAGCTTTGCACCCTTCTTCTTGGGAAGAAATTCCAAGTGGTTACTAACTTTGATTGTTTGGTTGTCTGGAGTGTCCTTGTTTGTAATTATTCTGCTGTAACAACACTGAGCTGCCAGGATACAGTGAGTTTATTAGCTCTCAAGGTGCACCCTGGGGAGAGGTTTCCATTCTTTGGATGTGGTGCTGTAGGGCGAGAAAAAGAGTCGTGTTTGATCTCAGTTTAGACAAACTGTGCTCAAGTGATACTCCTCCTTTGTCAGGATACAATGACAGGAACAGAGAAGAGAAAAACCTGAGTTGCCAGACTTGTTGAACTTCAGTTTATAGGAAATACCAGCCTTAAGCACTCTGGCAAAGTATTTAAGTATGAAGGTAAAAAAAAAACCAACCAGGAAGTTTAAGTTTCTGTCTCTGCACCCCAGTCCTTCCTTTGGCAAATCCCCTGGGCAGGGGGAGCCTGCAGGGACAGCTGAACTTGGGTAGCTCAGCTAAAGTGACAAAAAATGTGTTCTACAAAACCACAGTGCAAAATCCACTGCATTGAGTCGAGTCACTGAGGGAAGGTGCGGAACAAGAGTCGATCCCCATCCTCTCACCCCTACATTTCCACCCTTTTCTCCCTCCTCACTCACCTGCCCTCTGTGTGCGTGGGCACAGCTGGTGCAAAGTTCAGATTAAGTTAATTCCAACTGTGCAAACCCTCTCCTTTTTCCAGTTCTCTCTGATTGTTTGGAAACCAGGAGGCTGCAGTATCATGTGCAGGTAGCACAGCAATAAACATGTTCTCATCACAATTTACACATAAAGCGTGAGTCCCTCGAGGTAACTCATCCCCCTCTTGACAGCTTTAATAAAGGATGATGGATTGTTTCTAGATGACAGTTCAGGAAAATCAAAAATTCCCCCCTGTATTGTTTTGAGCTCTGGTGTACAAGAGCTGTTTTGTCTTCTGTGGAAGTTGTTTTTGCCTGTGAGCACTGGGGCTCTGTTACTCTCCTTCACAGTGGTGAGAAGTGCTCAGTTACCACAGGAGTATTTTCATCCTGCTGCATATCCCTGACTTTCTGAAAAGCTGCAGAAGCCAGGCGTGGGTGGGCAGTGGGGAAATGCCAAGAGCTGAAGGTGGTGCTGTCCTGGGGATGCTGCTCTGGGCAGTCTCCTGGTGTGGGCTGTGGGAAGGAGGGATTGGACACTGATCCACCCAGAGCTGCCTCTGAGGCATCACCTGAGCCCACCTGAGCTGGCACTCACCTGCACTCTGTTTTCCTCCACTCTTTTTTTTTTAAAGACCACATGTGTCAACAAATTAGTTCTGGAGGGCAGAGTCCTCTCTCTCTCTCTCTCTCTCATTTCTTTTTGGCTTGAGATTTATTTCTCAGTGCATGTGCTTTGTAGCTGCACTTGGCAGAGTGGAGTTTGTTCAGCTGTCCATTCCCCAGCTAATCTGGTGTCCTAAAATAAAAACAAGCAAGTGGATCTTTTGCAGAATGGTTGCCCCGTGAAGACGTGCAGAGTGTCAGATGGTTCAAACAGCACTGCCCAGAGTCTTTTACATGGTGAGAAGCCAGATAAGACAAAAAACAAAAAGTCTGAGAGCCTGAGCAGGGCTCAGTCTGATGGTACACTGGGGTGATGGAATGAAGCCCAGACAAGAGCCCACTGCAGCACCAAAGTCATGAAAGAGCACGTGTGGGAGGTTCTATACACGATCTGAGGGGTTTTCCTACAGCAGATGGTGATAAAAAAATACTATTCTGTTAATTACTGGAAAAAGAAATAAGTGAATTTTAAATCTGGGCCGAATCCTTGTGGCCCAGCTTTGTTTCCCAGCCCAATAAGCAATGTTTTAGTGTATGTAATGAATGCCTTTCAGTCAGCAAACCCCAGCGGAGCCCAAAGTCTTTACAGCCTAAGGTTTGTGCCATACATCTTTCTGGTGATCTGGTACTTAGCTTCCTGTTGGCAATTATTTGTATTGATACATCCTGTTGCTTTAATTGCTGGTGTGTGTTCTGACTGTGATATTCTTGCCCTTAGGCACAGCAGGGATTTACCAGGGAGCCAATGGCCTGACAAATTCTGCCGGATTCAGTGCTGTGCATCAGGTATGGTTCAACATCCATCACTGGCAACCTCCTCACTTATTGTAAACACCTGCAAGATTTGCAGGTCACAGAGGTTATTCCAGTGTTCAGGTCCATTTAAGGGAGGTATTGCTGTGTATTTTGCTGAAAACCATTCTGCTCTGCCCCTGTGGCCTGTCTGTTTGCCGGACTTCTGGATATCTTGGTTAATTTGAAGATGTGTGTCTGAGTACACCCAGAGTGCAGCCCATGCAGGAGGAGGATGCCCTGGTGGTCTCTGCTGTGCTGTGCCAAGAGTTTCATCATCCTTCTGCCATCTTACAACTTCCAGATATGTTGTCCATGCTCTGCAGGGAGAACTGTTTCTGCTGTCCTGTCGTCTGCTGTCTTGGCACCGTGCAGGGAATACAACAGTTTGAAAGAGGCTTTGGCAGGTCCTGATGAATACTGAGCCATCTGAGCTGTCTGTGCACTCCCTTCTTTGAGAACACACCTGTCTGTGGGCTCCATGCCTCAGATACCTTGATAAATGTGTGTGTATAAATAAACAGCGTGCACATATACACAGGACAGATGTTTTCCAGTAGCAAATGGCTCTTCTTGTTTGGCCCAAACAAATGGGTGCACAGTCCCAGAAAATGTGTTTTGGTTGGCCAGTAATCTCAGTTCCTTGTTTGTGAGGTGATTGTTGACTTGTATTTTGAATGGCAACAGTGGCAAATTTCTTTATTGCTTCAGTTTGGCTAAAACCATCAGCATTTGCTGATAAAAGTGCATGTGATTGAAACATGGAGGTTACCTAAAAAGGGAAAAAAATAATTGGGCTGTTTTCATGATTTTGTGATATTCTGCATGGGGAAACAACGAAATTATCTCATTTCTTTCACAGTCTAATTGTTCTTGTGACAACTTGAGTCTTTGTTCTTGAGAGCTCCCTGGTGACTGGAAGTTAATGAAATAGCTGTGTCACAGATAAAGATGTAAGCTGTTAAAGGAGGAGAGTGCTTTTAGTCTTTCTACAGACTATTTATTATTTAATTGTATTTAATACCAGAGGCTAATTATAATTTCTGAGGAAATAAAAGCCTTTTGCTGAAAGACAATGCTCAGGGCATGAACACAGTTCTCTATCTGGAAAAGCAAATCGGTGGACAAGAGCAGGAGTCGCAATTAAAATATAAAGAAAGATATTAACTCTTTTATGCTTTAACTGCCCATAGGTAAGTTTTCTAATCTATTCCAGTGTCCTGCTTCTCTCAGGAAAAAAAAAAAGCTACAAGGTAATGGGTGTGGAGTTTTTTTGGAAGCCTTAAAATCAAGACAAAGCATTTTGTGATATCTCAGCTTCCTGAGCTCGCTCACACCTTGTATTTTTGGTTCATTTTTCTGAAGGTAGGGAGGATGACTCAGGCATTTAGTTATTGCTGAGGCAGTTGGACAGACTGTTGTGAGCATTGCTGCAAAACAATTGCTACTTTCTCTTCATTTCTTTAGTTTAAGAACTGGTCAGAAAATGTTGCTGATCGTGGGGAAATGCAGCCTGTTTGACTCCTTCCCTCACCTAGTTATTCATCCTGTTCTTGCAGTTCCTTAGGTAATTTGTTGTTTACAGAGATTATGTATTCCAGCATGGAATTCAAAAAGCCACCCCCACTTCACTCTTGGATAAAATTGCTAAACCCTGTAAGACAAAATGTGTCAGCACTGATAACTAAAAACCTATGGGAAAAAAAAAGCAGAACTTGCCAGATTTCCGACCTCTTGTTGATTGGTCGATCACAATAAAATAGGAGCACGTTTGGGAGAAGCAGAAATGTAATTTTTTAAGTGAAATATTTTCCTTTTTTTTATCTCAAAGGAATATTCCTCCTACCCAAGCTTCCCTCAGAGCCAGTACTCCCAGTATTACAGCTCGTCCTACAACTCTCCGTACGTGTCTGCAAACAGCATCAGCCCCTCGGCCATCCCCACCTCCACCTACTCCCTGCAGGAGTCTTCTCACAACATCACCAGTCAGAGCACAGAGTCACTCTCTGGTAAGAGCATCTCTTGTGTCTCCAGTCTGCCAGTCTCAGCCACCTGTAGATATAAACTCTACAGCCTTGTTGGTGGAGCTTTTTAAAATAGATGTATTTATGTGGGTAACTCAGATTTCCCAGCCCTTAAATGGTTCTGCTCACACAGGGGGTTGGGAAGAGATTCAAACCAGGCTCTCTAAAA
>JAWWES010000051.1:5825113-5845064 GCA_035583135.1 Lophotriccus pileatus
TGGCCTCACTTTGAATGCTTAATTTTTAAAGTTTTAAAGCTTAAATAGTTTATGGAATTATTGATGGATTATGATCCTCCAGTGTCCTGTTGAAGTGCAATCTTCAGATATCACTTCCCTACCAGTTTTCATGGGTGTGCAATAACATTTATATAAAACGCCACACAGCTTGTGGGTGATCACCCAACACACCCCTGGTGGGGCTGCTGACTTAGGAAACAAATCTGAACATCTGTGGTCGCTGTAAAAGAAAAATAAACTAAATGTGTTTTTTAAAAAGAAGTGGTCACAGACAGCTCTAAAAGCAGTTGGAGGATTTTCCGTTCCTTAGATCTTATCTCAGCCCTTTTGAGAGAGGATGATTTCAAAAAGGCTTGTTAGGCACAAGCCCAGCTTCTCTGAGGAAGAGGATGGTTATTCTAGGAAGCTGCAGAGGCCACAACTTAGCAAGGTGAAAAGAAAAATATGTTTGAAGAGGATTTGTAATGTAAGGGAAGTGAAATCCGGACAGGTTTAGGAAGCTCAAGCCAATCAAAACAGATACTTTATACATGGGAAGTTCCCCTTTAACTGTCTCTTCTCAGTTGTTTCTAAAATACTATCCTCTGTGAAATGGAGTGGGGCTCAACGGGCTAGTCCTATATTTTTAAATATGAGTTGATGTGAAAGTATATTTTCAAATTTAAAAAAAATATTTTCAGAATTTGAATTCTTTTTCCAATTGCCTTTCTGATTTCTCTTTTTGAAAAGAAGTGGGGAGAGGAAAATTCCAAAAGCATTTCTTATCAACAAAAACCTGATAAGGTTTTTGAAGTGACACATCCTCTTTTAAGTGTTATGTGTATGGTCTTGGTGATTTTTGAAATTGCTTTAACAAATCTTAGGAATTAAAACTTATTCCTCCAACAGTGTTCGCTACTGATGTGGAAAGAGTAAGATTTTCTGTTGATGTTTTCACGGTGTTTCTGTTGCTCTCCATTAAAAGATTTCATGCTTTAATTATAATGGCACGGTGCAAAACTTAAGTTTTGACAGTGGAATTTCCTTTTCCTAACAGGGGAATATTCAACAACACCAGCAAAAGACATAGAAACAGAGAGACATCACAGAGGGTCAGATGGCAAAGTACGAGCCCGGTCAAAAAGAAGCAACGATCCTTCCCCTACTGCTGACAGTGAGATTGAGGTAATAACTTGAATCTATATTCCCTTTGTAAACCCAGCAAAGACAAACAGTTGCATCTCATAGGAAATCCCAGAGAGAGAATAAAATCATATGACTGAAACCTGCAGACACAGGTAGTCAAAACAGTCGCTGGATTGCTGCGTTATCAGCATCTCAAACTGTTCTTCATATGTGCACTTCTTTTCCTTTGGGCTTCTTCTAAGTCTGATGTTTCGTTCCCCTGACTTGATAATGCAACGAGGGATTTCTGTGGAGGTGGGGAGAGCAGGCCCTCAGGATGAGCAGCACACACCGAGTTCCAAAACTCCCGACGTTTCCCTTTGCCCGCTCGCACAAAGCACCTCCAGTCAGCGCTCTGAACAGGCTCGAGGTCTTAAAAAGCTCCACAGTCCAACAGGACACATTTCCTGACTGAACCTATTCCTGCCTAATTGCCTAACTCTTTTATTTTCCCCCACCTGTCCTCGCAGCGCGTGTTTGTGTGGGATTTGGACGAGACAATCATTATCTTCCACTCCTTGCTCACGGGGACTTTCGCATCCAGATACGGGAAGGTAACATTTCAATTTTTTTTTGGCCAGATCGCAGGCAGTTCCTTTTTTTTTTTGGTAACTCGCTCTGTGGCTGAACAAACTGAACTTGGCTGCTGAAGAGAAACCCCTGGCTTTTGGATTTAGTACCAGGTGCTTCAGTTTCTTCCTAAGGCAGCTTTTTTATAATAAACACTTAAGTCACTTTGAGTTACAGAATGTCAAACACTTTTAAATGGGTGGGAAAGAAGACAATATCATTACCTAATTAAAAGTGGATGACCTAGTTGGCAGCTGTTTCTACACATGGCTTTGAACAGTCAGCCTCCATCAGGAGACTGGAAAACAACCCTGCTTCTCTCAAGCAAGCAGAAATATGATTTGACATCATTTCATGGCTTTACCAGCTGTACTTTTTTACGACGGTTCTAACAAGCCGAACGTGTAATTAGTGAGATCGATTTATTGTCCGCCGTTAGATGTGCGCAGTTGTAAAGGATATAAAGTGGTGTTTGTGGTGTGGAAGTCTACTGCAGCACTTGGAATGCTGCTAACACTTCTAACAGCACCCTCTGAAAACCAAGCACGTGTTTCCAGGAGGGGATTTATTCCGGCCCTGTTGGACGGGGGCGGTGGAGGCGGTTTCTCTTCCCAGGGAACGCAGTGAACGAGCTGTACCTGTGTAAGCTCAAACCTCCTGCCTGCAGAAACCAGAAGGAATTGGGCAGCATCAGGAAACAAACTTAGGCTGTGTAGCCTTGGAAGCTCTGGGAATTGTCTGCTTTGGAAAAACCTCTAAATCCATAAAATGACAAAACTTCTGTTGGCTGTTTCTTTTTATGCCGATTTAAAGGATGATACAAACAGGAATATTTCCTGCTGAATGAATGAATCACCTTTTACTATTAAGTTACATCAGGCTCCTTGGGAAACTTCTTCAGTAGGATTTTTTTTTTTTTTTGCAGTTCTTCATTTGTTTTGTCACTGTTAAATTCCTCAGGGCTTTCCTATAAGGGAAATGCTTGTGTTATAAAAGTATTATAGTCTAGTGGCTTGATCCAAAGACAACCAGAAGCTTTGGTGGGCTTTGGAGCAGACCTTAAACCAAGAGGGAAATACAGCACATTCAGACAGGCTGTCCTGGGAACTGTTAAGTAGTAACACAATTTAAAGCTATCAGGTACAAGTGTAACAGAGAGTCAGAGGTTAATAGTTTCATAATCTCTTCCTTCAATAGCATAGGAAGCGTTAATCTCAAAGTAAATTAAGTATCAAGACCTAAATTCTTAGTTTGTTGTCCATAACTGATCATAAAAGATTCAGGTGCCTGTAATGAGACATGCACATGCTGATAACTGAACCTTACACGTGGAGATCTTGGTTCAGTGTGTCCTGCTCCGGAAAACATGTTTACAGGATTTTGACCGTTCCCCTGACCAACATTTATGTCCCAGTGTCATCCTGTAGAGCTGCTGGGCAGGTGCTCAAAGAGTTACTCTATAGAGTTGTTCAAGCTGAAGAATAACACCTCTTTCTGCTTGGCCCAGTTGAGGACAGGACATAAATATGATTTTCTAGCCTTTAAGCAAATGCCACAGCTGCTCTGTGCTGGCTGGCTGTGAACTGGCCTGTCTTGTTATGCTTTTGTGGATCTAGGAAACCTTATGCCTCAACAGTTTCACTGGCAGTTATATGTTCTTAAAAAAAAGTTTTCCTTTAAGTGAATTATAATTTCCAATATAAAAAAAAGACTAAGTCATTGAAAAGTTCCTCCTTGGCTCTGCTGGAGATCCTTGTAAAAGCCCAGGTTTGATTTTTTTTAAAATTTCTTCTTTTTTCCCCTGCTTTTCATTGAAAGCTTCAAGTAGCTTGTGCTTTTCCCTGCTTTGTTCTCTCCCAGGACCCTAAAGCCAGGACCTGATTGGAACACCATGGGGATTTAATCAAACCTGATGGTGATTCATGCTTCTAATGGCCGGGTCTGTCCTTTACTACTTTACAAACTGAGAAGGAATAAAACCCCATTTTATTGCTCGGCTGTTAAAAACTATTTGTAGAAGTTGCTAAGGTTCAAATCAAAAGGGGCCTCCCCTGAGAACTATTAGTTAATTCTAAGTGCCATGGAGTCGCTTTTTTCCTCCTCCTCTCGCTCGAGATGTGGCCTTATATCATGACTGCTGCTCAAAACATCTGAGAGTTTTCCATTCCTTTGACAAACATGAGCCAAAGTGCTTAAGGACATCTGTTTATTTTATTTCTTTAATGAGAAAACCTTCCAATTTCTTACTGGCTCAGCTGTGTTTATTTACATTTTGTTAGTCATATGTGTGGGGCACCTTGGGACGTTAAAAACCTGCGGAGGCCTCTGCTGAGGGCTGCTCGCAGGCATCCTGGTCAGGGAGGCAGAATAAGCCCTTCCTAAGGAAAACACAGTCCTTGGAACTCCATAAAATAGATTTTCAAAACAAATAGAGCCTAATTCACTCAGTAGATCATGGATTAAGTCAAGATGAATACAATTTGGAAAGGATTTTCTGAGGAAGTTGGAGATTTTTTTTTTTTTACCCACTGGAGGCTAAACCTTGTGTTTAATGCCTTTTTAAGTTAAATTAAAAAAGCATTCAATCACTGCAGGTAATAAAGGAGCCTGTGACTTTAGACATGCTGCTATATCAATTATTTAGCTCATTACTGGGGAGAAGGGAGTGAATAATTCCAGCCACGGGGTTGTTTCAGGGGTGTATTTCGGGAGCGGCCGAAGCAGATCCCCGGCAGGTGGGATGGTGGGCACGGGAGATGCTGGAGCTCCTGTGGATGTAACCTCTTGTTCTGCAGCTTAGGAGAGCAAGGGGAGGGGGGTGGAGGGGATGTTTTCTGAGCAAAGTGCACGTGTGGCGTTCGGAACTATTAAGGGGTTATTTCTGACATAAAAATACGTGTCGGAAACAATTCTGGATTATTAAACGAGCACCAGGGAAACTTTGAAATCCAAAAAGAAGGGAACCTGCTTTCCAGTTGGGAAAAAGAGTTGGAAAAAAAAAAAAAACAACACCAAAGGGAGCTGATTTGTTTTAGGAAGCTGCACGAGCCAAATGTACCGTTGTGCTGAGGATCCCACTCCATGGTGTGTTTCCACCAAGCTTTCCAGGAGTTTTGTGTTTTCACAGAGCTATCAGGGTCTTTCATATCAAAATACAGTGATTTTTCCTGTGGGGAGGGGAAGGAAATGAAGATGAGTTTGGTTTAAATTCAACTCCCTCTTCTGAAGTGTGTGCCGTGTGTAGTGCAAAGAAATTATTTTTGGTGATGAACATTTTGTATTAGTAAGTAAAAAAATAATTGCCATTTATTCCCAAGCATCATGGCCCAGCTTTTAACCTGTATTTAAGTACAATACTACCACAGGACTGGAATCCATTCTGGATTTTATGAGTTGAGACATGGGATAAATGATTGTAGTCACTGCTGCCTGTCCCTAAGCTCAGTTCCTTTAGAGAGGGAGGGGAACCTTTTCAACCTCCATGTGCTCCTGAATGGGACAGTTTACTAACCTACTTGTCCATTTGCTTGTTGGGATAATTTCCAAGGTGAACAGATATATGACTGGAAAGAGAGTCCTCCAGTAAATATTGGAAGCACTCCTTAAATCACAGTAAGGGTGAATATGAAAAGGTGTCTGAAGAAAAGGGGATAAATGGTATTTGCTCTCCATGTAGCAAATACCCACTCCCTTACTGGAAAAGCTCTGAGAGGCTCAGTGTGGCTCGAGCCTGTGTTATGAAAAAGATAAAATTGCAAGCTCAGCTACTTAAGTGTAGTTAGTGAAAGAGGTAAATGTGTTTTCTTCCTCAAAAAGACATGGACTTACTTGAACTACAACTGATCCACATGGTTAATATCCCACTGTTATGGGAAAGTCTTGTTCAAGCCTCAGATTTTGATCAAGGTGTTCAGTGTTACAGCAAAAGAATGATTATTCTCCCAGACCCTTTTTTGTTCAAACATGTGGCCCTGGTATTTGTACCTTCTGCTTTTTTTGATTATTATTATTATTATCATCATTTTTATACGACAACCAAGCTGGTCCACTTTCCAGGAGTTTCCAAGTAATTACACCCAATTAAAACTATTAAATTCTTTCTTTTGGTGACAACTTCATTACTAACAGCTAACCACAAGGAGGAGATTTAACTTGGAAAGCCCTTGATTGTGTGCTAATCCGTCTCTCACCTCTGGCTGACACCTGTGGCAGGTAAACCCTAGAGAATGGGAGTCTGATGAATACTCTTAATTAATACTTTCTTCCTTGTAGAAAAGTAATTATTTGCTCACGGCATAAATAGGTATTTGGCAGGGATTTGAAAAGGCTGATTAGTTTAAAATACCAGGGCTTTATTTTGGTGGGGTTTTTTTAAGGGAAGTGGTGGTGTCTGAGTCCAAGATCCAGGCTCGGAATGACTTTGTCCCGACAATTTGGATGTCGAGTTAATTGTCACGTTGCTGAATGGAGGCAGAGCCAGACAGCAAGCTGAGTTGTTCTCCATCTCAGAGGAGCCAGCTTTGCCCCTTTGCTAATGGCCTGCAAGTCTGAACAGGGTGCCTGCAAGGCAGAGGCTTGGAATGGGCTTTGGATGCAGGATTGGAGGCAAGAGTGACTTGCACTTGAGAGATTGCCAGAGATAAGATTGCTTCCCTCTTCCTTTCAGAACTCCAGTGTACAAGAGGGGAGGGCTGGCTGTGCACAGGCAGCCAACTGGATTAGTGGGAGCTGCAGGTGTTAACAAATACATGTCTTTTTAATGCATGTTCTAGGGCAAGAACAAGCAGTTTGTGAAATGTCTGTGTTTCAGGAGAATGTTGTAACACTGAGCCTTTTGGGAGGATGCTGGTTCTGCAGTCCAAGGTGTGACTGGAGCAGTGCAGGCTTCTGGGCAGGGTAGCTCCTGAAAAAGGATCTGGAGACCAGCACAGTCCATTTTGGAACCTGCAGGCAGCTGAATTTGTACCCTGATTTGGGTGTGCATGCACACCCTGCATCCCCTTTGCTCTGCTAAAATACAAACCAAGTCAGAGTTTCTCGTGGTGAAACTTTCCCCACCGCTGTCATGGGGAAATATTTGTTCTTTGCTCACCTCCAGTTTTTGTGGAAATCATCTTGAAGCACAGGCAAACTGAAGGCTGTTCAACAAGCTCCCTTTAGACACCTTCTGTCACGCTGTTACTTGGAATGAGGGGTCAGAATGAAAACAGACACAGAAATTAATTTTTGGCAAGGTGTTACTAGCTCAGAGGACACCCTTGAATTCAAATTGCTGTTCAGGCTGTGCATTGGAGGGGCAGGTCGTGTCTGAGCACCAGAGTTTCACACTAAAAGTGTTTAGTTTTGACCCTCAGGGAAGCTCCAACATGTGTGCATGGCAGAGGTGAGGCAGGTGGGGGTACATTGTGCTGCAAATTTTATTTACAGAAGGAGTTTATTGCCTGTTTTCCATCCCTGCCTCCCTTTGTCCTTGTTTGTGAGAGCATGACTGGTGGATCAGCAGAGAGAGAACCTCGCTCTTCTAGAGTTACTAAACAAGCATTGGTGGGGGGGGAAGTTTTTAGATTAATCTGTTTTCACTGTAAAAAGTGGTTCCTGGAGGAGATTTGATTTCAAGCTGTCTGTGGTCCTTGGGCTTCACATGCCTCAGGAAACACTGGCTGGATCTGTTAGCCAGGAAGAAAGCTTATTCCCAGAGCTCCAGGGCATGCTTTTCCTAGGGAAGGATGTGTTAGCAGGGATCACTGGGACAAGCGTGGCAACTTTGTGTTGCTCAGCTGAGCTCACACTGCTCCTGCACAGCCAGCAGCATCCCCAGCAGCAGAGATGTCCTTCAGTGGCACAGGATTTCTGTGCCTGGCAAGAGCTCTGTGTCAACATCTCCAGGCAAATGTCATCATTGTCTTTCAGGTTATTTTACACACTGTGCAGAGGGTTTGGACAGCACCTGTCTCACGTGGGTGCTCTCCTGCCAGTCTGATTTTTCTGTTTATTCACAGTTGAATTGAACTTGTCTTTACTCAGTGTGGGTACAACCTGTGGCACGGTGGGGTCCAAGTCTGGGGCTGGTGCTTCTGGGTGCTGCAGTAATGCAAGTAAATAATGGCTGGAGGAACCCTGGCCTAGTGCCTCTGGACACCTCTGGCATACTGGGGGTGTTGATTGGCCTTTTAACTTTATCAGCCTCTTTAAGAGCTGGAAACCTGCCTTGCTGGGGAGGAAATGTCCAGACTGTGAAAGCAGCGATGCCAAATCATTTCCCCAAACCACTTCCCCTCTGGGTGGTAAAGTGCATTTTTCTGTTTTGTTTTCATTCCATCATGTTCAGGAGAAAGGTTCTCTCCTCCTCCCCCCTCCATCTACAGTTTGGTTCCATATTGTTTAGTTTAAGAGAAGGTAACTTCATACACTTGTGGAAATGTTTCCCACTCCCCATTAGTGATTAATACCAATAAAGCCAAAGACAAAGCTTGGAGGACAAATGACAGGTACCCAACCAATGAGATTTCCTGAAAGGGTTTTAGAGGCTAATGATCCTTGAAATGTATAAAAATAAATTGCTCCATTAAAAACCATTTTACAAAATAATCTCTTCCCAGCAGCGTGTTTTCTCCAAAACAGTTCCCTGGTGTAGCTACACCTGGGCAGTAAAATTTGCCTCAGTGCTGTTTGCCTGGGGCCACAGTCAGATGCCCTGGTTACTCCTGTGTCCCTGGGCCTCGTCAGGGACTTAAAATTAGAGACACCTTCAAGGCAAGGCTGTTGAATTTTGTTGCTTTTTGCCCAGAGGAGGCAGTGCCCTTCCTTCTGGGGCAGCAACAGGCATGTTCAAACATGAAGGACAGCTTTTCTTTGATGGGCACAGGGCTTGTGAGTCACCCACACGGCTAAAACCACAGCCATTCTGCTCTAATTAAAGAGAACTACAGCAAGAATGCGTGATAATTAGGTTAGTGTGTAATACACCACCCGTGTCAACAGCCTCTGCCACAGAGGTTGATTGAAAGGTACCCCATCCTCCCAACACCCTGTTAGGGCTCCTCAGCTAATTCATCGCTGTCCTGTCAGGCAATAACAGACTTCCACCTTTTTTTTTTTCCCCCAAGTTGTCTGTTGTTGTTTAGCTTGACCAGGCACGATGCTTTTGAGCTGTGAGTGTTTATCAGATTGACCCACAGACTGGTTTTGCTCATGTTTTTGAAGGATTTAATGAATAAGAAAATGTACTGTTGGTAACCTTGTGTGGTAGGATGGGGTAGTTTTAGCTCTGCTGGTGCTGTTTAGTAAGTAGGCAGCTTCAGTGGGGATGAAATGATTGGTTTGAAGGACAGTGCAGGAAAGGATCACTCCCTGTGATGTGCTTGTAACTATCCCTAAACCTTTCACTAATGATGGAAACCAATTTTTTTTGTCTAGCCTACTGAAGCAATTCTTATATAGTTTCAGGATCTTTATATTATCTGAAGTATGTGGGCTGTTTTTGGTCAGGGTGAGTTATAGACATCCTTCTAAAGAACAGAATTTGTTTATCTAAGGAGAGCAAAAGAAAGAATGTGAAAATCATGTTAATGTTAAGATACACTTGGGAAATAAAATTACTTTAATAAATGTATCTCCAGAAACAGCAATATGTTTGCTTTAAGATCTCCAACTCCTGTCCCCCCCAAAAAAAATAAAATCAAAGTGAATGTTAAAAACCTGATTTTCCCCTTCCAGGACACCACGACGTCCGTGAGGATTGGGCTTATGATGGAAGAAATGATCTTCAACCTTGCAGACACACATCTGTTCTTTAATGACCTGGAGGTATGTGGCTGCTTATTTTATTTAACATCTCTCTCTCTCTCTAATCATTTGCATGTGATCTACCAACTTGTTGTTTTTTGGCCAAGAAGTTTTGATTTTTGACCCTAAAGAAATGGGCATTAGGTAGCTTTTTGGAAGCATCTTCCCTGGGTCCCCTTGACATCTTCAGTCTGTTAAGGGATTTTTTGCTAAATACACAGTGGCAATGATGGCTTTTGGCAGGTTTACTAAATCTAATAATGAGGATGCTGCTGCTGCTTCTCCTGAAACTTGCTATTTAATAATTTTGTTCAGGCAAATTGGCACAGATCCCATGGGGCAGGCAGCAATTAGCTGTGAGCCAGTGCAGAGGCTTTAAAAATGGTCCTGTTCTTGGGGAAGCTCAGTTGCACACACAGACAGAGCTCAAGCTCAAGCACACTGCAGGATGAAACTGGGGGAGCTGCAGCATAAAAGACCAAGGGGAAGAATCCTTACACCTGACTGTCTCTTAGACAGGATGGTAAATAAAAGTTAAGTTTGTGTATTCCCAAAGTGACAGTTAAGAATGATACTTGAGTATTCATCATTGAGTATTCATAATTAAGAATGATCACTGAGTCCTGGGCTTAAAGAGAGTGCAGTGAATGATATTCTTAAAAACAAACAAACCAAAAAGAATTGGTAAAAACCAGCACAGGAGCACTTAAGACCCACATGCATTGCCATATACATTAGCACCATCATGTGGTGCAGTGCTGGCCTGTACAAGACAAAATAAGCTAAAACTGCCCGGGGCTGAAACCATTTCTGACCATCTTCTGGGCTGGGGCAGAGTGAAAGAGGCTGTGACTGAGAAAGCAGTGGGAGAGTTGCCCATTGGAGTCCAAAGCAGGAGTTCTTTTAGCAGGTAACAAACACTACACACAGCATTTCTCTGGCACAAATCCATGGCCAGGGCTGAGTGAACTCCCCAGAGCTTGGCTGGCCTTGGTGCTGAGGGTGCAACCAGGGGAAGGAGCAGAGGAGATGCTGCCAGATATTGGGGTGGTGAATCACAGCTGGTAAATCACAGCGGTTGCAAATCACAGGGAAGTTAAAATACAAACTCCGGGCTTTCCAGGGCTGTGCTTTTGCTCCCAAATGCCTTTTGTTCCCAGTAAACTGATGGCTGAAGAATAGCACCTTCCACCCCCAGTCCCTCTGGAGGTATTATTGACTAACACTCTGGGAAACAGGTACAGGAGGACTGACAAGGGGATGAGGAATTAAGGAACAAGGGGATTAGTGTGTTTACAATTACTGCCTTTCAGAGCCATCCCCGGAGGTTTTGTGTTGTGGGAACTGTTACACCCCCTCTGCCTAATGAGGGGTGAAAGCTCCACTGATCAGGGAATCCCTGAGATGTTCCAAAATCTCTAGCACAGTCCTGACACACAAATAGAAGACCTGTGAGCTCGTTAGTTGTTTTCGTATGTGCAGGAGACAGACCTTGAGAGTATTCGGGGGGGGAGTGTGAGGGAGAACAGAAGCAGCTCCTCCTTGTATCCTCAGGAACAGCCTGTGCTTCACAAGGAGGCAGCAGAGGTTTTCTCCCAGCCAGGTTTCAAAGCTTCATCAGCTCAGGCTCCTTTACACGTGGGTACCACGGTCTGGTCCCACCTGGAGGCAGATTGTGCAGCACCCAGAGGTATCCCAGCACTCAAAACGGTTCAGAGCTGTGAGGGTTGGCTCAGTTTGACTCAGTTACAGGCTCTGAGATCCCAGAGTATCAACTCAAAACATCGGGGGGTGTGAGAACTGGGATATGTCCCCATCACAGACCTCCGTTCCAGCAATCTGGACCTTCCCTTCAGCAGCCCAGATGTCCTGCCTTTGACTCCCTGCTCACTGAGATTTCAAGGAAGTTTCTGCAAGGATGAAAAATTGGTCTTGTAACCAAGTAGTAAAACATGGTCCACATCCTTTCTGCAGCCAGCTCCCCCCAGTAACACGAGAGGCTCAGCCAGAGGACTATGAGGTAGCGTCTCACCCAGTGTCATGGTATTTTATTAACTTAGAAATGTGATAGCTACTGTTGTCACACTTGAGTGTACAGAACAATTCATTCACAAATGAGAAAAACAGATCCCTCCACAAATACCTTTCCCCTGACTTAATGCCCTGCATTGTACAACTGGAGTGGGGTGGGCTACATCAGGATTATCCCAGCCTGGTTCACAGCAGCTATTGGGAGGGGAGGCTTAAAAATTTAGGGGGGTGGAAAAGAGAGAGAGAGAGAGGTGCCAGCAGAGATCTGCTGTTCAGCTGCTTGGCTCCAGTTATGTACAGAAATATACAGTACAGTGATAGGGTTGATAAAAGGGCTGATGAGATGAGAACCAGATAAAATCGTGTGTCTTTTTGAGAATTATCTGAAAGAAATGGTGCAGAAAATCTCATCATTATGGACAAGAACTGTCTGTCACGTTTTTGCCATTGATAGCAAGTTTGGTCACTTGTTTGGGGGATTTATGTTTTTGAAAGGGGATGGTTTAAAGTAATTCCTCAAACTCACAATTGTGGAAGGAAGGTAAAACAAATTCTGCGGTTTACAGAACACCGAAGTGGTGAAGAATTACTGTGCCTTGGTGAGGTGCAGCTGTTCTGGTTTCAGAGTCCTGTTGTACCAAGTGCAACTACCTTTCAACCTCTGTTGAAAAACCAGCCAAAACAAGAGTTAGTGTTCATCAGCTTGCAGGCTTTGTGTTGTGTTCTCACCTCCGAGGGTCTTGGAGAAAGGGGAGTTAAGTTGGTGGGGGAACCTTCCTGATTTTTCTCTTTCTAATCTTAATGGTTAAGACTAGGAAACAGACCAAAGGAATAACATTTCCCACATTTTTGAGGCAGGGCCTCCACCACTCCAAGGGTGAAGAATTTGGGAAGATAAGATCAGGGCAAGTGTGTGTTCTGGTTGAGTGTCCTGTGCACAGAGCTCTTCACTGCTGGCACACAGTGTTCCTGAGCTGTGTCCATGGCTGGGGCAGTGAAGGGATGGTGCCCTCAGTGCTTCAGCCCAGCTTCCCTGCACGTCAGAGGCAGCTCAGCCCCCTCAGAACAAACTGGGAGGAGGCGGCTCTGGAAGCTTCTCTGGGACGGGTCTTCTCCCCCTGTAATGATGTGGGCACACACCTCCTGTCTGAGGCAGTATTCTCACAGGGGGAGAGGCTGCCAAATTTCTGCCTTATCATGCATGCAGAGTTGAAAAAAACCCACAGCTTTGCTGGCTGAAACACAAGCATCTCTCTCCCTCCTGTGTGCATAGGAAGGAGTTCCACTTACTGTGTTTTCCAAGGGCTGTTGTGCCCTTAGATAACAGCAGATCTCTCACACACACTCTCTGTTTATTCATATTTTGTGGTATGTGATACTTGTCCCTAACAGTTAGCTGGCTAGACTAAGCCAGACAACACTAGCAGTATGTAAGATCTTATCTCCTTAATATTAAAGTAGTTTGGCATTATATGATTTCATTTTTCCTCTTTCAAAACCTTTCCTCACTGCTGTATTTATTTTCACGCTCTTCCCAGGACTGTGACCAGATCCACATAGATGATGTGTCATCAGATGACAATGGTCAGGATCTAAGGTATGGGATCTCTGGGCTGGAAGCTGCAGCTCTTTGGAAAATGGGGGCTGGCCAGTGATTCTCAAACATGCTCTCTCATCCCCTCCCTGTGCTGTCTGCCTTTATCAAGCACACAGAGCACAGAATGCCCTTTCTCACATTACTGTGCCTTCTGTCCAGGCCTGACTGCACTGAGCTTTGAACCACTCTGGGAAATATATCTAAATTAGGTTGAACACCACACCAGCTTCTGATATGATTTGACCAGGCAGGTGTCAGAGATGTGGCCAGAGTGTTTCAAAACCAGAGTGAAAGGTTTCCCACTGCCCAGTCTGCAGTGAGTGGGCTCAGCAGGGAGGAGCTGGACTTGGCTGTGCCAGCTGGTTTCACTGGCAGAAACTCGTACCAAACCTGCACCAAATATTGCTGTGATCTGTGGAAGTTTGGTCATCCTGGTCACAGAAACTACTTCTGTACAATTCCATCTACCTTTCCCAGAGCGGTGCCTTCAGAGTCGTGGGACAAGAAATGAAATCTGCAGAACTCACAGAGAGCCTCGTCACTTGTGGTTTTATGGATGGTTTAGTGTGGGAAATCGGTGCAGAAAAAGGAACATTTTTTTTTTTTAGATCTGTGCTATTAATTGTGCTCAAGATGAACTGTACAGCATGTCCTGTGTGTGTCTCTGCTGCCACTTGTCTCCACCTTTCTTTTCAATTGTTTCCCCTCCCCGCTGGCGCTGTACAGCCTGTAATTACACTGACCTCTCCCCTTCCCTCCTCCCTCTCCCAGCACGTATAACTTCTCTGCAGATGGCTTCCACAGCTCCACTGCCAGTGCAAACCTGTGCCTGGGCTCGGGCGTTCACGGGGGAGTTGACTGGATGAGGAAATTGGCCTTTCGCTACCGCCGGGTGAAAGAAATGTACAACACCTACAAAAACAATGTGGGGGGTGAGTGTCTGTCCCGGGCAAACAGCCAGCCTTTCGTCCTCCCAAAAATCTTCTGACCCCGCAGGGAAGCCTCTGGAGGAGGTGCAGGGAGCCTCCCAACCCAGATGCTTCCCAGGGAGCTGAGGGAGTGTGTCCTCAGCCATCCCTGAGCACGGGATTTGCGGGACACTCACTGAAAACACCCGGTTTGGTGGTTTCCGGGGGACCCAAGTCGCAAGCGTGGGGCTTTCTTTTGTAATTTATTTGGCAGGAAAAGCAACCTTCTCCAATTTTCCAGAATAGTTTAGTAAGCAAGCAAACAGTGAAAAACTAGATATTATGGTTTTTCCTCAGAACCCGTGGCTGGTCTCTGCCTGAGGCATTCTTGTATCAATAACTGTTTGGTTTGAACTCGCCCCAGAGCAATGCCCTGGGTTCCCTCATCTCACCCAGTCCCAGACAGCTCTTCCAAAAGGCTGCTCTGCTTCTCTTTCAGAACATCAGTGCAGGTCTCTGACTAGAAAGAGAAAGAAGCAAGACTCAGAGTATCACCACAACCTATTTTTTGGTTGGAGGATGAGCCTACCCACATGTACTGGTCATGGGATGTGGCTTTTCAGGAGAAACAAAACCACCCTGGCCTCAGGTGTCTCTCTGCCCAGGTCACTGCCCAGTCCTTCCATCCTCTTGCTCCCTTCCCATGGAAGCTTTATGCTTTTAAGGTATTCCAGGGAGGTCCTGCAGCCTGTGGTTGGCTCAACCCTTCCCCAGGGAGGGAGGAGGCTGAGCTGCTGCAGCCCAGGAACGTGTGGCAGTGCCCAAAGGGAAGCAGCCGGCACCAGGAGCGAGGGATGGGCACTGGGAGAGTTCTGAACACGGACAGGAGCCCCTGGGCATTCTGCTTACAAATCCAGGCAGTTCCCTCTCTGTTGCTTCTGCAAAGACACTTTCCCTGCCTACAGGTTTAATAGGAGCTCCTAAGAGGGAAACCTGGCTGCAGTTAAGAGCAGAACTGGAGGCGCTGACTGATCTCTGGCTCACACACGCTCTGAAGGCGCTGAATTTGATACATTCCCGGTAAGAGCAGCTCAAAGAATTGCCCACAGGTTTGATCCAGGAGCTCCTTTGCTTCCCTTGTTTTCCCCCTCTGAACAAATCGGGACACATTTACAGGACTTGGCCGGCCAAGCCTGTGGGAGGCCAGTCTGCACGTGTTTGCCAGGCTTGAATTATCAAGGGTTGGGGTGAGCTTGGGATGATGAACTGAGCAAAAGAAAAACTCTCCTTTTCCTTGCCTTTTCCTTGGCTCTCTCATCTGTGGCACCATTTTTAGGTGAGCAGATTTACAAAGGAGGAAAAGGGAGAAAAGGGCCCTTCTGTCCCTAAACACCTTCACTTATAGAACCCTCTCACAGGACATTACTTGGTGGTGTTTAATTTCCCACCAGATAGATCCTGGCAAGGGTTCAGTAAGGCTGCATCACTGCTGCCAGTTTGGTTTGTGTTTTTTTCATTCTGCTGAGCTGATCAAAAGGCATTTCTGGTACTCACATTATCTGCCTCTGGCTGCATAATCCCCCACTGGCTTGGGAACTTCCAGTGGCAGGAAAGGTTAGCTTCCTACCATTTTTCAGTCCACAGTGAAAGAGAGAAACACGGATTGCCACTTCTAATACCTTTTGTTTTCCAGGCCCAACTGTGTGAATGTGTTGGTCACCACAACTCAGCTCATACCAGCTCTTGCTAAAGTGCTTCTCTACGGACTGGGCAGCGTCTTCCCCATTGAAAACATCTACAGTGCAACAAAAACAGGTAAGAGCAAACTGATTTAGGCCTCACCAAAAAACTGACAGCACTTGGAAGTACTTGGCTGATAAAGAAAATGCCAGATAACTGTCATGACATGGAGCAAGTCCACCTCAGGTGGAGATTCAGCTACTTCCCAGTTTCAAAAGAAAACATGGAATGTAGCAGTTAGGTCACAACTCCAGGGCTGGCACCTGAACGTCAGCTCTGCCTGCAGTGTGTGTCCAGATGAAAAAAATGTGCCTTCTCTTGTGTTGCTTAGGGAAAGAGAGCTGCTTTGAGAGAATAATGCAGAGGTTCGGGAGGAAAGCCGTGTACGTCGTAATAGGAGATGGTGTTGAAGAGGAACAAGGAGCGAAAAAGGTACAGTCTGTGAATGCCACTTTTTTGGCTTTACAGGGCCAGGAACGTGATTTGGTGATGGCAGATGTTATTTGCAAGGTGTCTTTGTGCCTCCTGGGTCTTGCGCTCCTGATGTGACTGCAGAAATGGGAGCATTGCACGGGAGTTGGGATGCAGGAACTGACTGAGCCCCATCTTCAGCAGACTAGTTAATTTTTAATGGTGCAGCTCACGTGAGGTGCCAAATATTGTATCACAGGAACTCAGCTTATACAGCTGAACCTTGTGCTGGAGGACCTGGTGTCACATTCTGACTGAAGATCCTGCAAAGACTTTCCAAGCACATTTGAGCTTTTTTGGTTGCATAAACCCAGGAACAAAGGGATCCCAGCAAATAAGGTGATGGGCACGTGGTCTGTGCCCAGAACTGTATCCCAGGTTGCCTCCAATGCAGCAGAAACCCTGTTTTTCGTAGTGCATTTTCCCTGGCCAGTGAAAGCAGCAATATCTGGACCCACCTTGGAGAATTGCCTCAAATTGCAGGTGGTTCTGTAGTTCATGAAGGGTTAAGGAGCTGTCAGGGAAGAGTCCAAAATGCATGACTGGGGCTGACTGGTAATGGCCTGCTGCTTGTGACAGCTCAGTGCCACACTTCAAAGGCAGTGGGTCAGTGGCCAGGACTCCATCAAAGGCTGCAGGGGCTCTCTGCCTCCATGGGAAGCGGGAAGGTTCACCAGTCTCCTGTGCCAGGATTCCAAGAGCCTCTTGCTCCTGTCTCCTGGCTCAGCAGCCTCTCCCATTAGTAGAGCACATTCTTTGCTGGGCTGTCTCCTCCTTTGATTGATAGCCCTCATTAATCAAAGCTTCCACACACCTGAGTTTTATACAGGGGAAAAAACAACAAACAAGGAAGGGAGGGGACAGGCAGAGGCCTTTCGCTGGTTTGCCGACAGCTCTGATAATATCTCCACTTTTGTGGGTCATTTTTCTTCAGCTGTCTGATGAGTGATAAATCTGTAACTGCTGGACAACAGGGGGGGCTGGGAGGCCAAGTTTTCTTCTGGTTTAAGGAAGAAAAACAGATAATTAAATGGAAGGGGTTTAACAGCAAGCAGGGGAGGGAGAAGGAAATAACTTTTCCCCTTAAATTGCAGAGCAGTGGATTTCAGTTACTTCAGCTGCCTGGGTTTGCTAAACACACTGATAAATAACTTGAAGGAAAGGTTTATTTACTGATAGGCAGCATAGCAGAGGGAAGCTTGAATTTTATTTAAATTAGAGGAGTGTAAATAGACCCTCTGTAACATAAAAACCTGGAACCATTGGAGTTTTTTTGTACACAAGTGGGTACAACTGGAAAAGGAACATCTCCATCAGTCATCTATCTAGGAAGTAGATGTTCTTTGAAGCTTTGTGGAAGCTGTTTATGCAGAAGCAGTGTGGTTACAGGTGAATTCTGTGTGCTGAGAGACTCTTAGGAGTGTTATTCCCATGCTGGAAGGGACAGAGTGCTGTCAGAACATCCAGAAAGTGAGCTCACATCCTCCATCATTTGGGAGGCAGGAGACTCCTAAGTTGTGAATATGTCCTCCTGCCTGCAGAGGAGGCACAGATCAGCAAAGAGACTCTTCCCACTCCCTCCCTCCATCCCTTCCCTCCCCTCTAAGATGAGCCTCCTTGCCTGTGGCCCCACAACAACCTGGTGGCTGAGCACAAAGCTCTGTTCCTGAGGGTGCAAACTAAAGTTGTTTTGATCTCAGCATTATACAAAAAAACAAAACCAAAAAAAAAAAAATCCCCTCTTTTGGTTTCACTCTAGCACAACATGCCTTTCTGGAGAATCTCTTGTCACGCTGACCTGGAAGCTCTTCGGCACGCCTTGGAACTTGAATATTTGTAGCAGACCCCAACATCTTAGCACTGGGAGGGCTTCACTCAGACTATTGCAGCGGTTCTTCCACCTATTCCTCAGCATTTTCTCAGTTAAAAAAAAAAAAAAAATCCCACAGCAACTGCAGTTTTTCTTTTTTTTGAAGGAGAACCCTTTCAGTGGAAGCCTTTAAGAACTTGCAGCCAAAGAACATTGTCTCAAGTCCTCCTTCCTTTGGACAGAGGAAAAACCTTCTGATCAGTCGCTGGGATGCTGCAGTTGCTGGCTCAGTTGGAGGCACAGAGCTCTAATGGCCTTTTTGCCATCAACAACAAATGCTACGAGTCTGGCTCTCCCTGTCAGCTTTCTTGGTTTTGAAAGGGGAAGAGGACACAGCAAGGAGTCTCTGCACAGTCCATCACATCACATGGGACCTTCTGAAACTAGGAGTGAAACTGTTGATTTTTTTTTTGCTATTTTTTTAATTTATGAACTAATCTCATTACTCTGGTATTAAGCTCTGTACCTGTGTTTTTAATCTGGCTTTTCGGGCGGGGTGGGGTGGGGTGGGGAAAGTCTTACTGTTCTAAATTAATAGTTCATTTCTCCAGAACAAACAAACTCTGGGGAAGAATCATATTGTGTACATGAGTAGTGAGGGCACATGGTACTGCTGGTAAGAGCTGTAGCTGTGGTTTTGAGCCTTGCCAGGATGGTGTGAGGACCGGGCATGTCTCTACACGGTGCCTTCGCTGCCGTCTTGGGGTCGGGGAAAAAGAAAGTACCTTGTGATGAGTGAAAGGCATTAAATAAAAACATGTTTACATTTTGGGGGACTAGATTACCTGCCTTTTCTGCCACCACTGCTGGATCTAGAGGTTGGTGTGGGATATGTACTCCCCGTTTCAAGGCTGGGCTATTAATCTTGCTGCCAGAACGTTTAAATTCTCTGGGCCTGCACCAATGTCTCATTCACTTTGAAATCTGCTGATTCTTGCTGGCTGTGGCACCAGACCACCTCAGGAGGATCAAAGCCTCGCTGGAACCAGGTGGTAGAGATGCAGCAAGTGCTACAATGCCCTCATCTAGTGAGATGAAACAAGGGCTACATGAGTTACAGATATGACACAAGGTATTTTTTTCCTCAAGGGTTTCCTGCTGTAAGAAAGACCATCACAAATAGGAAGGTGTCAGGAAGCAGTGGGGTTTCCTGACACAATTCGTGTCTTGTTCATCTCTTCCCTTTTCTTCCTGGCACAAGGGTTCATTTCAGTGATACCAGCATCCAAATCCCACAGGGAAGGCCAAAACATCAAGATCTGTGCTGTTCTGCAAACACAGTAGCCCCAGGAACATTAACTTTGGTTGCTTCAACAACAAATGCATGGCACGAGGTAACTACAGCAGCAGGAACTTCAGGCAGTATTCTCAGTAAGATTTTACAGTCAGCTCTTTTACAAGCTCCCTGTTTCTTCTAACTTATAATTAAGACACACACCCAGAAGTCTTGCCCAATTCATGCCCTGTTAGAGGGCTACAACTGCACTCACCATGACAATCCCCATTTCTAACCCACAAATCCACCTGTTATCAGTCCAACCCCAATCCAGCCAGGGAAGAAATGTTACTCAACCAGTGATGGACCTTTGCTGCTGTTAAAGCTGAGAGAAAACATCTCCTGCCAAGTTTTACACATAAATGGCTTATCTACAGAATGTCAAATTTGGCATTGTTTTGTTTCAGCTCAAATTTGGCAGGAGTTCTGAGACAGAAGATGCTAAGGTAAGTGAAGTTACCTGTGATCTGGAGACTGTGCAGAAGTGAACATTCCTCCAGATTGAACCCAAACTGGAA